>CM068837.1:65869712-66469712 GCA_028554795.2 Sinohyriopsis cumingii | reverse complement strand
AAAGTAAATTTCAGCTTAAATTATGTAAAATATATTCACATTTTGTCAGTATGCCTGAGGTAAATTCAAGCTATTAAAGAAACACTATGTACTAGACCTTGATCAGTTATGTTTTTCTTGTTATTTGGAGATAATGCAATTGAAGCTGGTCTGTTTGTTTTACATTAACAAGACAAGTGTCCAAAATTTGTATTTAGAAGTGTGACTTAATTGATCAACAGCCTGGAAATCAATTTATTACATTGTTATTCAGAATCTTGATGTGAACCTCGCGGTGAACAACCTCCTCAGCCGTGATGATGATGGTGAGGGTGATGATGATGACAGCCAAGATTCCTATGTTCCTGATGACCTTATTTCTCTTCTGGACAGCGGAGTGCACCCAGATCATCCTAGTGTGATCATTGATGCTGACTCAATGTTTAATGAAGACATGTTTGGTTACTCTGCAATCCGTAGCCGTGGTGCAGGAACTCGGTCTCGGCTAGGTTGGTATTGGTTCCTTTCCTCCTGTGCATAACAAATTCCACACATCCACCTACATTTTTTTGTGTGGCTCACCTAGCCATTAAATTAAATCAAGCTTGTGATATAACACATCATCCATCTTTTATCTCTATGTCAAAATATGTATTTTTACCATTCTTAAGGTAATATTTTTTATTTAATTTTAATCACACTTGGATTATATGCTTAAATCACCAGGATCTTGGCTGAAATGGATATTGAGCATGATTCAGGCATGCTAATGATGTGGTCTTGCAGGTGATTGGCTCAGCTTATCACTGGCAACTTTGTCTGGTTGGTGGAGCTTGTTATTACTGTGAATACCTTGTCTGATTGGCTGAGCTTGTTATCACTGTGATAACCATGTCTGATTGGCTGCGTTTGTTATCACTGTGAAAACCATAAGTGTGATCCAATTTTAATAAAACTTGAAACAAGAACTTGCACCACCATGAAGTCAGACAATTTTAATAATCAGCAAAGTCCATGTACATTAATGACATAATCTGATTTAATGGCTTCTTCAGCATTCTATCCACTCTGTTTATGGTCAGGCTTTTATCAAAGATATAAAATAGATTTTTATTATCAAGGTCTTGGATGTGTTTGATTATAAAGGTTTGCTGTCAGGGGACTCGCATAATCTGAGTTTGATTAGACATTGAATATTTGTTACATAGTTGAGTTAGAAGAGGAAAGAGCAGACATGTACATGTATACAGACAGTTAAATGGATAAGTTGTAATACATATAATAATATATTTTATCACATGGTAGTTATTGTGCAGTTTCATATTTTTGATACTACTTCATGTTAAAATATCACTTTATGTGATTCTGATTGGTCCAGATAAGCCCATGAAATTACTGTGCATTATCCTCTTTAATGATTGGCTGGGATTGTGGGCAAACATTTTTAACCCCGCCTTCTAGAATGTTTTGTTTTGAATGAACATTTTTTGGTGGCCATCTTTGAACTTGACTCGCGAAAGGAAATCGAGGAAAAAATTATTTCAGCTGTCTGAATATTGACATGTTACCCCCACAGGGGTTTGTTATGTCATGTATAACAATATCATAATGAGAAAAATGGCATAAAACCACAAAACAAGAACACCAATAAGAAGAAAAACACAGGGTATTGCTTATTTGATGGCAGGGTTGGTATATCTGTAACATAGATATAGAATCCGTCGTATATACGAGTGTGGTATAAATGTTAACTTACAGAAGTAAATAAACACGCCTCTGTTCAGAGAAGAATTTGGACATAAATGGATCTCTTAACTGACAGAACTTTATCCATCCAAAGCTGATCTTTGTGCAGTGTATATAGGATGCAAATCCGACTCAAGAAGAAATTTATTTGAAACTTTTTCTTTGATTTATAGTTTGTAAACTCTGGGATTATATTTTATGCACAGAAAATGAAACGTGCACCGTATGTCAGAATGAACGAAATATTTCATTCTTCTTTCTATCTAAATAATTTCCACTGAAATAAAAACTGTGTGATAAAAGGAATCTCAAATGGGTAATAATGTCATATTCAGTTTATGAAACTCGTTGAATAATGTCCAGCTTTTGCTCGCCAACGCTTGCAAAAGTTGGACATTATTCAACTCGTTCCAAAAATTCAATATTATATCATTACCCATTTGAGATCCTCTGAATGTATTATAATATAGAATATAAGTTCTGAATACAGACTAGTGAAAGGTTAAGCATATTGATAGTCATACCAAAAGAAGGTTTAGTGCTTTTTATAAATACCTTGTAAGATTGCCAATCAACCATTCGATATGGATGCTTTTATTTAAAATATCGAAGCTTTAAAAGGCTTGTGGAATTTCAGTCCGGGCTTGTGAGTTTATTTAAGTTACCAACCCTGGGCTTGTTTCTAAAAAAATGTTCTTTGAGTACTGATAAGGTGTTGCAGTGAAATGCTCATTATTTAAGAAAGCATCTGTGATGTTGTGCTAAACATCTTGGCTACCTAAGCTCACTGAACATTATTGAATACTATCATGCGTTGGTCCGTGTCAAATCTAACAAAGGAAAGAAGTATCCTATTTTTGGTTTATTGTTTATTTTTCTATCATGTCTTTTTAGGTGAAAGAGATAGAGATCTTGACAGAGATCGGGAGAGGGAATCGATATTCCGGATTCGGGACCGTAGACGACTTGATACGACTTTACGGGATGAAGCCTTGAAATCTCTTGATAGGGACAAAGTTGAAAGTTTTACATTAGAGACTAGCAAGAAACCATCAAATATTCAAGTAAACCCAATATCATTTGGTGAAGAGTTACAGTACTGGACAGAAAAGGTAGAAAATGTTATGCACATGTATTTCTTAAGTAACAGTTTGTGTACATGTAGAAATATTTTTCATTTAAAGCAGTCCTTTAGTCAGTAGGTCTCCAGTTAATGATAAAGTTCAAAATCAGGAAAATTTATGTAAACTTGAGTCGTTGGACTTATATGATTACCTTGTTTCGTGAAAGTATATCACTTCCAGTATATATTTTGCAGCCACTTTGCAATATATTACATACAACTTTGCATTGTTCCTTTTTTTTTTTTTGTTGCATTCTGCTTGTCGGTGATTGTGATTAGTTCTCGGGTCAAAATATACAGTATAAACATCTTTAACAATTGGCAGTTCTAAAAGCCTTTAAGAAAGTAATAAATTATTGGATTTAAAAGAATCTTTTTGTGGAATGCTGTTTTTTTTCAAATAGTTCCTTTCATTACTTCACTTCTGACCTGGTGTTTCTCATTTTTGTCCCCATTGGTGGATATCTTTTCATAAAAACAGCAAGCTGCTTGTAATCATTAAATAGTGGACCTAATGTTAAATGAACAGGGATCCTAATGTTAAAGGAACAGGGATAATTAAAATGAAATCGGGTCCTGTGTTTTGCAGGGGGAAATCCCCAAACCACATCTATTAAGGATTGCTCTAGTAGTTGAACAGAAGATCAGAAGTTGAGAATGACTTAAAGACTAATTATTCTTTACCTTTTGAATCATTTGCTTCTGGCAAATTTGTATGCTGCAGTATCTTGTGGACTTTATATTTGATTATTGCATTTCAGGATTGGATCTGCCCAAAGTTCACCCATATAGCAGCAATGCATTCTGAGCTGGTGGGAGTTGGGACAAATGGGCAGCTGTACAGCTGGAAATGGAATGAACCCGAACCATATCGACATCCTGATGTAGGTGCAATATAGTGTACTGTGAATTAACCATTTTTGGATAGGTACTAATTGTCGTGAAACGAAAGCTTGCTATGAATTACAAATTTAAATTTAACAAAAGTTCACAAATAAGAATTCGTAAATAGAAATGTTAGGATACCTTCAATCCATAAACTTAAGTATCAAGAAAAATCCTTATTTTGGCAAAGCGATGAAAATAAATTTATCCACAGAATGGTTTTCTAGATGGCCAGTGTAGTGTTTGTTTGTTCTTTTTATCTTAACTTTACAGGGGTGTCAGAATAAGTTTTATGACATAGTGACATTGTAAAGAAAAGAGAATGCAGCCAAACAGATGTGGGCAGGCATTAGACTCCCATTAGCTTGCCAGTTCATTATTTTTGAAGAATTTTTTTTTTAGAGTAAGAGCTGCTTCGATGGACCTTGTTCTCAGGTCTTTGCTTCATTGCACATGAAAGTTGTTTGAACGAGCAGCATTTGCTATGAGTTAGTTTGTGTTTAAAATAATGTAAAATATGGACTGTAAGCATATATGAAGAAAAACATGTATGTGAACATAATAAGCACATGTTAAACCTTTGGTGATTTTGTGACCAATATGAGCATACATGGATCTTAATGGCCAAATTGAGTTCAAATTGGTCCTTAAGTGTTTTTATAGTCAGAATGTGCACACAAGTCCTTTTGTATTTGTGTGGCCAAAACAAGCGTTAATGAGTCTTTTGGTGTTATTGTGACCGAAATGAACACACATGGAGCTTTTTTTTTTTGTAGCCAAAGTAAGCACACATAGGGTTTTTGTTGATTTTGTGGCAAAGATAAATGCATTGATTGGCTGAATAGAAAATCAAAGTCCAATGTGTACAGCTGTCTTTTTGAACAATTATTTCCACACTGTTGGATAACAAGATATACATTGTCTGTCCATTACTACATATTCTTAACAGCTGGGTGGACATTGATTAAACTTCTTAATTATATTGCCTGTGTGGATACCGTCTTTGGATGTCATTATTGGTTCTTGCATTGGGGGTCACAGAGATGGGGTAAACAGTTTCAGTTACAGTGGCATTTGCAAATATTGTTTGACACTACTTAATATATGTGGCCATAGCAGAAAGATGCATTGTACATGTGATGGATTTTGCATTATGATCTCATGGTTCATTGTGCAATGGAGGAGAAGAGGTGGTTTGGAATATGTAGTGTATAAATATGGGGAGTGGCAATGGGTGGGCCATTGCATTTGTTCTAGTTCAGCTTAGAACATAGTGTTTAACACATTAAACCCTGGAGGTTTTTGTCGTGTTCGCCTGAATTTCAAGTAGCAAACACATTTTGAAAGCTATTTCTGAATACATCCTAATGCCTCAACTTCCAGGTGATTTACCAATAACCTAATGCCTAGTTGTGTTAGAAACATCGTTTTTCATTGGCTATTTGGCTTGCGCATGAGCAGAAGGGTAAAAGTTGGAGTCCTTTTTTCCTTCTTTTTTTTGTTGCTTAATGCACCCATTATTTTTGTATCGAGACCACTCTTTATTCCAAATGCCCCTCTTATCCTCCTTTTTGCAAAGGTTCATCTGTCTGCTTGCAGTTCATACCAGTCTGCCTTAGATCTGAGACCAAAAAGTCTAAAATCTGGACACCAAAAAAAAATTGGGTCCAAAATATGAGGTTTTTTCCTCTTTATTTTGTAGTGTAACTAGAACTTCTAGATTATTCGGTATCAAAATGCATACAGCTGTCACTTATTTAAAAGATGCATATATACTAATCCAAATTTTACGGTAAATTGTGTTGATAACGTGTACCAAGTTTGGATCAATCAAGAATCCTGTCAGTTCATGCAGTAGTGACAAGCACTGCAAAGTACTAGCTTTTATCTTGACTGAAACGTGAAACGTGGGTACAGAATCACTAATAACAGTGTTATCTCTTTTGTTTGAGTTGGTGTCAGCACTGGACTTCTACATTTATATCAGCTTCTTAGATATAGTTGCATGTACAGTCCTGAACCTTGATGGGTGTATTCATCAATGAGAATACTGCTCATCACAGGCAAAGGAAGGTTACAATAACTATCTTTTTATGTTCCAATGACTTTTCTTGGTGTTTGGATGATGTCTTTGCAGAGTGGATGAGGCATAGCATTCTGTGGAATTCTTGTTATTCACCGTCACTTCTCTGCCTTGATCTAATGTACATCATATATTTTTTATTAGGAATTAAAAGACATAATACTTAATCATTCATGTTCTAGTTCAGTGAGACCTGCTATAATAGACATAGCCAAGGCCATCATAAGGTGCATGTGACATGGGCAATTGCCTGGGTCACCATTTTCTTGACTATATGGCACCTTTTGTGGGTTTTTTTTATGGGGGGGGGGCACCAAACTCACTTGGAGAAGCATTTTGTCCAGCACAAACTTGCAATGGCCCTGGTCATTTTGATTCATTTCAGTTGTCGCTGGTTTCTAGATAACTGCCTGAACACACTGATTTTGAATTGATCAAACCAGAATAGCATGGTTTAGTGGATTGTGGGTATTCCTAAATCTTTTGCAGTTTGTGGGAGCCCAAATATGGTAGTCATTATATTCCACCAAGTTACAATTGCTTCAGCTTCAGAACTAATTTGATTATTCATTATGCTCAGAAATTAAATCATTCTTGAAGCTGATATGAATAGTAATAATGTTCAAACCGTCGATGAAGAAAAGGTGAATAAAGAAAATTGTACTTATGCATCTGATGATATAATTGTCTGGTTTCCTGCTTTACATGCTGCCGTACGTTGCATTCTGCTGAAATTCTTAGAGAGTGGGGTGTGTAAGGTGAAGTTGTTTACACTTGACATGCACAGTGGAGAGAATGTTCATATATCTCTATGTTACTTGAATGTACCATGGTTGAAATTTCTTTGGATATTGTACTTGTGGAAATTGTACCTGATCTGAGCACACAGCTAACTAAAATGACTCCTCCTTTCTGCTTAAAAAAATCAGCCTGAATTAGTATAAAGTATGCTATTTTTAGCAGTTATTAATATGAGGAAACATTTTTTTGCCAGACTAGACTATACCAGCTTCTGAAAGTGCATTGAATGAATTACCAAATATAGTTCTTGATTTTGACAATTTATGTCAATTTATGTAGGCACATCAGCCATACTCATACATGCTTTATAAAAGAAATGTCTTATACAGAGGTGCTTGATGGTGAGGGTTCACCTTATTAAAGTCTGTACATGCCAGTGGGGTAGATCTAGGGAGGCAATGCAGGTTGTTCCACTGGTTCCTTGTCTTAATAAGCTTTAGGTTTAAATATTATTCAGATGCTTAATATATTTGCTTCATTTTCAATTCAGAATCCAAACATTCACCACCCCAAAGTTGTCCAGTTGGGACTTCTGAATGAGAAGATCAAGGGAATGTCAGCCTGCAATGTGAGAGCCTCTGTGTATACAGAGTCCGATAAAGTAGCCACTTGGATTGACGAAACTCTGAATATTGTTGCACCAAAATTAGAACATTCAGCACAGACATTTCCAGAATTCATTGCAGACAAAATAGCATCACTGCACACTTGTTCTTTGTATACTTGTGCTAGATTGGAGAGCGGGGCATTGTACTGGTGGTAAGTAAATTTTTATTTTGAAATTAAAATTATTGCTATCACTTAATCATTTCAGGTGATACTGTAGAACATGTGAAAATGTATTCTTGCTTATTTCATTGAGTAATTCACCTGTAAACAAACAGGAAATATACCACACTCTCATCAGTTCATCTGCTTCCTACTGGTTCAACCTACACTCAGACATAAGATGACTGCAGCACACTTTAGTATCCTTGTTGAGTCTGTTAGGAGCTTGATATGGGAATCACTTGGTCGTCTGTGACCAGAGTGCATACCCTGCCATGGTTCACTTCTACCCTGTGATACGGAGCTTTTTGTTGACTCCGTTTTGGAATTTTATAATAATACACCTTCCAGGAAATGTAGGAAACATGGTTTCAGAAATGTAACCCTATATTTGTATGGATTTGTAAGTCTTTTTTTTAACCTTCATTTATCATTATATTCATTCTACACTATTTATCCTTTATCTTGTCATGTTTACATTTATTTGGAAAGGTTTATCTTCCTAATACTTTCTGCACAGTCTTTCATCTTTACATTTTTAGATCTTGTCTTTTTATTGAGACAATATAGAGCCATTATTGTGCTGAGATGCTGTTAGATAATGCTAATACACTGTACATACATAATGTACATGCATATTGACGTCATTGTTCATGCCAGTACATCTGTACATATATCTGTACACACCCTAGAATAACCTGTGTGTTACATTTTATTTGGTGGTCTGTATCTTATATACAGTTGGCCACAGAGTCATGTTACTTGGTACATGGATGCATCTTGATGTGTGTGGGCTCAGTGTGCAGTCAATTTGTAGCTTCTTGTTTGTACTTTACCAGTCAGTTCAAGGGATAAAACATTAAAGGTTTCATATTTGGGTTGGGAAAGGTATTTATGTTAGTGACAATTAAATTCACAAAATTTCCGTATCAAACACCTTTGAGGTTGTGGAAAACATGATATGTACACGCTAGCCTGTTGATTTAGTATACGTAACCCACACATAGACTGTTGGGCAGTTTATTGAGACATTTAAGAGTCTGAAAGCTAATCAAAACCATAAACATACTTATAAATTAATGGAAAAAAAATACAGGACAGGATAGAAGGTGTTATTTAGCAAGTCTGATCAACATTTGTAAGATGTAATTAAAGATTAAATTGCCACGAACACTAACAGTATTATCATGATATTATGCACTTCGCAAAACATCACCACATATCTTTTGATATCATTACTTTAGAATATAGTCACACCAAAAATTGTATTGTTTCTTTGGGGTTTTTTCAGCTTGTAATGAAATGTATTTGTTTTTAAAGAGGTTAAGTAATTACAGATACTTTACACAAGTAGATTGGAATTTTGAAATCAGATGGTTAGAATACTTCAGCTTGTTTTCATTGTGATAAATTATGTACAAGTTCATGTAATGTTTAAAAAATGTAAAAGCTTGAATTACTTTTTCATTTTCATGACACATGTTAAAGAATATTTTACTATGGCCAGTTTGTGTTAAGGTGCTAGGTGCATCTTTACAGGGTATTAGGTTTACATTGTTATGATACCAGCTTTTTATGGGCATTAGGTTTACATTGTTAGGATACCAGCTTTACAGGGTACTAGGTTTACATTGCTATGATTCCAGCTTTACAGGGTATTAGGTTTATATTGTTAGGATACCAGATTTGCAGGGTATTAGGTTTGCACATTTTGGATCCCAGTCGTGAGTTATCAGGTTTACATTACTAGGATACCAGCTTTATGGGTTATTAGGTTTGCACAGATTGGATACCAGCTTTATGGCGTATTAGGTTTACACAGATACCAGCTTTATGGGATATTAGGTTTACACAAAGTAGTATAATATAGTGCTTGATGCAGGTCTACAGAGAAACTAAAGTGAATTAGATTTACACAAGTTCATTGCTTGAAATAAACACAGCGAAAGTCTTGGTTTCCCTAATTATATTATGACTTAAAATTTGGAATGCTTTTTTAGATGTGACTAAAAACCGCTAATAAGCACAAATTAGAATCTTAAGACATTTTATCTGTATTAAAACTGTTGTGTTGCTATTTATATAATTAGAAAATGCTTATCCCCAACCAATCCACAGACAAAAAAACAAATTATTGATGTAGTTGCACGTCACGTATCTCAGTACAACAAAGAAGTTGAGTTATGGGTTCCTAAATCAAATACAAGGCCCCCAGAAATGTGTTTCTGGCTGGCTGTTTTGTTCTAACTGTTCTTGAATTGGTATCAAGTAAAACTTCCAAGCCTTCAGTATTCAAAATACTTTAATTTTGGGCCTCCATTAAAAATTATGAAATTGCATTGTGTGTCATAGACCACATAGAAAAAGTTAAACTATTTTCCCTAATGTGACTTTTATTTTCAGGGGAGTAATGCCTTTTGCTCAAAGGAAAAAGCTATTGGAGAAGAACAAAACAAGGAGAAAGAAAACCAAGGACTCTGGTCCAAACAGGGATATAGTTGCAGGATCATTGGTAAGATTGAGGAAGTCAAGAAAGGCTTTACTTGACCAACAAAAAAAAATTAAAATTGTGGATGCACATTTGAGAACAGATAAAGGTATACTCTAATGTCTGAAAAATTCAAATTTACATTGTAAATCTGTACGATATGGCAGCCGAATGTAATTATCTTTTGTAAGAAATGCTTTCTCAGGATAATAAAGAAAAGTATTTATTTACTATTTTTATAGCCATGTGTTTGACCTAGAAGGCACATAACAAATGTGGTGTCAGATTTGTTATTCTGGTCGCTGTACAGAATTCATGATACATTAGTTTGGTTATAAAGTACTGCTCAGTAAGATGTGAAGTTAATGAATACACTTTTTCTTTTATGCTTTCTTTTTTCAGGTATGTTTGAGAAATTCTCCAATGTTCCATGCAGGAGCTCTGGCGTTCACAACAGTAGATGGTGTCCCAAAAGTTGGCCAGCTACTTGAGTCAGCCTGGTCTCTCAGTGATAACTGCCGATTCAGAATCAAGCATACCCTTATGTGAGTCTGATATAAAATTTGTGGCTGTTAGATTTTCCAATCACTTGCCCAGTTGGTTGATTGTTGAGAGTTCTGATTAAATACTGATTGTTTCTTTTTAAGGAAAAGGCTGTTCTATCAAGAATATTTCCAACTTTGCCTGTAGAAATTCCATATTTTCTGTAGGAAGTTTGTTTTCCAGTTACTTTGACCAAACTAATATAAGTGCTTCACTCACTCTTTAATACTAATAAGTGCTTTAATACTAATAAGATGGAGAGCATACTAATTACAAGTTAGCAGGGTAATGGAATAAGATCTTCAAACCAGCCTTTCACATTGATTAAATTTGTCATTAATGTCATCAGCTTTCATACTTCTGTGTAGCTGATTGATTATGACTTTATTCAGGGTGACTAAAAATATTTAGTACTTGTCTAACATGGTGAGTGGATTTTGATATTTTTTAGCTTTGGTTATATCTATAAATATATGTCAGCCAGTGCAGTGGGATTCATACCAGTGCTCTATAAGGGGCTGTGTTATACTGGTAAATACATGCCAGCCAGTGTAATGTGATTCATGCTCAGTACTAGATATGGGGCTGTGTTCTACTGAAAAAATATATGTCAGCCAGTGTAATGGGATTTATACTAGTGCAATATTAGGTGCTGTGTTATACTGAAAAAATGTATGTCAGCCAGTGTAATGGGATTCATACTAGTGCTATATTAGGGGCTGTGTTATACTGACAAATGTATGTCAGCCAGTGTAATGTGATTCATACTCATTGCTATATATGGGGCTGTGTTCTACTGAAAAAATATATGTCAGCCAGTGTAATGGGATTCAAATTAGTGCTATATTAGGGGCTGTGTTATACTGAAAAAATGTATGTCAGCCAGTGTAATGGGATTCATACTAGTGCTATATTAGGGGCTGTGTTATACTGAAAAATGTATGTCAGTCAGTGTAATGTGATTCATACTCAGTGCTATATATGGGGCTGTGTGATTCATACTCAGTGCTATATATGGGGCTGTGTTCTACTGAAAAAATATGTCAGCCAGTGTAATGGGATTCATACTAGTGCTATATTAGGGGCTGTGTTATACTGACAAGTGTATGTCAGCCAGTGTAATGGGATTCATACTCAGTGCTATATATGGGGCTGTGTTCTACTGAAAAAATGTATGTCAGCCAGTGTAATGGGATTCATACCTAGTGTTCTATTAGGGGCTGTGTTATACTGAAGAGCAATGTAGTGGGAGATGGTTTTGTATGTTAAATTAAATTGGAATTAATCAGAATAATTCATTCTCCAACATTGTTTTTTTTTTTTTTTTTAGCGAGATGAAATCTGAAATCAAGACAGAGAAAGAGTACTCTTCTTCTTCCACATTCACTTCCTGTGACAAACCAGATATGCCCCCTCCACCATCACCTGCATCATCTACATGTAGTGACCACAGCGGCCCAACCCTTGTCAGTCCAGCATCTCTCAGTAAGTCAACTCTTTGGCTTGGAGGGATTTACTTCTCTCAGGTCTATTGCATGCTGTCCACTCCTGTTACTAAGAATAGTTTTTCTCAGTATGCACACTTGTATATATTTATCTCAGTTGTCTTTTTTTGGCTTTGAAAAGCGAGCCTGGTTATTTAAAGGGATGTAACTCCGATTTTAATTCCACAACGCAATGAATAGACATTACCTCCCATATCATTTGACTGTTTCTATGCAGCACCTCAAAACAATCTTCTCAATAGAGAATAGAAAACGTACATAAAAGCTCAGCTGTTTTATGAGATGTTTAATAAAACCTATATTAAGAGATGGGGAGAGAAGACTTTAAGCTTAAATTCAGATTATGTTTCTAAAGGGATATAAATGCTTGTGATCATACAAAAAAGCATGTATGTTCATCCCTTTGAGGGCCCTGTTGGCCGAGTGTTCTAAAGTGCTCGCCTTTACTAATCAGTTATCTCAACTCTGTTGGTGTGGGTTTGAGTCTCAGTCCGATGGGTATGTGAGAAAGTTGCCAGTAGCTTCCTGTAGATTAGAGGGGTTTTTCTCCACCAGTTACATACTGGCTGCCATGTAACATGCGCTGAGAAATGGCATTAAACCCAAAACAGCAACAACATCTCTTTGATCCTGTTCAGTGTATATTTCACTAGCCCTCTGAGCTATCCTTGTTCTCAGTGCTCGGATTATCCTTTTGCCTGGTATAACTAAATGTCCCAAATATATGTATAATTAAATCTTGATTTCTGAATGCTATCTGTTGCAGTTGCCTTTTTGAGATCAGATGTTTGACCTCTGATAATTCACATTGCATGCCGTTTAGGCAAGTAAAATTTCACATGGGCAAGAAAGTATCAAGATGTGGATAACCATCAGGAAAAGATAAAATATGATACCCACCCATAACATACTTGGGCATTGAAAGAGAAATTCTAATTGCATGTTTTCTAGGGCAAGTTTTAAATTTCACATGGGCAAGCAAATGTAGAAACGTAGATAACCAGTGAGGGATACTACCTTTGATATGCTTGGGAGGGAAGAGAATACTTAAATTGACAAGTACAAGTCTGAATTTCTTCTGCCTATTGGCATTTAAACTTACAAAACATAATATATCTAAAGGCCTTGTTGATCCAGCATGAGATAACGAGATAAATGACTGAACCATTTTATCCTTGAACCAATTTTTCTGCAGTTTAAAGTCCATGGACTTAAGTTTAGAAGACTTTTTGTCACTTATTCTATAAATGTAAATGTCTGATTGTGTATCTTTTCATGGGTTTAAAGATCTTCATTAACTCGTTCAAAAGTAAAATTGTCCCATTGTTTCAAGTGTAACTGAGACTTTCAGGGTTAGCTCCCCTTACATTCTGATGTAGCTTTTCTTATAACTAGTTACTATACTTAACATGTATTTACAGCAATGCTCTGCAAGGGGCAGTAATTTGAAATTTTTGAAAACAATTGTCTAATGTTGAAAGCAAAGGAATAGTACTTAACAAGTTTGAATTAAAATTTGTTTACTTTTACATTGATTTATACAAACATATCTTAATTCTGCTCTTAATTGTGTGAATGGTTTTAAATTTTTTGTAGAGAGAAAGAAAGCACCCACACCAGTTAAGGAAGTAGAGAAACGGGATGAGGAAAACTGGCCACTGAAGAATGTAATCTTTGTTGAGGATATCAAAACAGTTCCAGTTGGAAAGGTTTTGAAAGTAAGTTTTTTTCATGAAAATTTAATCTCCACAATTTTCAGGTGAAAATTGTTGCATGAATGCGTGTGTGTTACCATTCACAGCAGTTTTAAATGTGAGCCATCAATGAAGGTTGAGTATTCAGTTGCTGACATGGTTTAATGTGTTTATATTTGGTATTCATGTTCACAAGAATGAATCAGGATTTTTTCAATGACAAGATATAATGTGATTATATTTGGTATTCATACAAGTGTGAATCAGAATTCAGTAACTGAAGAGATTTCATGTAATCCTATTTGGTATTCATATTTATAAGGTTGAATCAGTATTCATTGGCTGACAAGATATAGTGTGGTTGTATTTGGTGTTCATAATCATGAGGAGGAGTCCATTGAATGACGAGA
Organism: Sinohyriopsis cumingii; assembly: GCA_028554795.2. NCBI lineage: Eukaryota > Metazoa > Mollusca > Bivalvia > Unionida > Unionidae > Sinohyriopsis > Sinohyriopsis cumingii. The sequence continues at coordinate 66,455,687 of CM068837.1, read as the reverse complement.
TTTTATGTGATTATATTTGGTATTCATGTTCACAAGGATGAATTGATATGTTGTGCTTGACATGATATAATATGATTATATTTGGTGTTCATGCTCATGAGGTGGAATCATTATTCAGTGATAAACAAGATTGGATGTGGTTATTTCTGGCATTTATATTTACATGGATGAGTCACTAACAACAAAGGCTTCCGTGTGGGTTTTGTATGCAGTTAGTATACATGTGTTTATTAATTTTCACATAATTTATAAATCAGTGTCAGTCATGTAATTATAGTCAATAAATTTTTGAATCAAGTATTACACAACTCTGGCCATATAGGTATGTGAGAAAGCTTGCCAGTAGCTTCCTATTGCTTGGTACTAATTCCCAGGATTTTCTTTCCTAGGTTCTTCTCCACCAAATATACTGGCCAGCTTTGTATAGCCTATCACATGCTGCAAAGTGGCATTAAACCCTAACAAAAAGCAGCACAACCAAATAAACTTTTGAATAACACATCCTAATAATCCAGTGAATTGTGTAATTACACATCCGTATCCTGGTCAAGAGAATATCTATGCATGTAAGTGAAATTACTGGATACCTTCTCTTTTAGGTGGATGGAGCCTATGCTGCTGTGAAGTTCCAGGCTAAGGAAGCATCCGATGGAAGTTTTCCAAAGGAGGACCCTACCACTTTGCTTCAGGACTGCAGGCTGCTCAGAATTGATGAGCTACAGGTACCGCCCTCCCACCACCCAACATAAATATTTGGGTGCTTATTAGAGTTCATTGATAAATGCACCTGTCTTAGAAGATGTATGATTTTATGCTTCATTCCATAGCAAATTTCAGATCATCACTCTTTGCTTTTAGACCAGTTCCATGCTTTGAAAGAATTGTTGTCAACCCGAATCATAGATTGTCATCAAATCTGAAAGATTTATCATCAAAAATTCAAGAAGGCCATTCCTTTGGGTCACAAACTGACAGCGACAGACTTGCAAGTTGAAACCTAAATTTTTTCCCTCCATTGCTCTTTAATAAATCATTCATTCATTCAGGTAGTTAATTACTTTTGTTTTTGTTTTTTAGTTAATTACCTTAGTTTTTTGGTAGTTACTTACCTTTGTGTTTTGGTAGTTAATTAACTTTGTTATTTTTTGGTAGTAAATTACCTTTGTTTTCTTTGTTGTTGTTTGTAAAATTTGTTCGTGTTACATCAAAACTGAAAGTTCTGAAATTTTCAGAAGAGCGAGTCAAAGGTTTGAACATTGGATTTATTTGGCAGGAACAAAAAGTTAAAAAATTTGTCTGTCATTTATTTTCCAAAGCATGCTAATGATTACTGACAAACTTAATCCTTATTTACTTTCCTCTTTCCAGAATTCCTAGAACATGTTTTAAAGACTTAGTTAATGTTTGGTTGAATCTTTTAAAGCTATCAGATTAATGAGTTCCAACCCACAGTGGCTTGGAAATAGTGATTTGCTTGCTAGATGTTTAGGAAAACGTCCTTCTTGATACTTAATCATTCATCAGCAATGAATATGGTTCCAGCAGGAACTGGAATATGAGAAATAAATTTCAAGGGCCTTGATAGATCATAGAGTTTCTCAAAACCTCACAAAGTTTTGGAAACATTATGGAATATCTGACAAAGGAGTTCAACAAATTGATAACTGATAGGGCACCAGGCACTGATTAAAAAGTCTTAGTTTGAACACGACACGATTATGATTGATAAACATTAAACAATGCACAATATTGTGGTCCATGAGTTTTGTGAAATGGCCCTGGAGAGGTTTGGAAAGTCAGGGAATTTGTTTTTATTAGGTCTGCAGGAACCCTGAATAAAACAAGAATTTTTATTTATAACAGAAATACATTAATTTTCCTCCAGTACTTTGATCTAGAAACTCCTGATACAAACCAGGATTGCAATATATCTACATTGATGTAGGTTTATGACTCATGAGTCAGCAGTTTCAAGTGAATAATAATTGACACTGACAATTGGCCTCTTTCAGGTTGTGAAAAGTGCAAGTGCTCCTAGATTGCCAGAATGCTTCCAGAAGGTCCCAAAGAAAATCTCCATTGTGGAGAATGGCCAGATTCTTGCTGTGGCAGTGGATTGTGAAGGTATAGCCTACTATATATTGCATTTCAAGAAGTGACCGGGAGTAAATAACTCTTCCTGTATGGGGTGCTTGTCCATAAGAGGTAAACTAATATAGAGGATATTGGTTCCATCACAGATGCTATAACAAAGCAAACAAGGTCAAGTGACTTGCTTCAATTTTTATTTTCAATTTTTAAAAAAAATATTTTAGAGTACATTCTTGTTTTCTGATACTGGGCTAGGATCCATTGGTAAAAGCATAGAGGAGTAGGGAAAGACAAAAATGCCTGACCATCTTGTTTTGAGTCTCAGGTGCATGTCATTAAGTTGTGCTGCATTTTTTTTTGTAGTACATAGAACTTTGAGGAATAAGAAATGGAATTTTGAGTAAACAAGGTTAATATTATCCTCAGCATTGTTGAAGGTTTACATTTGTCTGCCTTGGAAAGCACATGAAGAAATTCGTAAACTTTTCAAAGTGTTGGTTGTATTTCATTCATATTTCTGGTTTATCCATATCAGTTCTGAGAAGAATTAATATTTAGTATAGGTAAAATATGTTACAATATTTGTCTATTTCTAGGAATCCATGTTATTGCTCGGGCTGGAGCTCGACTCAGCTACATTGTGTACAATCTGAGCACAGGAAAGGTTGATCAGGATTCATTATTTCCAACAGATGCACAGGCCTTCATGGGTAGCCACCGTAGTGACATCAAGCTCCATAACACGGAAGATGTAAGTTTACAAGAATTACCATATTCTTTTGAACCATTTTAATCTGGCCTAAGTTTTATGTATCCCTGCCCTCGGCAGCAAGAAAAAACATTGTTATTATGGTGGATATAACAATGAGTATTACAGCAGTTTGAACTTCCTTTTCCCTTTCTGATGCAAGTCAAGAACAACTTTCACTCTCAGTGTATATTCTGGTTTCATTCATGGTTGGATTACTGAGTTTCCACTTCATGAAAGAGCAAATATTTTTTTAAAAAGGGTAACTTCATATTAAGTTTTTTTCTTCATGGATAAGCAGGATTTGCCAAGTTGATATTTGGTATGATGTCATAGAATGTCATAAAAAAAATTTTTGGTAATAATAGGTTGAAACTTTCCAGCAATTTATTTTTGTATATCTATGAAGAGATCATTACATATCAGTGTAAGATAACATTGTTGATAATATGTTCTTTAATGAAGTTGGCAAGCCTGTTGACTTTGCAGTAACATGCACGATCATAATGCTTTAATTATGGTCTGCAGTGCTTTCAGACATTATCGGTCAAAGTCACCGTTTATATTTGCTTATAAATCAAAGTCCACCTGCAAACTATACAAACCCAGATTGGCCATTGCAGAATATGCCAGTAGATTTGGATCTGTGCAGTTTGCTAAGAGTAACTAGTGCAAGAAACAGCATAAACCCTGTCTTCTGATGCCCTATCAATAGCAGATCAGGGTGTTTGTTGTTTGCAGTTGAACCTGACTTATAAGCAAGTAATTACAGCAGATACAGACACTAAACATTTACATCTGACTAAAAATAAGTGAAGCATCCAGGATAACGTATCTATGACAATTGGCAACTGGAACAAGTCGTTGATTATTATTTGAAGGATTCTTTTGTATGTTTAAATGTGTACTCCAGTTCTCCATAACTGGCTATATAATCTCAGCATGATTCAAGAAGAGAGCAAACCCTCTATCCAAATGATTTTGTTAATGTCAATTTCTGCTTACAGGAGATACTTGTGCAACTGAGAGATGGAAATGGTTCCATCTACCCCATGGCAAAAGACTGTACAGATGGGATCAAAGATCCCCGCTGGCTAGATTTGCCACCAGTACGTTGTCTGGGTATGAGGGTGCAGTGCCTGCACAATGTCCTGAATAACATGAAGAATAAAGTGGCTATCATTGCCATGGCTGTGGAGGTAAGGGGAAATGGTTCAGGTTTTCATGTTGGCTGTCAAGTAATTTTTTGATCTTCCTCCCATAAAACTATATGTGTCATCCACAAATTTGCAGTAATAAGAAGCAAACCGTGCCACACAGAATTTCAGTCTGATACACATGCCAAAAATTAGTTGAAAAAATTTGTTAGAAAGAAATTTATTGAGTATGGCCCAAGATGATGTGCAATTAGATTGTGGTCAACTTTACGATTGGATATGGTTAAAAGATGAAATTATTGTGTCCATCTTGAAGTTCCTGCTAAATTTGTGTGGAAAGGAATAAAGAATGATTACTAACACTATGTTAGTGCTTGTATTACCAGTGGTGGTAACAGTTTTTAATGGTGATCTATTTAGATAAATACAAATGAGTGATGCCCTTTCGAATGGAAAATTTGCATTAGCAGTATACAGCACTGATGCCCTTTTGAATGAAAATTTGCATTACCAGTATACTATAGTGATGATCTTTCGAATGGAAAATTTGTATTATCAGTATACTACAGTGATGCCCTTTCGAATGGAAAATTTGCGTTACCAGTATACTGCAATAATATCATTATACTATAGTGATGCCTATTCAAATGGAAAATTTGCATTACCAGTATATTACAGTGATGCCTTTTTGAATGGAAAATTTGCATTACCACTATACTATAGTGATGCCATATCAAATGGAAAATTTGTATTATAAGTATACTGCAATAATATCATTTCAAATGGAAACTTTGCATTACCATTATACTGTAGTGATGCTCTTTTGAATGGAAAATTTGCATAACCATTATATTATAGTGATGCCCTTTTGAATGGAAAATTTGCATTACCACTTTTCTGTGTCCACCCCTCACCAATTCATATAATATATTGTGACTGATTGATGTGTTCAAAGGAGAAGCCAATTTTTGGGGTATACTGTTTCTGTGATAATCCATAACAATAACAATACAGGCACTCCATTCAGAGCCCTCATTGCAGTCATTCCCTTTATGATTATGCATTTCTTCTCCAGTCGTAAGTTCTGATTGAGATATTTATCAACAGTTCCTCAATCCAAAGGGAGAGCACTCTTGTATGATTTCTCATTAAGCACGTGGTATGTGCCTGGCACTTCTGTTGCTAAAACAAGCCAGAAGACATGTTTCTTTTTTCGCTGTGATAGCTGGATTTGCAAGGTTGTGGCTGTTCTTGTGTATTATTAACAGCTTGATGTTATTGAGTGATCATTGTTTCTTGCTTCAAAATTGTTTTCTGTTAGTTGCCACCAAGTAAGTTATTATTTTATACATCTTTTTGTATTAAAAAGTTTGTAAGCAGTTGGTACCTTTTTCCCCTCTCTCCTCCATTGTGTACTTAAATATTTGATGTTAACTATGTTTAGTTTTTGTATTGCTGCATGGGAACATGAGTAGCTCATTGCAATCCAAGTGATGTGATTCAGTCCCAGCCCAGGCCAGAGCTGGTTGGCTGCCTGTGCTTGTCTTTGTGATAGCATTAAGATCCCATTTCCTGGGCATGATGATGCTTTAAATGTGATGTTTAAAATAACAAAATGGAAAAAGTTTTTGTTTCTCTGCATTAAACAAAAATTACATACCTCTAGCAAATTTATACTTCTCTAACTCGTGTACACAGTTTTCTGATATGTTCATGAATCAGTGAGGACGAGTATTTACACGGGTAGATTTTTAAGTATCTGATCAGTATGTAGGAAATATGTTTGTAGATGTACATTAGTATGTCCTTGTAAGTTGAGTCAAACGACAAACTGAATAGAACCAGATCTGCTATCACATAATGAACCAGCAGAACTGAGTATTGGTAGTTTGTTAGGAGTAAACAGTTGAACAAACATATACCCTGTTCTGCAGGCATATGATGAAATGACAAATCAGGGTCTTTGTTGTTTGCAGTTGGATTGGACATGTAAGTGAGCATATATGTTTTTCCATCTTTCACTTACAGCACCAGCTGATGATTCCTCACATACTGAGGTGTGATGTTGAGCAAGTAAAATCCATTTTGACATCTGCTGAACAGCAGGACAATGGTAAGTCTAGCTGCTTTCTTGACATAAATATCCAATGCCTTTTTTTTTCCTCAGTGAAAGTGTTTTAATTGGTCATTAAAAGAGACCAAAAACTGCAATTTTAGCCCAGAAGATTTTAAAGTATGGCATGTTGTCTTTCTGTTGTCTGTTGATTCATCACAAGTTTGATGTTAATTCTTCCAAACTACTTGGAGGATTGCCATTAAACTTTACACATTTTTTCCCACAATCTAAGTGGTTGGAAATTTAAATATTGTTTTTTAGACATCCAGTATTCCCAATAGACAACTTCAAGATCCTGTTATTGTCACTTCTTATGGTTGCATCAAATTGGTGTTGTTTACAAGGACTTATTAAGGTGTCTGGTTGGCCTTAAATGAAAATTATGTTGATCTGACATCAAACACTGCAACCATGGCATCCATCTTCAAAATCTTGTTGCAGTTTCAGAATGGATGGCTATATCGACATTGTGTTTTCACCTAAAGACTTGTTATGATATCTGGTTGGTCCTAAATGAATACTGTGTCACTCTTACATCCAGTGTGGCCACCATGATGACAAGCTTTAAAATCCTATTGCTGCCTCTTCTGAATGGAAGGTTAAGTCAGCATGGGGTTTCCACAAAAGGCTTCAATTAATGTTGGGTTGATCCTAAATGAAATCAGGCTGATCGAACACATAAAACTTTCTTTTGGTCAAGAATATCAGAGATGGTTTGAACACTAAGCACATAGAGAAGAAATGGTGTTATCTTGCTCTCTGAAAAATTCTCTATGGCCACTAGAGCATTAGTCCTTGCAAGGGACTCTTGTGTTTTCTTCTTCATTTTAATCAGTTTTAAGCTGACTAAGTCTAACAATCAATAGTATATGTTCTCTGCCTCTTTCTTCAAAAAGGATTTGCATTATTGATAAAAGGTAATTATCCATCAAGCACATGGCTCAGTAAAAATAAAACTCAAAAATTTCTTTTAGTATGTTAGCACATAGTTTTTCTATCATGTTACATTAAAATGTATCACACATTACCTTTATTTTCATAGTCGTATAATATCATTATTTATGAATGCAGTCCTTGCTAAGATTTTATGAACATAATTGAAACATTCTCATTAGACATGAAACTTGTGTTGGATAATGGACAAAACAGTAAGTTAGTTCTTCAGGTTGATTGCATAATATATTAATCAGCATGTAACTCTGATTCTTCGCTAGCCAAAGTTCCGATATATTAATCCTATGTACATCTTGGTGTATTGAGTAGATATTTCTGTGCTTCAGGTCTGTGAATTTCATTGGATGCAGCGGCAGGGTGTAGATAGGGTTAACATATCAGACCTTGGCTAGCGAAGATCGTAAATGTGTGGAAAGAACAGTTGTGTAATATTTTTCATGATACTTTTGCAGTGGGAGGTCAGAAGACTCTCCAGGATATTCTACAAGAGCATTGTGATGGCAACAGAAATATTTTTCATACTGTTGTGTCCATGTGTGTCCCTACCTCCAACAAGGACTATGAGTCAGGTAGGAAATAGTTCTTTATTTGTCTGAATCTCTGTCTGTATCTGATTGTCAGAGGTAATTGTTTTCCTGTATGCATTATCCATAAATTGCATATTTGTGTGCTTCTTTGATACATTCCTTTACCCAGCTCCCATTCCCCACATGATACATTCCTTTACTCCGCTCCCATCCATAACCTCAGCTCCCACTGCTGTCTACTATAGCAGTCCCTAAATATTCTTGATCCCTTCCCATTTGGGCTGCAGAAATAAAAAGGCTCATTTGGCCAAAATGCAAAGATTGTTTTGATGAGTTTGACATTGAGCATTGCAAATTCACTATTCACTATACAATAGATTTTGGTCCTGAAATTTGTTTGGGTAATATGGGTAATACTGTAATGTGCAAAATGTTTGTAGATACAAGTTATTTTTTTTTTTAGTTAACAATGATGCCCACAACATTGCCCACAATATTGTTTTGTTTGATACATCAACACAACTTGCCTGTAGGACACCATGGTAGATGACCCAGGCTGATCTGATGGTAGGAGCCTGGAGTGTTAGTTACTGAGTCATTATGGTTCCCCTTCTTTTAGTTTGGTCCAAGATAGCAGTGCTAAAGTTATGTACCAGAACGGACAAATTTACAATAATAATAATAACCTTTTCTCCCAAACCACAAAGAAACTTAGAAATTGTCAGAATTTTCCATGGAAACATTTATTGAAGGATATAGATATTCACTATTTGGAAAAACAGCTGACATGGAAGCAGTTGCTGCAAAAAACCATGGACCTGTAATGTCAGCTAGAAACAATGTATTCATATTACGAATCTCAGAATATGTTTATGAGAGTGTACAGTATGATAGTATGGTTTTCTTCAATTTACAGATACTGTACCTGCTGTTGCTACGACAACAACATCATCATCATTCAGCTCAACACTGGAAGCCATAAATGCTGTGAGTAGTGCAGTTGATGCCTTGGCAGCCATACAGTCCTCAAGGTCTAATGCTGATGCCAGTAACAGAAGGTTAGTTTTCGTCTCATGTAAATGAAATCATGCTTCCACTGGTACCAGTATAATCAGTTCTAAATGTCCATTGTTTGAGTTCTTGAGAGTCAGTCTTGTATCTTGTACATCATTACTAATATGTGTTTTAAGTATGTAACAGGACACGCTAAGACTTCTTGTTAAGCCCATGTGAGCAGAAAGATGCATCGCCAAAACTAATAACATATGCATGTTAAGTTTTTTTTTTTTTCTCACTTTACATAAGGAGTGAAAATAAAAATGAGTACATCAAATTGAGAGATATCAAGAAGCCTTGGAGCAATGTAGGGTTTGAAACTGCAGTTTGTGAAACTGTACTTGGGGGTAATGAAAGTTCAAGTAAACTTTACAAACTTTTGAGTTGAACACAATGTTTACCTTTGCAGCATCAGTCTTGAATCACACTTCTGGAATTGTAAATCCATGGTTTCCAGTTTGAAAATAGCAGTACATGATACTGTGTTACAACCTACGGCAAAATTGTTCAACTTAAGGAAAAAAATCAACTGCCTTACAGAGATATTGTCAGGGTTGGCAGGTCTGGAGTAGTGAGGATTATAAAATTTTATCAAATCATTTTTCAGAAAGGAATTAAAGATACAATGCTAACTTATGTTGTTTTCTTTCAGCGCATATTGTCCTAAATTTGATAAATAAATAAAATGGTTTAGTTTGATAATGGGGTCTATAGCAATACCACATTTTATCTGGAATTGCATGATAATGATTCATGTTGTAATGTATGAGGGTATAACTTTCTCATTTATGTTCCTGATTATCATCATTCATGTTTTTAGAAAAATAAATCATTGGCTATTATTTAAATTCATTTTTATGGAATGTTTCTTTTTGTTTTCATTATTTGTTAGATCTACACATTTAAGGATTGAAGTAACAATGAAAACATATGGTGCTTAATGAAAATGATTGAATTCATGTAATTATATCTATATGTTTCATGCTGCATTAAATGCATTATGATTTTTGTTGTATCACTTGTCAGTGTGAGTCTGCGAGAGATGATGCGTCGTGCAACCTCAGCAGCTCGTGCTGTGAGTGGCTTGGATGTGAGGGACCCTGATCGAGAAGACTCGGGTATTGCTATACCTACACTGAACTGGCCACCAGACCCTCCAAGTTATGAGTCGATCACCAGACAAGGTATAATTTACTTTTAAACTTGCTGATGGTGTCATTGTTGAGACTATGCATTAAAATTCTGTGTTTCCATTTTTTCATGTCTGATACAGAGGGTAGGAGCCATGGTGGCAGACTTGTTTGAGTGAGATAATCATCACAGAAAAGGTTTTAATCCTGCCATTGGATTGGCCTCTGTTGGGTATTTGTTGTGTTCTTGGGCAAGGCTTTTGCTATGTAGTGAAACACCAAACTGAGCAGATGTATAACTTCGGATGAATTATTTTGACGCCAAAACAATTCATTCTACATGACATGCACTTGCCTTTTGACTTTGTGGGTAGGGTCACATAATCTTTGCATGAAGGTTGGAATCATTATGAAGCTTTGTGTCAATAATGCAGCTTTCATCACACTTCACTCTTTTATCCATGAGGTAAATCTGTGTGTAGAAAATACGGTTCGAGGCATGCATGAAGAATGGATAGAAAATATGTTTTCTTAGTCGATACAGTGAAATATTGAAAGAGTGAAGTGAAAAATTGTATTGCCATGAGTGACAGTATGAAATATTTACACCACACAAGTGAAGTATTTACACCACACAAGTGGAGTATTTCCTTATATCTAGTGCAAAATATGTATTTTGTTTATATTTTGTTTATATTTTGAAATGGGCATTTTTCATTTAGATGAATAAGCAATTATACCACATCTACATTAAGAAAAGTAGGTCAGTAAAAGATGTGATTTTACAGCAGATTGGTATTGTAACTTGTCACCAATTTCTCGGCTACAATAATACTTTATATGCTGTATTTTGTCCAATTAAGGGCTGTTCCATTAAAACATGTGCGACCCAGGGAAGGCACATTTATGGTGGTGTTGTCACCTGTAGTCAGCATTGTCCTGACAGAACCTTGACTTTAACATAGGCTGTTTGATTTTTGGAGGGTTGTGTGTGGGGGTTAACATCGTTTCTCAGAGTAGGCTATACATGGTAGCAGTTTTGAATTTTCATGTGAACTGATTAAAAAAGTACCCTATCATGTATATTTAGAAAACTGCCATTGCAGGGTTCCATGCGTGTGTAAATGGAACAGCCATTTTTCCTCATTTACAATTTAATTGCCTGGATAGATACAGCGAACATAGTTTGGGGTGGGAAATACAGTACTTATTAGTCAGATTTTAGATCCTTCCAAGTGTAACATCTTTAAACTAAAACATTCTGCTTATTTTAAGTGTAGTTATTTCAGTTTTGTGTATTGAGTTTGTCAGTTTTGCATTCAGTGATGTATAATGTGTCTTTCACAAACTTAGAAATGCGATATGAGTTTAAATTGCTAATTAACCAAGGTAAGCATTACATTAGTTTTGCATTCAGTCATGTATAATGTGAAATGTGATACGAGTTTAAATTGCTAATTAACCAAGTAAAGAATTACATTAGTTTTGCCCAGAAACTTCTACCATTTGTTGCAGGCTGCATGAGGTAAGGATGACACTAGATATTATAGACACAGGACATGCAAGTTCACTAAATGAATATATGCATGATTAATGTGTAAAACAATTTTAAATAAGCTAGTACTTGAAATGTAGTTCTTACTTTATACAGTTTTGAGACATTTGTTACGGGGCCTTTTTTTGGCGTAATGTCAGTGTAAAGGATTGGTATATTTTATTTATGTTCTATCTCTTCATCCTGATTGGGTGGGGGAAAAAGAAGTTATATAAGTAATGGTTTAAGTACTAAGATCGTTCTAAGGGCAGATATATTTCCTAAGTGGGATTTGAAAGTAGCTCCACAGATATTTCCATCGTAGCAATATAAACTTTCTCCCACGCACACAATTCAGTATCTCTGTGAAATGTATGATTCAGTTCCCTATGTTTCTGGATGGAACAGAAAAATCAGATGACTAAAGCTTGTGTGAGGGACTTTGTAATCCTTGTCACTGGCATAACATTTATTACCATTGAGAAGATTTTCTTCTGCTATGGTGGAACGTTTATCTGTCCAAAATATTTTAAAAAGAGTATGGAATATTATGTTGTTCAGTAGCTGCTTGGCTACAGGAATTTATGGAATTTAAAATTTTGATCATAATCAGTCAGAAATGTGCCTCAGATAGTGAGTTCAAAATGAAATGAATTCTTTTTTAGTCTCTTATAATAAATGAACAGATTAAAAAAAAAATGTCATTTACCTTAAAGATAAACTGTAAATATTGAGGAAGGTATACAAAATGAAGTTGTTATTTTAGCCCCCCCACTTTTAAAATAATGGTAATGTGTATTCATAAGCTCTTAAATGATGTTGACAATAATAACAGTTTTGTCCTACACATCTAATACGTTTTTTCCTTCCTGTAGATTCAGACTCCAACCAGAGTCGTCAATCCAGTAACAGTCAGCCTTTGCCAATTTATACTGTAGCAGACTTCAGTACAGCATCAATTCCACCTGTCAAACTCACAGAGAAAGAGAGGCGAAGCAATTCGCTGCAGATCCTGAAATTTCTGTGTGAAGCACCCTTGATGCAAGCCCACTTGAGAGATCTGCTCTCTGCAAAGTAGGTTTTATGTCGGTAGTTTACTTCACATCATTTTGTTTGTATTCTAGTGAGTTTATGATTGTCATGCCTGCAGATGAAGAGACACAATTTGCCACCTTTCCATCACAACAGCAAATGAGTCTTCATAATAAATTCTCACATGCTGTGTTGAAGATTTTGCATATCTTTTTTGTCATTTCTGCTTTGTTATTTACTGCATTTAACAGAAACTGTTGGATAATATGGATCCTGATATGTTTTGTTCCCGTCTTGCCTGTATGTGCAAAACACTAGCGACATTGTTGTGAACAGTGTCTAACTCGAGGGTAATGTAGATTCTGATTGGCTGTGAGTTCCATTCTTGCATGCATATACAGTAGGATAGCGGCAATGTTGTGGACAGTGTCTGACTCGAGGGTAATGTAGATTCTGAGTGGCTGTGAGTTCCATTCTTGCATGCATATACAATAGGATTGTGGCATTGTTGTGGACAGTGTCAAACTGTTTGATATCATTCCTAATATTCCTTGTTCCCTGGATAAGCAGAATTATGTTTTTTTTGCTGTAGTACAATTCATGGGCAAGACACTGCATTTGGTACAACATGTGTCTATCATTAGTCATGTCAGCTCACATCATGGATGTTTGAATCACTTTGGGGTTTGCTACATTAGCCCTAAATGTCAGCCAGTTGAAACAATTGGTCCAAGGTTTTGAAATTGTCAGAACATCTCAGGCAAAAAAACCAGCTGAGATAAATAGCTGTTACTTAAATGTTTTTGGTGCACATCATATTCACTAAACATTATCAGAAAATTAGACCAAAAGCATGTCTTGAATTGGACATGTTTTTATAGGATGGTGGAAGCCAATTTGTAGCAATTTTTTGCCTGGAATTTGACTATTAAACAGTCGTTGGTATTAAGGATGTATTGCGCAAAAAACACTGATGTGGAAGCTAGTTTCATTGGCTCATTTTCTTGTATGAAGGGGCTCTAGTTTAAGGAGCTCTGATTTATTCACACAGATCAACCAGTTATTTTGGGGCACTGGTTAACTGCTTAAGTGGTCAAAGGCCCTTTCCTTTACCACTGACTCAGGCATCTCACTTCTGTCACTTATGTTGACAATATTACCTTAATTTATTCACACTGATCAACCAGTTATTTTGGGGCCCTGGTTGAATGCCTGAGTGGTCAAAGGGCTTTTTCTTTCCAGCTCACTAAGGCATCTCACCTCTGTCACGTGTGTTTGAGTATCAGCTCGACCAACATAGTTAAGTGACTAAACTTGCCATTAACTTTCCTTGCTTTGGTGGTTCTTCCTCCCCAAAAGTATTGGCTGCCATGTATAGCCCATACTAGTAACTGTTATACTTTTGGCATAATCATTATGGTTTGTTTCCCACCTAAGTAGGTCTTAAGTTCACCTGTATATGATTATGCTTTTCTGGTGCCTTAAATAAAACTAAAGCAATAAACACATGTTTGTCATTTATATTATCATCTCTTTAATTCCGCATATCATAAAAAAGTTGAGAATATTCTAAAAACATAGACTGCTGTGTAAGAATAACATTAGAGCTAATTTGTCCATCATAGTTCTACATGTACTTTCTTAATTGTCTATTTATAGAAACTGGATATGATCCATTTATAAAAAAACCCAGATTGGTTTCGTTAAGTTGCAGAGTCATGAAATAAAAAGATTACATTATTCGTATATGGATTGAATTGATGGTATAGACGGTGCTAATATTTTTTTTTGTATTATTATATTTTTGGTAGTAGTCTTGTTGCAGATCTGGAATGAATACAATTTATTATCTGTTATATGATGTACGGGACAAACAATTGCTATTTAATATATTAGGTACTGCAACATGAATTTGTTTTGCTTTGATAACTTTAGTACTCTTTAACATAGAATCTTTATGATTAAAGTTCATATTGTCCAGAGCTTATGAATTACAAATGTTTCTTTATCCTAGGAATGCAGAAGGATGCACCCCCTTTATGCAGGCAGTGTGTGGGCGAGCTTATTTGGCTGCCATGACAATTATGGATACAGTCAAGAAAGTTGCCATAGTGAAAGATACACAGGAAGTGGACAAGGCGATCATGATGAGCATGTTGTATCCTACTGGGTCTAGTTTAGATAATTCTCCTCTTCATGTCCTGTGCTGTAATGACACTTGTAGTTTTACTTGGACAGGCGCAGAACATATTAACCAGGTATGAATAATACTATGTTGTCACCTAAATCTCCATTTTCAGGCTGTGTAATCTCTTTATGTCCCTTGTTGATAACTTCTCATGTCTTTTTTATATCATGATACTTTTGGTTTTATTACTGTTCCAGGCATTGCTTAACCACTTGTGATTTGACTGATGTTCCATTCACACTACACGACTACTTCTTCACATGGATCCATTACTCCATGAGATCTATTTTTTTCTTGTCCATGTCCCCATGTAATGACACCAGCATTTATATCTTTACAGATGCAGAACACATTAAATAGGCTCAGTTTGCACTCACTCCCCCCACCCAACTCAAATACTTTAACCCCCCCACTTGCACTTGTGCAGTCATTGTACCTCCATCATCACTGCAGGTTTAGATATGTAGGAATGACCCAAATTCACCCTCCTGCATGTTCTTAGAGGCAACTATTGGGGGCACTATTGGTCACAAACCAGGCAAGGTATCCTCTGTTCCACCATAGCTCATATGGTAGAACAGTGGTTATCTTGCCTGGTTTGTGACTGAAAGGGTTCGTGTTAGAAGCCTATAATTGAATCAGACCATGCAGGCTACCATGATGTGTCCATGGGCAAGGTACTTTGCACCATTTTTGATTGGCACTAAATAAGCAATTTGTGATGCTGTGCCAGAAAACACCAAAAAGACCAGAAATTTGTTTCCCATGTGATTAGAGATGTCAATTTTTTTTATGGAATTTCTACTGGGTAGTCATTGATCCTAATGAACAGTTACTTTGGTAATGGAAAATGTATTAAATGTGAACCAGAACTGCTTTGCTGTAGATTCATACATGACGACCCCTCCCCCGCCAAAGAGAGGTATAAACATAATTAGTACTAATATTAGTGTCCAATAAAAATATAATCTGAGCATCAATTCTCTATCAACATATTCTCTTTCTGTACTTAGTTTAATTTCAAGTTTGGTTCATGGTGTTAGAAATTCTTTACTTATGGTGAACTTCTAAAAATAATTACATGAAATGGAGAATCAGCTTGGCCAATTTGATACCAATGTGTAATTGAATCAGATAAAGTTGCATTTAAAATGTACAAGGTCTTATTTCAAATCTAATGTGTTGATGGTTATGTAGATTTTTCTGTCTTTCCAACCCTTGAAAAACAACAACCTTCTATCTTTCTGTCCCATGAAAAATTATGATGAAGTGTAATAAGTTCATTCTGACATAATTTTTCTATTTTCAGGACATATTTGAATGCCGTACATGTGGCCTCACAGGATCTCTGTGCTGCTGTACAGAATGTGCTAGAGTATGTCACAAGGGTCATGACTGCAAGTGAGTTACTACCAAACTATCATAATAATATTATCAAGCTGGATTTTGCATAGGACTCCTGTTGGTACTAGCATACACGGTTGATAGTTAAGCCAGGCTTTGCGTAGCACACCAGTTGGTTCTAGCATACATGGTTGATTGTTGTTGTTGTTGTGGGGTTTAACGCCATTTTTCAGCACACGATAGGCTATGCATGGCGGACAGTATTAATGGTGGAGGAAGAACCCGGGAAAACCCTGGGAAGAACCACTGACCCACGAGAAGCTACTGGCAAGCTTTCTCACATACCCACTTTGGACAAATCCTAGACCCATGCAGACAGTACTTGGTTGATAGTTGAGCTGCATTTTGCGTAGCACTCCAGTTCTAGCATTCATGTTTGATAGTTAAGCTGGATTTTGGATAGCACACCAATTGGTTCTAGCATTCATGATTGATAGATAAGCTGGATTTTGCATAGTATAAATATTAAATCCAGTTTTCATATATTAGTATAATTTATTATTCTTTCTTCCATTTTCATTATTGCTTGTTTTAATACTTTATACTTTTCTCATTGCTCTGTATCCTCTCTTATATGACAGCATATCGACTTAAAGCAGTGAGTGGAAATTACAGCTACCTTATGCCGTATGGATATGTGTACACTGAAACCAAGTAACATGCATTATAATTCTTTCTTATAATGGTTAAAATAAAACAAACATATAAAAGCTAATATTTCATTACCAGATTACAAAAATGATGTTGATTTGTCAAATAGCTTTGTTGATGTCTAGCAATGAAACCCACTGGTAAGATCTTGATCATATTTGGCTGTGTTTTTTGGTCTTTAAATTGATTGTTCAGTGCAACAATGAAATCCACAAACAATTAGTACTGCATGAAAATTAATGATGCTACAGTAAATGATTTTATGCAAGATAAATTTTATGCACAGGACTACAGATGGTATCATCAACAAGTTCTCATAATCAACACCTGCATATTTAATGTTGTTGCCTGTTATTGTTGAGCGATGCAACTTTGGTACTTTTTTTCAGGCTAAAAAGGACATCACCCACAGCTTATTGTGACTGCTGGGAGAAATGCAAATGCAAGGCTCTTATTGGGGGACAGCAGGGACCCAGATTTGACCTCCTGAACCGATTACTGGTGGAAACAGACCTTGTTACTCTACCCAATAGCAGGTAAAAGAATTTATGGGACCATTCAGAATTGATCAGAAATATTGGATTCACAAGTTTAGCTTAATTTATTAGTGGAATTGAAAAGTGTTACATTACTTTATTTTTTTTAAAAATGCAGAAAACATAACAATATTTATCTAGAGTAGAATCTGTTTAATTTATTGGTGTCAGCTGTTTAATTGTTAGATCAATGAAACACTGAGAACCTACTGGCACAGGATAGCAGCCAGTTATCATCTTTCTTCAAAAAAGACAAATCATGAATCAGTCACCAGTAGAAAAACTTGGTTTAATCCCTAATTGTAGCTAACCTAGTCTGATAAATCGGACCCCCCCAGATATCTGTTGATACTGATGGACAATATGTTGGTCTTTCTGGAACACATCTGTGTACAGATAAGACACTTACCAGTATTTTGTAACAGCTGTTTTTAGTGCAAAATTCAAAATGGCCATAGGACAGGCGTGTGTTATTCCACATGGATTTACAAGTTGCCAAACATAGTAAATTGATCTGGAGATGGTATATACATATCGCCAAAATAACCTTTCAGCTGACAGTATGCTCAACTGCAGCAAAAAATGCCTATACACTATTCTGTGCAGACAAAAGTGGCAGCAGATTTTTGCAGGTTTTAAAGAATAGGTGATATCAGCCCTGAAATGTCCAGTCAGTATTATAGGTGTGGGGATGATTTATTGGCCTATAGCTCACCTGGCCTTAAGGCCGACTCAGCATATGGCATGGCCCTTCATTCTTCATCTGTCATCCATTGCGTGTTTTGTCAACAATTGCTATTTTAAACTTATTCTCAAGAACACACTGGTCCATTTTTGTCATTGAATTTGGGACAGAGCATCCTGGTTTGAATAGTTTTCAGATATTTTTGGATAATTCTGATCCATCACCAAAGATGACTGTGGTTATTAAATTTTGGCATGAAGATCTGTCAAGTTTGTACCAATGATGCTGTTTTACCTCTTGGTTTGCCCACTTGGTTGAATCATACTGAAGACTTATAAAAATATTACTAGTAGCTGCCATGCTTGGCTTCAGCATTTCGATGTTAGCATTAGGACTGGTTGGCCTGGTGTCAGGATAATGTGACTGGGTGGTACATGATGCCATATATCTGCAGAATGATGCCTCATTGTTAGACATTATAAATTTCTACACTTAAGACATCATAGCAATATGACTCAAATTGTTAGAGCTATGTTAAAAATCCCCAAAAAAACACTGAGATTTGCTCACCATTACAAAAAATAGGAAAGCTTTTAAACAACTTCACCTAAACTGTTCAACAGAAGTGGGTTTGAATCATACCATGATATAAGCCCTAAGCGCTACCATGGAAATGAAGTCAGCGTACAAGTTATCATGCTTTAAATTTAACTTCAGTTTTTTATTGAAATTGTTAGGATTTGTAAATTTGCTATTTAATTTGGCGAGAAAAAGAAGATAAATTACACATTATCTGATAATTTTTCTCTTCAGGGGTGAGAATATTTTGTTATTCCTTGTCCAGAGAGTTGGTCGACAGTTGATTGAACAGAGGCAATATAGACCACCACGATCCAGAGTTTCATCTGTCAATCCCCGGAAAAATCCAATTGCAGACATTGGTAAGTATCCATAAATGTAATGATAGATGTACTTTCTTCATGGCAAAGATGGAAATATTTAAATAGTTAATGCCTTTGATAGGTCTTCTGCTGGTCTCAGTAGTGCATTGTTTATTACTAAAGTCTTAATTGGATGACTTCTGCTAAATCAGTAGTGCATTGTTTATTACTAAAGTCTTGATTGGATGACTTCCGCTAAGTCAGTAGTGCATTGTTTATTACTAAAGTCTTAATTGGATGACTTCCGCTAAATCAGTAGTGAATTGTTTATTACTAAAGTCTTAATTTGATGATTTCTGCTGGTCTCAGTAGTGCATTGTTTATTACTAAAGTCTTAATTGGATGACTTCTGCTAAATCGGTAGTGCATTGTTTATTACTAAAGTCTTGATTGGATGACTTCGCTAAATCAGTAGTGCATTATATATTACTAAAGTCTTAATTGGATGGCTTCCGCTAAATCAGTAATGCCTTGGCCTAAGGTCTTGTCTTCTTGTAATCTAGCCTATAATTACTAAAGTTTTGATTATTTTTAAATTACTCTAAAATAAAAATTATAAAACTCTGTAGATTCTGCTTATTTCCCATTGCGTGTTAAATGTGAGTGACATAACTGATAAATAGTTAAGCTTGAGTTTTACTTCATTGGGGTATTTCTATGACTATAATGACTTTTTTATATATCTACTTTTTTATCAATCAAATTGTTTGAAACTGAAAAATTATCAATTGCTGATTTATACATGTTAGATGTGGAGGTACCAGACCATGATCTTGAACCTCCTAGATTTAGCCGTCGAGCCTTGGAGAGGATTTTAAGTGACTGGACAGCTGTCAAGGCGATGCTTATGAGTGGGAAAAAGAATCAGCACAGTGGTGGGCCTGATGTTATTTATGAGGAGCAATTGTACCTGGACAGTCAGAGTGGGAGCGTGAGACTTGACAAGTTTACACACTGTCTGCTGGTGAAGTGTAGCGTAGAGGTACTGGACATTATTGATTATTCTCGTGTTGCATGTATTTTTGTCTTGTCCGCATCATGACATGGCAGACTTCAGGTATTGCTTATGTGGTGGCAGCGACTCTGTCCTCATCAACAATTCTGTGAATGATAAGTTTTGAAGTGTAACAGTATTTAATGTTTTGAAAAATTTATATTCTGCATTGATCAAATTTCAGGCAATCCAGAATGCTTCAAAATTTATTGGTTGGTGAGGACAATTTCGTGGCAAAATAATGGTCACTGTGGGAATGTAGGGGAAAATAGGGCACTTTCACCAATCGGGAAGATAATAGACGCATGAATATTTTCAAAATTCATAAAAATTTGCTCATGTTGAAGAGCATAGGCTCCTTATATCAAATACACAAAGAAATGTGTATGTTGGTGGATGAACTTTTAACTCTGCTGGTCAAAATCAGAACCCAGAATCTGTTAGCGTAAGTTTTGTTATTACTGCTGCTCTTAAGCTCTCGGAAGATTGCCACCACACTTTTAAGACATGTTTATTCCAAAGTTTTGTTGGTCTTAAGTAAAAATGGTGTATCTTGGATATATAATGTGGATACCATTTATGCCCCAGTGAAAATTTTGTTACTGCTACTACTCCAGAAGAGATGATCATATGAAAATAGTTCTGATCTGACTACTATTATTTCTAGCTAGATGGCCATCTTGAAAATCTTGTTACCACTACTTCTCCTATATTGGTAAGGCCTTTTCACCAAATGGTTAGCTTTATACTGAAAGAAAATAGTGCAAATCTAAGAGCCAAAATTGGTCACCATTGCAGCCATCTTAAAATCTTGTTATGTATAGTTGTAAATGAGATGTCACATCACCACTGGGTTTTTGCCAGAAGATTTTTTATGATGTAATAGCTGGTCCAAAATGAAAGATGTGGCAATGTGACATCCAGTATGACTATTGTGGTGAAATTGTTGTTCTTGTGACTTCTCCTGAATGACATCGGATTTTTACCGAAAGATTTATGGTACTAAAATGAAATATATAATTTAAATGCAACATGACCATCATGAAAATCTATTTATTGCTTTTCTTCCTGAATAGATGGTCATATCAACGCAGGATTTTCATCAGATGGCTTCTTACAGTATTGGTCGATTCTAAATGAAAAATGGTACTGATCTTTGCCTAATATGGACATTAGATGGTTTCAGTACTAAGCATTTAAAATAAGAAATGGTCTTATCTTGGATTCCTGAAAATTTGATCTGTTAAGAGAGCATGGGTCCCTTGGGGAGATACTTGTTTCAGTTTGATGCAGTTATTGAGGTCATGTCACCACCTACATGGCCAATTTCCAGCAGGTTGTAAATCACTAACAATTTTCTGATGGCTCATACTGTATATACTCATCTATATGTTGAGTCCAGTTGCATAAACACTGGCTGATCTTGGTCTATATAGTTCGTTAGGTGTAATCAGTAGAACAAACAACATAGACCCTGATCTGCTGGTGTATTATGTTTCAGCATATTAGGTATGTGATGATTGCAGTTGAACTTATAAATGAATATACATATTTTATTGTTGACTTAATCACTTTGTTTAGAGCACTTTATTGTGATTAGTAAAATTGTTTTCTTTTTTCTAATTTAATAATATTTTACATCCAATTTCTCGTAGAGTCGTTGCACTAAAATACACTCCGGTAACAAGTGGCGTCGTAATGTAATGATCTCATTATTTTTACATCCAAGTTCTCACCAAGTTCATTGCTATAAGATGCAGCTGGGTAACAAGTGGCATGATAATATAATAATAATGTAATGACATTTTACATCTAGTTTCTAAGTTCAATGCACTAAGATAATCTCCAGGTAACAAATCACATCCTAATACAATGTCACAACCACATCATGACACATCCATTCTCTGATTGAATTCATTGCAGTAACATACACTTCAGTAACGAGTGACTTCATCATGTAATGTAGTCACAAGTGATATAATGTGTTGTAGTCACAAGTGATATAATGTGTTGTAGTCACAAGTGACATAATGTGTTGTAGTCACAAGTGATATAATGTGTTGTAGTCACAAGTGACATAATGTAATGTAGTCACAAGTGATATAATGTGTTGTAGTCACAAGTGATATAATGTGTTGTAGTCACAAGTGACATAATGTAATGTAGTCACAAGTGATATAATGTGTTGTAGTCAGAAGTGATATAATGTGTTGTAGTCACAAGTGACATAATGTAATGTAGTCACAAGTGATATAATGTGTTGTAGTCACAAGTGATATAATGTGTTGTAGTTACAAGTGACATAATGTAATGTAGTCACAAGTGACATAATGTAACATAACCACATCATTTTGAGCTGCATAGTGTGCTGATTTCGGAAATTTGTTGAAAATTACGTCTTTTCATGGTTTGCAGGCTAGACATTATATTCCATTATAACTTTTGTTTGATTCCTTGTATTTTTATTGGTGGAGAAAACTGCATGTACAACAGATCAAACTGTATAGTGATATTAAAACTAAAATTAAACACAAAGCTGAAGTGAACAACAGTTCACATTCATCTGTTCTCTTCAGGGTATCTATTTATGTCTATTGTTCCAACTGGACCAATAATTAATATACCATCTTATAGCGAACCTTCTATTACAAATGGCCCTTTTGTCCCAATGGTGACCTTTCATGGGCCATCTAGATAATAATGTGATATTGACCCAAATGAAAAACTTCTTCAGCAGAAGCAAGACAGGAAGTGGCTCACAGTAGGAATACCATTCGCAAATCCACGCTTGTCACTGGACCTTGCAACAGTCAGTTGTAAGCGAATGTGTTGAGAGATGGCTCTTCATATCAGTTTCTTGGAAATTAAAGCCATCCTCGATGCCTCCAACAATTGGGTTGAATGCTGGTGAGGATACATGGTGCTAATACTGTCAGACAATTGTGGTCATGTACCTTTCTCAAACAGGGAGGGATGAAATCACTGGACCTTTGTGTTATTTACTGGGATTACTTTTGGTGGTGTGCCCAATAGCAGATAAATTTCCAGGTCTACCATATACCAGTGTATTAGCTAAATCGTTTTCGAGGAGAGGACAACTGCTTCACACAGTGGTTTCTCCATCTTTCTACAGTCAATGGAATTTGTGTCTGATAATAGATGTTTTGCGACAAGGTAGAGCAACAAATGACCCACCTTCATCTACCCATTTCCAGACACAGAAGTATGGGCCACTGATGCTGTATCAGTCATCTGGTAGGGAATGTGAGTCTATGCCTTCCATCCAGCAGTCCTGATACAAAAAGTTCATAAAGTGATGGACACGAACTGCCATATAGTTCTCAATGATGGAACAAGTCCTGGATCAGTGATCTGATCTCCCTGGTGACTGATGTACCCAGGAAAGTCCTGGCAATCCCCACCCTTTGCAAGCAGCACAGATCACCACTGTTTACTCCATTTTCTGAGAAATTCCTCCTTTATGTTTGATTTTTACCAGGGATGCCTTGCATGAAAAGGAGTAGTAGACAGTACAAGACATTTTTGACAAGTGGATTTTTTTGTAGTTTGAACAGATTTTATGATGATGTACTGCCAGAAAAAAGAGGGGGGAATTGTGCATTAAGTATGGACCCTATATTTGATGGATCCTGTCTTTTTTTTGTTTATTTTTTTACATTTATGTTTATCTTATATCGTATTTATCTTTTAAAGAATATTAATATGAATACTTTTTATCATTCTTTGTTGGAGTACAGCATGTTACTTTTTTGGAGAATGGTGTTGCAATTCTGTATCATCTTATTTTTAGAATAACTTGTTATTGGCATTATATGGCCTCTGTTGTTATATATATATATATATATATATATAGAGAGAGAGAGAGAGAGAGAGAGAGAGAGAGAGAGAGAGAGAGTTGGGTGTTGCCCAGTGGACTGCTCAGGTTGCCAAGTGGTTAGAGTATCTGTCTCATATGTAGGAGGTCCCAGGTTTGAACCCTGGCCAAGTCATACCAAAGATGGGTCTAACAGCTGCCTCGCTAAGTGCTCAGCGTTCAGAGTTAGTGTTAGGATTGGTTGGCCTGGCATCAGTATAATGTGACGGGGTGGGACATCATGCTGCATGTCTGCGGCATGATGCCTCAGTGCTAGACATCACTATAAACTGCCACACAGCAGACGTCATGGTGATATG
The DNA here is from genome assembly GCA_028554795.2 of Sinohyriopsis cumingii. Classification (NCBI taxonomy): domain Eukaryota; kingdom Metazoa; phylum Mollusca; class Bivalvia; order Unionida; family Unionidae; genus Sinohyriopsis; species Sinohyriopsis cumingii. Next base: position 66,431,749 of record CM068837.1, on the reverse strand, counting down.
ACTGAAAAATTGTTATGGTTATGTTAAAAATCCAAATCACACACACAATTTTATACACTTTGTAATTCTGTTGTACATGCACAATTCTATACCATGACAAAAATGTTTTTGAAGGTTAAACATAGCAACCCTGTTAATTTCTGCTTTAGTTTTCGTCTGGTTTGTGCTTTCAAAATGTAATCACAGGCATGTTTCACATCTGGTCATTGCTTGGCTATTTTACTGAGTTGGGTTATAAAAGAATTTCTGACCAAAAAGTTTTATGGAGTCCCAGAACTTGGCACCATTAAGGACAGAAGAATATTCCAGTGAATCAGGCTGGAAGCATAGATTCGAATCCATCATGAAACATTGGAATAAATGGTGAAACAATTTATGCAACAAAAGTTGTTCTTAATTTCCTTGATACTGAAAAACATATAATGGTTTTGAAATTCATTTCAGAATGAAACCATTTGGTATAACCATAAAAACATGCTGCAGATGATTGAGTTTGGTTCTTGAGTTGTTGGTTGGTTGGAATTTTGAAAACTCTTTTTGAAACACTTTTCTCATAATAATACGGAGAAAATGGGAGTTACGACTCATGCTGACCTGGGCAGGTATTGATATTATGACTCTTGGATTACGAGTCTGATGCTGTACCAATTGGGCTACAATGGCCCCTGCAAAATATTGAAATGTCAGGATAGTGCAGTGGTTATTAATCACTTTTCCCAGACATTCTCATAGCTCTTTAGTTTGGAAGCATGCATGAAACAGATAATAGGTCAATGGTCATTGTTATGGTTTTTTTTCTCAATGAATTCTCCCATTTCCATTGTGTCAAGTTGCCTGTATTTCAGACAGAACCTTGTACCGCTACCTGACCCGAAAGGTATGCAATCCCTTTAGCAAAGAAACTCTGGCTCATAACTGATAGAGGAGCTGCAACAGTTGCAACATGGAACCAGTTACCTTCCAATATTTAATTGTCCTAAATTAAGTGCAGTATTTTTCCTAGTTGCAGACTAGATCTGTTCTTTGCATTATGTGTAAATGTTTCTCCCACCTAGCCAAAAAGAAGTAACAATTCTGTGGTAACTGGTCCTGTGCAGTAACTTCCTTTAGTTTAGAATAGTGATATTCAATAACTATCGAAAGCAAATGTAAAAATTATTGATGTTACTGAATTATCCTAGTAAGTTGTCTTGTACTTTGTGATTTCACATGGTTAGTGAAATTTTTAAAATTTCAAGGTATATAGTTTTGAGACTGAGTTTAAATTTTGTTGCTCTGACAGACTGTGGGCCAAGGAAGTGAAAAGTACTGGATAGAAGTTGTTAAAACTTGTTTAACACTAAATTTTAAAGAAAATTGTGGATTTAATTTTAAAGACCGTTAACAAATCCAGGTCTGTATTGGATGGAATTTTTTACCAAGATGGATCACATATGCCTTGTCATTTCCATTAATAACGCTCACTTTGGCTGTTGCAGTTTTGTAGTGTATTGAGTATGAGATATGATTCTCATTAAAACTGGCTAGCCATCTTCTTATGAATATTTATAATTACAAGTAAACTTTAGAGGTCTTGTGTATTTTGTATGCTTCTCAACATGCATAATGCTGGATTCATAAATCATTTATCAGCACCACAAAAGTGTTTTGTTTTTATTTTTCAAAACAACGTAGCAGAAGTTAAAAGTAGGCAGCAAACCTCCAGTAAATTATAGAGCTTTCTTGCTCAAAACCGTTGTTATTATTTGCATTCTAAACTTGCATGAGCACAAGAGGTGGAGAATTTTGCTGCCTGCTTGATTAAAAAACTGGAATAAGCCAGATAGCTGTCAATTTTTGAATAGATTGCAGGGATTTTCCTAGGGTATTGTTTGTGGGTTAAATATAGACCTATTCCAAATCCCATCCCCAAATGATTTGACATATAAATTCTTGATTCAGTTCTGTTTTGCCAAATTTCATGGGCTGTATGTCCCAGTTCAGGAAAGAAAACAACAAACTAGGAAAATCCCTAGATTAAAATAGTTCTAGTAACTCTTGTGTTTTATATTCCTCTAGATTGCTGAGCTAGTGAGCACGATGCCACTGACACTGTTCAAGGAAACCGTCATAGATTTGAATGTAAGCTTCCTTAAGAGGGTTCCAAAAACTGTTTAAGTTATGGAGCCCAATCACATTTATTCAATTATATCACAGCGATCTGGCCCGCCATCATTATTTTCCCCTTGAGAGGGATCTTAATTAAACATTCATACAAAGAATTTTCCAGATTGATCCAGCTTCCAAATCAAGTTGCTTTGTTTGTAAACTAGAGTAAATCAGTCAGAACATCTTGGGCCTTCCATGGGTGGAAAATGCTTCAAATTTAATATAGCTGATGCTGTACTGGAAATATGGGAATTACACGGCTAGAACATGGCAGTGTACATAATAGAGATGCCATAATGTTAACGTGATTTCTTGGGAAAGGATCAAGATAACATGATTGTTTTACCCAAGGAAACAGCTGGATTGCTGGTAAATATTCAAAAACAGAACATGTTAAATTTAAGTTTTGGTTTTACTCTTGTAAAAGCCCTGGTTGGTGTGATTGAATGTAAAGACTGTTCTTATAAGAGTTACTTGCCCTTTGCATGTGATGTTGCTGTGTGGAGTTTTACAAGACAAAAGCATAGTCACCAATAAAAAAGTTTTTAAAAAGTGTTAGAATGTGAAATAAAAAAAAGAAGAATCAAATGGATAACTTCTTTGGCTCTCAAAGTGGCTATAGCTACTTAATGGGTTGTTCAAATGGATTGAGCTGATTCAAAAGATTCTTTTAATCAGATACAAAAATTTTAAATATGCCGACATACATTAAAGGTCTAGTGGTACAAGATGAAACATTTTTTTTTACCCTGTCGTGTGGCCTAATCTTCTTATTATACATGCATAATGTAATAAAATCCCATATTAATGACAGAAATTTGCATGACATTGCAATGTCATTTTAAATAGATCTATCCCAAGCATCAAGGTCTTAAAATATTAATATACATATCTTATTTGATGCATCATGATTCAAATTTGCTTGGTTTATAAATTTTTAAGCCATTTTTTACACGAATGTTTGCGTTGAATTTAATTTGTCAAAATGATGTACTTAGCATTAAATTATAATGTCCTGTGATGTATTAAGTTTGATTTGACCTTTGTGCTTGGGATGGCTGAATGTGTACAGCACTCACTCATTATAAGGCCCTTCATTATGACATGGTTCTTTATAAGACATTCTCGCTATAAGGCTGTGTACTCGGTCTCACATGTAAAGCGTTATAATGAGAAAGTTCTGTATATGACACAGTTCTGTATATTACACAGTGACAAGACACGGTGACATGTGATAAAATTATAAGTCCTTCTAGTTGAACATCATAAATAAATATTCTGGAGAAAAAAAAAGATTTTTCTATGGAATGTTTTAGTAACTGCTCATATATTTCATGTAACCTAGAAGCTAACCATAGTTGAAAAGGCAACGGTTAAATTTTGTTTTATTTTCCTCTTATGAACTTAATAGATTCACAGATGTTAATTATATTTTGTTACACTATGTAATTTATAAAATACATAACTTAAAAAGCAGAGCATTTCTTGGAAAGTAAATGATGCAATAAGTGTAAACTTTAATTTAAAGCCTGTGTGAAGGGTTTCTAATAATGCAGATGTTTACATCAGATGTGGATTGTGTGTGTGTGTGTGTGCCAGCCAGCAAGCATGTGTGCATGTATGTGTGTATGCATATACTAACAAGTGCTTTAAATATGACAAATTTAAAAAGTTTAGTCAATGCTAACTTTTAATTTATTAGTTAATGTAAGATACTTTTAAAGAAAAAGAAAGTTTGTGCACTGTTATAATCAGAGGCCAGTTGGATTGTATAAAATGTCCTATCCTTTTAGCATGTCTAAAATGAATGATACCAATAGCCATAGCATTGCACAGATTTTGCAATATGTTTTTATTTGTGCCTGGGTTCAGATATAAATAATTGAATTTTTAAGACACATCCCTTGATTGACCAATGAACAGTTAAGGGTAATACTTGAATTTTCACAGCAGATAAAACATCTGTGTAAAAATTTCCCCCAAATAAGCAAATTTAAGTCCATGCTATTCGTTAATTACAAGTTTTGGTAAAATTCTTCCTTCTTGATATATTTGTGTAAGCAAGCCAACACCCATAATCACCAATTCTTAGCTGTACTGATCACAATATGTCATGTTCATTGTCTGTCCCATCCTTAAGCACAGATATGTTGTTGCTATTTGGGGATTGCCACGAAAGTTTACACACACATTCATCCCAAGGTCTAGTTGGCCCTAATGAAAAGATTGTCTGTGAACAGCAGATATAATTTTTTTTACTACTGCTACATTTGAATAGATGATCATATCAACATGGGTTTGCTTATTATGTCAAGATTGTCATAGATGAAAAAGGTACTAATCTGACAACCAATATGGACACCTAGCCAGCTTGAAGATTTTGTCATCACCTCTCTTCCAGTACGGAAAGTCATATCAGCATGGTGTTTTCACAAATAACTTCTTATTATTGTCTAGTTGATCCAAAGTTACAATGGTGCCAATCTGAGAGCCATAGTGGCTGCCATAGTGGCCTTCTTGGTAATCTTGTTATTGTTAATTCTCTTGAATGGATGGTCAGATTGACATTGGGCTTTTACCGGAAGACATATTATGTATACTTGGGCATTGATGAAAAATGATGCTATGATATTCAAAATTGCCACCATGTCAGTTATCTTGAAAATCTGTTCCTCCTAAGTGGATTGCTGTATGGACCAAAAGACTTCATATGGTATCTAGTTGTTCCTTAGTAAAAATGGTATCATCAATGGCTGCCACATGTGCCATTTGAAAAGCGTATTTATTACTAATCCTTCCAAAGCAATGGTCATATTGATCAGGGCTTTCACCAAAAGACGTCTAATGATGTCCTAAATGAAAATGTGGTTCATCTTTAAATCCAGAATGAAAATCTTTTTATCATTATGATTATTAGAGATGGTTTCAGCACTTTGCATTTTAAATATTTTCTAAAATTGATCATATCTTGGATTCCTGGGAATTGATTTTGGCCATTAGAGCATAAATCCCTTTGGGGGACTATTTGTAATTTTATAAAAATTGCCAGTGAATTGTTTTGTGCCATATTGATCAATCTCCTCGGCTTGACAGCATGGACTCAAATATCTGTTTTTAAACTGGAATTTTCATGATATAAACTATCCATACTTTACACATTCCTTGACCTAAATCTGTTTTAACAGTAAAATCTGTTGATTGTGAATATCTTTCTTATCTTCCAATCATCAATAATATAAATTTGAGTATGTACCAGTTTTTGATAGGTCATGTGAAGATGGAGCTGAACATTTGCTTTTTTGCATTTGACAATCTGTTATATTCTTTTTAAGATGTTGGATACAATACTGACAACATTGATTAGAGAAATGAAGAACGAGAATGTGGAGGGACGTAAGCAGGAAGCGAAGATGGTGGCTCGGAGGTTCATCCGTTCAGTTGCCCGCATCTTTGTTGTGCTTAACATTGAGATGACTCCAAACTCAAGCAAGAAGAAAAGGTTTGCATTTGCATCTTATTCTGTCACACTTGCCATGCAATTGTTTTCACATTAAGGATAAATTAACTGCCATAAAGGCTGGGGTTGTTTTCCATTTATTAGACTGATAAAATCTTTGACACAGACCTGGAGTTACAGTTTGCAGACCGAATCAGGGTCTGTGTTGTCAAGTCTTTCTATGATGTCTACTAAACAGGGTAGGTGAGATCTTTGATCTCATTGCTCCAAATCAGATCAAGAGATCTCATTGCTCCAAGGCAGATCAAGGTCTGTGGGGTTCACAGTTTAATTTGACATCAACTTATGAAATTTGCCGTTGAGTATGTGATTCCTTACTTTATTATCTCTAAGCTTTAAAAGGAAATAAGATATGTGATCTCGCCAAGTTAGAGTGGATATATGTACATATATTATTTTATGTGTAAATTCAAACAATTTCCTTGTTATTGAGGATAGAGACCAGAAAATGATAGATATTATTATACTCCTACAAACAAATTTTGGGGAAGGGTGCAGGCAGAATAAGAGCTGTGTACCTCTCTTTATGTCCAGCACACTGTTTACTTAACACTTTGAGACATCTTAATGAAACTAATCCAATGGCCTAAGTGGTTAGAGCATTTGCCTTGGATGGGGGATGTCATGGGTTTGAACCCAAGCCAAGTTATACCAAAGACTTCTAAAAATGATACACGCAACTGCCTTGCTAGGAAGCTCAGCATTAAGAAATTAGTGTTATGACTGGTCGGCCAGATAAAATGACTTGGTGGGATGTGATACCACATGTTTGCTGCATGATGCCCCAGTGTGAGAAATCACTATAAATTTTCACATCCATAGATTAAATTCTTGTTGGGTAATGTCACCAGAGCTTATTGAGATGTATTCATGAAACTTGGTATGCATTTGTATCTTGATAAGAGTTCACAATAGTACTGTTAGAGTTATTTCACCCTCTTAGTTGTGATCACAGGATTTTTAATTGGCAGCATTTTATACTTTATTAAAGAGAAAAGTAAAATGAACAAATAAAGGAATTTTCATACTAATGGTATTTACTATTTCACAGTTGTTTTTTTATGGTTCAATCCTTTGTTTTCTTTCTTCTTTTTGAAAGTGCCCCTGGAATGTCATCATGTCAACCGTTGGTGAAGTGCAAGCGTGCATTCCAGGCACTGATCAACATCGCTATTGAAGAGCTTTGTGAGATTGCCAACTCACTTATTGCACCTGTGAGAATGGGCGTTGCTAGACCCACAGCACCTTTCTCTCTTGTCTCTGCTAATGTTGAGGCAGTGCAGGTAAGATAATGCTTTAAAGAAACGTCTCAGAATCTGCATAACCACTTTTTTATATAGCTATAAAGCATGTGAATAAAGTGCTCAAAATAGTAAAACAATTCCTTGACACAAATTTTTTTTATGTGGTTTGAATTAATCATTTTTTTTTTTACTGATTACATGCTTAGCCAGATTTTGTTTTGGAGTCTAGTTATTATAGTTGAAAGTAACACACATTTGTATGCATTTTCTTTTGGAACTGGGACTTCTTTGTTTGCACCAGGACCTGAGTACACTGGATTAGAACTGGAAAAGTTAACAAAAGTTAAACCATTTCTGTTATAACTTTACCTACTGTTTTGATGGGGTTGAACTCTGATGGGATGAGGTGTCAAAATGTTGACAAAGCAGAGTTGCTTTATATTTTTAACTGTAATTAGTGATCATTGTTTCCCTTTCTGATCATTTGTGCAAGGTTTGAATTTTGCTCAGTCTGACCTCCCAGTTCTAACACCAAGGAGATTTTTGACTCTTAGTCTTGAACTCTAGGGGGAAAAACAGTATCATTGATACATGAATAGCAACTTGACATAGAATCTTACTTGACTTGATACATCGGCTTTTAGCACTCTTGAAGCAATGGCACAGTTTAGCTAGTGTTATATTTCTTATCTTGGTTTAAAACATCTTCAGTTTGTCTGTAAATAAAGGGCTCTTTTTAGATAAGTAACTCTATTTGATGGATCAGTTTTTCAAATATTTGCATCTTCTGTGCCCAGGGAAGTGATGAAATATTCAGTGCAGATCCACTACAGCCTCGTACTACATCCCCAGAGGAAGTGTCCCACAATGTGTCTTATGTCCAGCCAGACATTGCCCCACAAAATGCTGTCCCAGCTGAACCAGCCCATGATCGTGAGGATGATGAGATGATACCTGCAGATATGGAGGAGGTAAGATGTCAGATTTGAACTAGGATGAACTCTCAGTGTTGTTTGTAAATAAACTAAAATTATGTTTTTTGAGCACTGCTTTCTAACCACTGATTTTGCTCCTGGCCAGAATGCAAAACTTAGCCAGGATACATGGACAACATTATGTGCCTTGCAGCAGTTATTTTGCAGCATCCCCCCTCCCCAGTTAATGTTGTTGTTACCTTTATTTCGCAGTTATGCTTATCTTTGGTTTCATTTAAAACTTGGAGTCGGTGGTTGTTCGTTAAACTTAGCTTTTGAGAATTTTGATTTAAGTCGGATTCCCTTTAGACCTATAATGGTATATTTATGTATATATTTAGCTTAGAGGATATTTAAGCGTGAATAAGATATATTTCAATGAGTGATAAACTCAGTACTTTCACGAGTGGCAAAAAGGAAATATATTTGTTCTTTGTTCGTAGAAAGCAAATTTTCGTTTTATTTTGTGCTCAAAATTACTGGTTAGCAACTTGGGCTGTACAGCCGGTTGATGTAGCACATTTCTTATTGAATCCAGCATAATGTCTGTGGTTTACTATGTATGTTCTGCTATGGTTATTTACAGAAAATATAAACGTTAACACAGTTCTCCTTCCAAGTTCAAAGTAATGTAGCACAGTAAATTAAGTAATTCCTTCCTGGAATTGAACTTGAGTCGCCTTTACTGTAGGCAGCCATTTTAAACACTCGACCATGTAAGCTTCAATGATTAACTTCAAATTTCATGGTTATAAGGGGGCCCTGAGTGGCTGAATGGTCTAAAGTGCTCACTGTTATGGATCACTACTGGCTCATCTCCGTCTGCGTGGGTTCGAGTCTCGGGCTCGGCCAATGTGGGTACGTGAGAACGCTCGCCATTAGCTTCTCATAGGTTGGTTCTTTTCAGGGTTTTTCCATGTTCTTCCTCCACCATTTATACTGGCTGCCATGTATAGCCTATCTTGTGTGATGAAAAATCATTAAACCCAAGAACAATAACAGCACGGTTATAATGTTATCCCTCTCTAGTGATGGCCTGTAAAAAACTCCAGTGAAATAACAAAATTATTTCTCGCGGAAAATTCAAGCTTACAAATTCTCTTTTAGTTGGATGCTTTTTTTCCCATTACAACTAAAGTGTGGCCGTCATTACAGGTGTGCATGTGTTTTTTATAATAGTTTTGATGAAATTGTGCAGATCTTTTGGTTTTAAACTGTGTATGTAGAGGTGAGAGGGAGAGAATAGTAGCCTTTTAGGGTGGCATCATTTTTGTCTTATCAGCAAGTGTCACTTTCCTGGTGTTGATGGCAGCCACATCGATGGATGTTATCAGTGTTACAGTTTTGTGCCTCTCTAGGTCAGATATGACGTGAATTCATTAGTGCATGCACATAGGTGAAACATCAGATTCCCTGTAGCTTTCTTGGAATGAATTGGAATGTGATACATAAAACTGAAGTGGGAGATGTACATGATTTATAGGGAAAGATCTTGTATCTACAGAACTTGAGAATGTTCACAGTTGCTTACAAATTATTTTCATTCTCTTGCTTTACTTCTCTGTAGTTTGGTTTCTTTAGCTGAATTGCTATAACTATCATACATCCAGAAATTCTTTGGGGTTCTATACCTGGACCTCTAAAACTATTGGCACATCCAGAAATTGTTGTGATTTTTATTCTTGGACTGCTAAAAGTATTGTGCATTTAGAAATTGTTTGTGGTCCTACTGATGGACGTCTCTAACTACTGTACATCAAGAAATTGTTTGGGATTATATCCTAGGTTTATTTTGTGGACTGCTCATACTATTGGACCACCAGAAATAGTTCATATTGGTATAGGTTATAGATTGGAATTTGGTGTATGCAGGGTGTCATAAATTAGTTTTGTCATTATTGGCACCATAGTAGTATTACACTCTGAATTAGACTGTATGGAGTTTGCTCAGATGAGAACTTGATTAATTGATCTGTTATTATGTTCAGATTTTTAAAATTCCTATTATTTTAAATAATGGTCACTTCATGAAAATCGAAAGTTGAATTTAACTGGCACAAAGGTGCTTGTTGGACTTATTTTTAAAAATTTTATTACGACTCTGTGGTCTTAAACTTAGTAATAGAAAGGAGGAAAAACAAGAAGTTTTGTAAAATAAATAATTTATTTCTGTCAATTATATAATGAAAATTTAAGAGAAACTTAAAGCACTGTGAATTTAGCCAAAAATAATTGTAAAAGTTAAAATTAGCTTCGTTATATCTTGGCAACAAAATGGTCATTACAATCTATAATAATGGACAAAGATTAAACACACAGTATAGAGATATACATAACAATTTTACAAGCAAATGTATCTCAAAGGGTAAATAAAAATCAACGAGTTGTTTTAGTATAACAGGTTTACCGATTTTTTTCAGTCTGTTTGAATTATAACAAATGTCTTGTGCCCTAATAACATACTAGTCTTAAAGCCAAACTAATCTTGCGCCATTTTTACCGGACTTCATAAAATGATGTAAATAATGAAAGATGCCTTGAATAGATGTAACTTTTCAAGGTATTAATTTGTTGCTTGATGTTAATTTCTGTCATCAACATGAAGATAAAACATTTTTTTTCTTTTTCATTTTATTCTCATGTAAAACCTGCCATAAGCTGGGTATACATTTAGGAGTTTTCTTCTACCTTGTAGCATTTGTAAGAGATAATTGTGTTTGTGGTTTATTTATTCCAGGTTGTTTTCTTTTCTTCATTGGAAAACTTATTTCATGAAAACTTCTAAGCTATCAAGAACATGTTGGATAATTTTCAAGAACTTGACACTTAATTGATGCAAAATAAAAGTAGCTAAAACGAAAGAAATTTAATCCTTACCCATCTGTGGCATTGCAGGTTGAAGTTGTTGAAGGAATGGTGGAAGACGACCACTCTGACCATCAGTCTGACAATGAAGATCATCGGTCAGAACACTCGGACAGAGATCAACCTCACCCAGAGCATGATGATGGTATGATAATTTTTCTCCTCTCACCTATATAAACTAAATAAGATACAGGAATTATACTTCCGACAATGTCATCAGCTTGAATGCTTGATATTTGTTTTGTATTTAATTCCTTTTTGTCATATACTGAAGAGCAGTTCATATTATTGTATATCATTGTATGGATGCAGATGAGTCTTGTGCAACAGTTTTTATTCTTTTACATTGTTCAGGTGGTTCGCACATGTGATGGCGATATGAAATTCACTGTATCACATTTACGATGTTAAATACATTTGATGTGCAAGTTTTAACATTTGGTAGTGTAAAAATGCTTTTTGTGGCTTTACACTTAAAAAACAATTAACTTTGCAGCATATATGCAATCAGTCCTTGCATAATAAGTAATATCATACTATGTTATTGTATATTGTTATGAAAAAAATTCATCATTGTAATATGGGTTATAATATTTTAGCTTTATTGAGGGATTATTTCCTCCATACTTATGGCATAATGTTTATGGTCTTGTACCAAATATAATTGGAATTATTAATAATGCTGATAATAGTTACAAACTTTATTGTCTTACTAAAATTATTGACAGTATAATTTTTAAGTTTTAAAAACAATCATTTAGACATTCTAGTCATTGTGGTAGTTGTCTTCCTTTTGGTATTCCACTTCTGGTAATAACTTGAAGAAGTAGTAGCAAATGCTTTTCAGAAGGCAATTACCTCATTATTGCCACAAAAATATTTTGTATGTTAATATACATTTTCTTTTGATGCACAATGGAAAAATGAGGTTATTTAGAGCATTGTATTTGTGGAGTTACTTTCTTCCATCTGATCTTGCGTAAATTGTTATTACTTTAATACAGTCATCAGTATTCCCAGTACATGAATTATTTTTTAAATGAAGGAGAGGTCATTGTGGAAGAGAAGACAATAATGAATTGGGAAATTGATAATTTTTTTCCAGCTGGGGCTGAGAGTGACATGGACCTTGACTTGCTGGCAGAGTCGGAGAGCGACAGTGAGAGTAGTCACAGTAATGTTGACAATCTGAGTGTCCAGAGGAGTGCTGTTACTGCAGCAACAGCAGGATCTGATGCAGGTTAGTGGACGCACACATGGCATGTATGCACTCAAGGGCATGTGTACACACACAGACACATACATATCAAGGAACTTAAATTATTTTCCCAGATATCAGTCTCAGTTTCAATGACAGCAGGTCTAGGTATGTGCAGTTTGAAGCCAGGCTCTACTTGAAAGCAAATGTTTATGGTAATTATTGTCCTAGGAACCTTTGGTCTTCATTGATCCTGTGTACTCACTGTCTAGTAAGTCTTCATTTATCCTGCTTACACACTGTATAGTTAAACATTTCTTTGTATTCTTAATTGTCAAGATGAAAAAGAAATTAGATTTGTATTGTATGTTCAGATTATTTGTCAGTGCCATGTTTGAAATAAATCTGGATTTTTTGTTGTTATCCAACATTTGCTATTATAATGGCATCAGATTAGCTAGTTCTGAATATAAATGAGTGATCTAACCATTTCAGAAAGATGGGAATAGAGATGGTAAATCTTCTAATGCAGCAGACTGTAAGCTTAATTGCAAACCCATGGTGCTATTTAACATTAATAGGGTATATATCAGATGTTTAGATTCACCTGTCAGTCATGGTGTTAGGCAGCTTTCATTGCCTAACAGCCAATCAGATTTCACTAAAAAGAAATTGTTCATAATGGCAGGTAATTCAGACTGTAGAGAGGGACATCCACTCCATTTTACATTGGGGCTTTTGCCTTAAAAAGTGTTTTTGTTATGACCTGTCTTAAGTAAGGAAAGGTATTGCATGTTTCTCTTGTTTAGGTCTTATTAACTAGTTGAAACCTTGTTAGGCAAGGCTCCCCACCTTCCCATAATGTGAGAGGGGGCATTTAGCATTATGCTTGTATGGGCATTTTGAACTAGTTAGGCCTAACTACCCCTCCCCCACAATCTTGTTCATCATTGTGTCTTTTCACTTGTTTAAATGTTGCATTTACGACAGTTTTACATATTTTATTGGCAGCAGGGTATTACAGAGAAAGATTGGTAGGTTATTTGTGTTCTCCAACAACATTTCTAGCTGTAACTAAAACATCATTTTTACAGGATTGGGAAGTTTGGCACACTTCTCCGACTCTGGAGACTCTTCTAACCAGGATGACTATGAGAGCGAGGCTGGTGACAGTGATGATCAAGAGGCAGATGATCTGAATTATTTGGATGAACAGCTGGAGCGGAGGAGCACAGGGGGTAAATCAGTTGATTTCATGTTGGAACCATTATTAATGGCCACCACTTGATTGACATTTTTGTTGCATTTTCTTTTGCAGGTTGAGATCCAGGTAAAACATTTCGGTGGCTAGTATGCATCATTGTTGTTGCTAGGAATTAGGTCAGAAACAATTAAATGAACTTGCTAAACAAAATCCCATTTTGAGAATAATGAAGTTGAAAATGGGTGTTTAGATTTATTTCTTTTATTTAGTGAATTTGAGATTATTTTTTGGAAGAAACCAACGTAGCAGAATGTTAACCATACAGTTGAGTTTACAACGGATCAACTTGGACGTGAATATGCTACTTTCACAGGATTCACCAGGGAAACATTTGATGGTGAGACAATAATTTGAATATGGAATCTCACAGGGATATCCAATGTATAAGTATAAACAAAGCGCCTCTTGTGGTTATAAACTACCACTAGGAGAAGGTCAGTATTTTATTTGAACAATTGTGCTCTTCCTGGGTAACACAGGTAGAGGTAGGCTCCTCCTTCTCTTGCCAATTTTCCCAATGTAAGTGTTCAGGTAAAGAATTTGATTAAGAGAGCAAGATTTTATTATTAAATAATCTTACTTTGATAAGACATGCCTGATCACATTACAGATATTGCTTCACAACCTTCAACAGATTGCATGCATCCTTTAAGGTGATGCTGACGTATAAAAAAAGCCCAAACAACCGGATTTATTTGCTATCACAGGAGCTAGTGTCTAGACAGGGGAGTTAACTTGTACGAGTTGCTTCCCTTTATATTATGCCCTGTAAAATTGTTCTAATGTAGTGTTGTCAGGTAGTTGATGGGGAAACAAACTTACTGTAAAAAATGTCTATGTTGTTTATTTAAGAAATTCAAGCACAAGTGATTAAAACAGGTGTTTGTGCCTTGGAATTCCAAATTTCCGCAATAAATATTAACTTTTCCAAGGTTATATTTCTTTAATCATTCATCAGAATGTTTTTCGATAATTTCAGTGACCAATAAAATAACGAGGTCAAACAGGAAGGTTTTGCAAGCAGTGATTTAGGCGTGCTCAGTAGTAACTGATGAAAAGTATATAATGCTGGAAAAGTGAATATTTATTGCAAAAATTGAAGTCATGATGAAAGCTTCTGATTATTAGCAGGTGGTTTCATCATGGATTTATTTCCTCCTTTACCATGCCTTCCATACTAGGATTTTGAATTCATAATGCTTCCGTAACCATTTGCCTCCAGAATTTATTTTGGACATTAGAGGGTACAGTTTTTCTTCCATGTATCCTGCTTTAGCAAAGATTGTGAAATAGGACCATTTTGTGATGTACACATTGCTAATTGCTCTAGTTTAATTCACTCAGGTAACAATATTACTTGTTCTAAATATCAAAATCAGTTATAAATCAAATCTAAAGATTATCATGATTATTATCATTTTCTTTGTTATGTTTAATTAGGCATCAATGGACAGAGGACACTGCAGGCACCTCAGACCATGCAGTGGGCAATTCGTCAGAGAGAACCTGCAAATATTAGTCGCCCACCTACCACTACAAGCACAGCTACTACAGCTGCCACGGGTAAGCATGGTTATTTAACATCATTTCAGTTCTATTTTCCACAAAAGTGGACTAAAAGTTATTAATAGTAACAACCAATTTTGCTATTGGCGATTATTAATTATTCATGCCATCATTTTTCCTCTTAGTTAGCCAAGCTTATAATTTTTTTCATAATCCAAGGGTTTTATCATTAAAGTATGATATTGCTTAAATGTATTAAATTAAATGTGATTTGAAAAAAATTGATAAAAAGTGGAATATTGATGAATAATAGCGAAGATTTAGGGGTGTTTATATTGATTCATCTTTATAAATAAATTAACTTAAATGAAGAGAGATTTTGTGTTTATTGTATGTATTTGACAATAGTTGCCAGATGAATTTGTTAGTGATCATGTAACAGTGTCATTGCTATTAACATTTGACTATTAGGAAATTTTTTAGATAGTTTTCATCTGTCTCAATATTTAATATTTAGTTATAAAAAAATATTCTCAGACAGGTCAGCTTGTAAAAATTGAAAGCCATTCATATCTCAGAGTAACAGCAAATGAGCTAGGAAATATTTCTTTGCGGACTATTCTCATGGTTTAAAGAGTTGTTAATGTACACAAATTGATAATGGAAACTAAGCTCTTTGATCTAGTGATCATTTTGTCATCCATGTTTGTGTCCATCCGTCTGTCCGTGCATCCATCAGTATGTCCAGCCACACCCTAGATTGACCTCAATGTGAAATATTTTTGCTTTCATTTTATTTCATTACCGTTTTGTCCCACCCTCATCAGATTTGGAAAATCTCTTCAGTGTGGTGTTATCTGTATCATGTGTAATAATAGCTCATGATTTTTTTCTCTTTGTCTCAAAGTGATGTTGCATAAAGCTTAGAGTAACCTTGATGTTTAAGTTTTTCGTTTTGTGTATATTTGAGTAATGTGGTAATTTTCTGAAGTTGGTGGCAAAGTTATGCTCTGTGGAATGTGGATTCATCCTGTGTTTGGTTATATTTTGTATTTGCTTTAGTTATTGATGGTTAGGGTTTGGAGAGTCAAGCAGCTTTATCTGGAGATATGTCAAATTGCCAAACAAGTTGGTCAGTTTTATACTGATTTGTACATAAGGATGGTCTGTTCTGTTTTTGTCACTTTTGGGGTCCTATTGGTGACAGAGTCAGAAAGATATATTCATGTGTATTTGTATTTACAGCACCTTGCCACCAAAATTGGGTCACTTGGACAAACATTTCTTTGATTTCTATCAGTCAAGTTTATTATTGGCCAGTGTCTTGCAACTTGGAGCAAGAAAAATGCACCTAGGCGAGTTGAACACCATTGTGCCAAACATAGGTCACTTTGACCTATTTTTGAACCTGCAGGACATAGTAATCACTTTGATCTCTGTGTGCCTGTCTGTCCGTCCGTCCGTCCGTCCATCCTCACCCTAGATTTTACTTCGGATTTGGAATATAGCTCCAAGGCAAGCTCGACATGCAGGCCTTGGCCAGCTTCTTGTTACCACAGGCGGGGGAAGTGGACTTATCTACATTGACCCCTCAACACTGAGACGCACCACAACAGTGACCACAACCTCTGTCGTCAACCAGGAGAGCCCAGTTACCATGGCAACCACGGCAAGCCAGCTTGCTAGAGCTTTTGGAATAGTTGTCAGGCAGATTGCTGACTTGCTGACAATGTTGCAAGACTATCATGCCTTGGCTCCCAACTTGCCTCGGATCTTGGATATAGCTGATCAGGAAGCAATGGACTTGCAGGTATGAATTGACGATTTATTTGAAAATTATTAAAAGATAATTTTATTTCATTAACTCTGAGGAGTAATGGAAGATATTTGCATGAAGTAAATCTTTAATTTAATCAATCTTTGTAGTATTTTATTTTCATGAAGATTTTTTTTCTTCAGCTGGCATTATTTGCTTATGATTCTTTTTATAACACATTTGACAATATGTATAATAATTAAGCTAGACCTTAAATATTTTCTCCATCATATGTAGTACAATGCACGTACTTACAATTGGAAACAGGATTAGTTTTTAAGATATTGATAATAAGAAAGAAACAGGATCCCAAACCCCACCTTAAAAATTTTTCAGCTTTTCTTATGGAAGACCAAAATTATGTCTGTATACCTAATTGTTATTTTCACGTGTTACATTTAGTATAGGAATATCTGCAGTTCAGATGCAGTAAAATTGGAATAATGGTCCAGCGTATACAGCTCCATCATGGTTGGAGATAAAGTACCTGAGTGTAATTGTCATTAATTTCAGTTTAGTCATGTCCTTAGGCAAAGTCCCAAAAATAATTGCCATTACTTACAATTCAGCCATTTTCTATGGGAAAGTCCCAAGGATAATTGTCATCAATTATAATTCATTTATTTCCTGAGGGAAAATCCCATGCAGATTATCATTGACTTCAATTTGGTTCTTTCTTGAGGGAAAGTCCCATGCGAAATTGTCATTAATGTTAATTCAGTCATTTCTAGAATTCACAGTATCTACATTGAGGTCAAACCATTGGTCATTATGACTTTTAGTAACTCTAGTATTCACCATGAAAATGTGAGAATTTTTTACGTTTCAAATGCTTAAAAGCTCTACAAAAGGAGGAAGCAATCTTGATCAATGAGAAGCTTCATTTTAGTTGGCTCACAAAACAAGATAAGCAGTACAGATTACAACTTTTTCATCCGCTTAGTAAAATGTGTTGCCAGTGTTTGGAAATGTGCAGAGATAAAAGGCATAAGGTTTCTGCCTTTATTAAACAAGGCTGGTGACAGTGGCAGTTGTATTTCAGAAGGGTTATGTGTTCCAGTGGTTTCTGCTGTAAATGTAGAGAGTAGAAATAAAATCAGCATCTATTAGGCTTGCACTTTTGTGCATTTTTAAACAAGCAACAAACCTGTTAATTTTCTTAAATACACATTTTTACTTTGAATTTTCATGGGTTATGATTTTTAAAAACATTTATGCTTGTTTTTTTTCTTCAGTTGTATCTGGAGTACAACCTGAAGCCCACTTGGGACTGGCTTATTTCCATTCTGGACTCTGCAGAAGCCCAGCTACGATTTGGCTCAGCTCTCAGCAGTCGGACAGATCCTGCCAGTCCTGGTCATCCGCTTTATTCAAACTATGTCCGCACAGTTAACCGTGACAGGGTGGTGAACAGAGAAGAGCAGCGGATTCTGCAAGTGGTAGACACACGCCGACGGACCAGATTTGGTACCCTTAGTAAGTCATTTTCGAACAAGAATCTTTTCAGCATTTGGTGTTAGCTGGTTATATTAAAAATGCATAGAAAAGAAATTTGGTGATTTCTACACCTTTCAGATTGAAATTAAGATAATAAAGCTTGCCTACTTGTTTTTTTTCTTTCTTTTGGGCAAAGTATCTTATGAATACAGTGTGATATAGATATAAATAATATTCAGATAATCATGTTATATGTCTTGATCTGGCAAGTAAAATGTAACCAAGAGAAATACCAGGCATAATTAATATCTTTTCCAGTCAGTCATTGTATTAGTACAGAAGTATTCAGTTATTACTTGAAACAATATTACTGAATGGTACAAGATATAGAAATTTCTTTGCAGTATAAAGCATCACAAGCTCAGGTATAGGCAAAAGTTGACTGCATAACTGGTGTAAATGTTCATTTTTTTATTGCTTAGAATTGGACTAATGCAAACTATTCAAAGTTTAGTTAAATAATAGTGCACAGACACATGCATACACACACTGAATATGTGCATGCATACATAACAGTTTTCAACAAGTGAAGTAAAATAGATTTGTTCTGTTTTTAGGTTCTGATGGAAGCAATGCAAGACGAGACTTCTTAAACTATGCTTTGTCCTTAATGAGGGCCCATAATGATGAACATTCAGACTCCCTTCCAATCCTGGACATATCATCTCTTCGCCATGTTGCGTATGTATTTGATGCCTTGATCTACTACATGCGAAGTGGAACAGACACAGACACTGATGTTTTACGAGATGGTATTTCAGTTGTTTCCTGGCAAGATCATGACGAGAATGAAAATGAAGACCAGGATGAGGATCCCATTAACACAGGACTATCCATGGAAACGGAAAGTGTTGAGGGAGAATCGGAGAGCATCAGTAAAATGGGTCGGAAACATCCATTCTTCCAGCGATCTGACTCCACCATATTTCTTGGGTGTCCTCCACCAGACCCATTCCAGACTCCTTTGGTTGAAGCTTTGCCATTGGCAGATCAACCTCACTTGTTACAACCAAATGCACGGAGGGAAGATTTATTTGGAATGACAAAACAGACTGTTGTACCCCCCAGTGTAGATAAGAATGCCAATCAAGACAATGTATTTGACAGGCTTCCGATTCATCTAGCCTTGTCTTGCCGCCTGCCAGAGTCAGCCATGTCATCCATAATGCAGCCTCATTCTGGACTTTTTGAGAGCACCCCTGGGCCAAGTATGTCAGTCTCAGCTTCAGAGACGCAAACAACAGCAGCAAGTGTAATTGTCCGTCCAAATCCTCATCATCCATCAACAGTGTCTCCAGATCTGAGTGGGAGTCATACTGGCTCAGGGACCATTTTAGGACCCTCAGACAATCATTTTTCCATGTATTCACGGGACCAGTCTTCAGTTCCAATTAACATGTCGTCTGCTTCATCAACTAATTTGGAACGGTTGGAACCAAATCAGCCTAGTGTAATTGTTCATGCCAGCTCAGCCATGGCAGTATCATCATCCACTACCACCCCCATTCTCACTAATTCTCGTGGTGCAACATCTCTTCCCCAGACAATAACAATATCCTCAGCATCTGGATCTGTAATTAATTTCTCCACACAGAGTGTCTCTCCATTTGTGCCCATCATCATACGTTCAGTTGCAACACCCAGCAACCCAGAAACCTCAACCTCAGGCCAGGCTCTCTCCACTGCAACAAATCTTTCTAGCCCATTCTCCACATCAAGAGGTGTTCGCATGAATCAGTTACCAGCATCAATGGCTGGACCTTCAAACTTGTCACAGGATCACACTGCAGAATCTGCTATGGACACAAGCCCTTCATTGACTTCAAGCTCGTGGCACAATGCTTGCCTGAGAGATCAAATAAGTGGAATAAATTTTGCTGCAATACATGTCCCTGTCTCAAACTCGATTCATTTACCAGTGTCAGCTGGGATTATAGATGGAAGTCGACAAAATGTTATGACTGCACATGTTTCAGGATATAGCCAACAAGCAAGTTTTAGCACAAGTTCCTCAGATAACCTTGACCTTACAATGCAGAGTTCATCAGTCCAAAGGATAAATGAGCAAGGTCAAGTTCATGACCTCAGACTGCCTCGGGGAAGTGAGGCCAATTTTGGGATATCCTCAACTGCAGGGAGTAAAGGGAATGCTTCATTGTCGGCAACTGGTGATAGCTTGGATCTGTCAGCAGCTTCAAACCTGTCTACTAAGTTCACCCCATCATTAGGTCAGAGGTCATCACTGGGCCCAAATGTAACTTTCGGTGCCATTTCAAGTCAGGACTCATCTTCCAGTCAAAGTCAGAGTCAGCCTTCTTTAGGGAGCAGTAGGTTGCCTGAATATAGCCTTGCTGCAGAACCTGACCTTAGACCTCTGATGTCGAGACCATTTTCAGAAAGTCCATCACAAAATGTCAGTAGTCAAGGAACACTTGATCTCGCTATGTCAAACTTTAGCCAGATATCAGGAGACGCTCACCATTCCTCATCAGATTTGCCTCATTTCTCGATTCCATCCCGTCTTTCATCTGAGACATCATCAAGGAGCAATTTATCCATATCATCATTGCCAGGGCCAAGTCAAGGGGGATTACTCCAGCCACCGATTGTTACAGTTGATGGTAGCTTGGACCTAACTAGAAGTTCCTCAGTTGCCACAAATCAGGGTCGAAATGTAGCCATAACAGCATCAGCTCTAGATGTGCAATCACCAAGTGTCAGCAACAGGTTAGTAGTCGGCAGCAAATATACCCAGTTTAGTCACAAGAATGAAAATCACATTCCTACTTGTAAACGTTTGGAAGCTCAGAAAGTAATTGACCACCCAGCCTCATTTGAAATGACTGATGTCACTCTGATTATGGATGACATAGGCATTTTGAAACTGTAAATTTTGTCATCCCATTCATGGGTGGTACTTTCTTACGTATATTTCATAACTCTTTGTCTGTGGAAGCATGTAAATTGTAGCATTTGTTGACTTAAGTATTTATTTTTATGCCTGATAATTATGTGTGTGTGTTGTGTGATTTGGATTTTTATGTAGCTTTAACAATTTTTCAGTCATATCACTATGATGTCTGCAGTGTGACAGTTTATAGTGATGTTTAGCATTGGGCACATGCTGCAGACATGTAGCATCATGTCCCACCCAGTCACATTATCCTGACACCAGGCCAGCCAGTCCTAACACTAACCTCTTAATGCTGAGCACCAAACGAGGCAGCTGTTAGTACCATTTTTGTAAATCTTTGGTATGACTCTGCCGGTGATCGAACCCCCAACCTCTTGCATCGCAGGTGGATGCTCTAACCACTAGGCCACCAGAGTGGTCCAGATAATTATTGTGTCACCTCATACATATGACCTGTTGGGTAATTTTTGCCGATATCACTGTTTTCAAGCCTTACTAAATGTGACACAGTTGTGGGATTGGAAAATTATTGTCAAACAGATTGAATGTGTAAAGTCATATATAAATAAGCCAGCATGATGGTAATTAAGATAAGAACCCCAGAAAGTCACGGTTATTCTTGATTACATAATATAGGTTAGCAGATGCTGCCCATGTTCGGGTTGGGAAAATTGGGACTTTCGTCTATACTGTGGCAAACTTTAAACTGCTGAAATCTTTAAAAAAATCTTTAAAAAATTTGGACCCACAGTACCACTCGTGCTTGAAGTTCTAACATATTATACATATTGTGAATTTCTGAATCTGTATTGTTGATAATTTTATAATGATGTTATGCAGGCAATAAACTGTAATTGTAGAATGTATTTTAGACATGTTTGCATCAATAAAGATAAAAAAAAAATTAAAAAAATTATTTTAATAACACTTGTGTCCCACATGACTTTCTCAAAGATTGTCAGGGTTTTTATTTTTTCCTCAGGAGAACTCTGTCTTGTCTGTATCAGACACCTTGGAGAACCAGGTACATCTATTTTGTGTAACTATTGCTCTGATTGGATGCAAAACTATTTTCATTTGGGACTTCATAATGTTTACCCATGCATCATATACTCTACTTTAAATAGGAAGCGAAAAATCCAGCAACACATCTCGACACTGCTGCAGTCATGGAATTTCAAAGGAAATATATGAAGATCAAAAGCATCATTTTAAATGTTAACAGCATTACATTTTTAAATAAAGATATTCCGCTTTTATGAAGAGTTCCAATGGAGTTTTATCTTGCCTGAATTCCTTATAAAAACCAATATTGTGGAAGGGCCATACTAGTATAGTTCCGCATGTTTTTCATGGTGTCTATAAGAGGAAAGGAAAATAAAAGCATACATGCATGTACATGGTATTCATCATCATTGCAGTGCTATGGAGACTTGTCCCAGTGCCCCTGTTGTTGACAGCCATGTTGACCTTGTGGGAGCCAATGAGAACGTGTCCAACACGGTTGTCATAGAAACATCACTGGGTCCCTCAGCTGGGCAGTCTGCGAGGTAAATCTAATGTTGGCGAAAGAACTGCGACAGTTTTTGTTGTATAGTTTGGTGTGTGTAGTTTCAGTATGTCATCCATACAGAAACATTGGAATTAGATGGCTACTTGAGTATAAATATATCTAAGTAAATCTTGAAAATCATATTACTATTATTCCACCTGATGGGATGGTCCTATCAGCATGGCTTTTGGACTTGATTATTTCTCACTTGGTTCTAAGTAAAGTATTACCATTTTGAGATCCCAAATTGTGAAAATTACTTGCATTTATAAATTGATCACTTTATGTTGTGTCCAGTGTATGTACCGCAGATTAGTAAATCTCTGATATGTTACTAATACATTGATGTTACTTTTTATATATAAAAAAGTCTTGGGATTTACATCATTTTCCATCATGTTGTTAACTTTATTCTTGCCTGCAACAGGCAAACTCATGCCAGAGGACAGATGGTATCCCATGATGTTTTGTTGGGAAGATGGCGCCTTACGCTGGATTTGTTTGGCAGAGTATTTTGTGACGATGTTGGTGCCGAACCAGGATCTGTGATCAGTGAGCTTGGAGGATTCCCAGTGAAGGAGAGCCGATTCCGTAGAGAGATGGAAAAGATCCGAAACTCCCAGCAGAGGGATCTTTCATTGGAGGTTAGTGTCATTAATCCTACTGGATGAACTTTTAAAAGTTTCCCGGTTTAAGGAAATATATCTCTTTGTTTTTAATAAAACATGCTGCAAGAAGCAAACATTAAATATTTTAAAATAGCCATTTATCTTGTTAGTAGCAGATAATTGTTCTCAGATTTTATACTGAACTTTAAGTTTGATACCTAGAAAGATCTATGACAAGTGGTAGGGTAAGGTAGAGGTTGTATAAACACTTAGAGGTTTGCTTGTTTTACATATGCTTGCATGCATGCACGCACGCACGCGTGCACACACACACACACACACACACACACTCACTCTCTTAAGATCTGGGCAGCAAGCTGCTCACAATTATCATTTCTGTGCTTAAACATACTTAAAATTTACTTTGAGTGAATGTAAAATTACCACCACCTGCTTTGAAACAGACTTGGCTTAGTTGTTAGCACACCATAATTGAGACTGAAAGGGTTCAGGTTAGAGTTCTACCATCATATCAGTACTGATCAGCTACCTTGATGTGTCATGAGACACTGTACTAAATATCCCACATGTCTTGCTGTGCTAAAAACATCAAGCCAACCTTTTCTCCTCTTGTAACAAGAAAAGTTCGTCAATTTGTGACCATTTCTTTTCTTTCTTGTTCTGATTAACTTGAGTTGCCATTGTCATTTTCATGATATAAATACAAGATGGTGTATATAGTGAAATGATAATGCTAGACATGACATGAGTGTTTGCAAGTAAAATAAGTCCGTAATTTGATAGAATAAATTTTTGAAATGCATTTTTGGTTTCTGTCCTCTTTGAAAAAGAAGTGGGTGACAAAAATCGTGATGGTTAGCATCAAGACAAGGATATTACAGTTTCAGAGTTATATTGTAACTTATATTGTAATTATTTTGCTTGGCAGAGAGCAGATAATGTAAACTCCTGGCTTGGGATTTCCTAGTCTAAGTGTCGGGGCCCCGAGTGGCCGAGTGGTCTAAAGCGCTCTCTGTTACGAATCACTGCTGTCTCACCTCTGTCTCTGCTGGTTCGAGTCTGAGATTCAGCCAGTGTGGGTATGTGAGAAAGCTTGCCAGTAGTTTCTCATGGGTTGGTGGTTCTTCCTCCACCATTAATACTGGCCGCCATGTATAGCCTATCGTCTGCTGAAAAATGGCGTTAAACCCCACATCAACGACATCAACAACTTGTCAGTGTGTCAGCTTAACACAGATTCTGTTATTCAGGTATACTTGATGGCTCAGTTGTAGACATGATATAGCCATAGAAGTGGAGGAAATTATACAGTCCAGGAATATGACTATGTACCTTTCCTGTTTCTTAGTCGCTCCAATAAATGACATATGCTGTGTAATCCTTAACACATTTGAAAAGAATCATAAAAGGGAACTATGTAAGCAGAAACTGATTGCTCAATAGTAACAGACTGGTTTTGTTGCACAAGACCAGAAATCTGCAGATTGATAGTGCAGTGTGCAGAGCACCAGTCTAAACATGATCTAAAATCAAGCATTTCCTGTAGGAGTTTAATAAATGGTACATGTGATTTATTTGTTGGACCAATTCTTGGCTTATGTGGACCTGGTCTGTGTACAGGTCTTGCTGGTTCTGGACCATTGAGTCAAAAACAACATTTGCAGATTCTACAGAGGGAAACCATAGATATTAGATGGACAAATGTGTAGCCTTGCACTTGCTAGAAAGTGGGATTGGACCCATGGGCATGAATTGTTGTGCTTTTTAGGCCCCTATTGTAGAAAATAATTGCTGGGTTATACGCCAGCTTCTATTTCATAAATGTATTTTCATTTCAGGTTACTAGAAATAGAAATCAGCTGATTACACAGACATTTAAACAGTTCAATACGCAATACAGTCGTAGGACAAACACGAGTGGTCCACCACTGGCTGTCCACAGAGTCAAGGTCACCTTCACTGATGAACCTGGAGAAGGTAGCGGTGTGGCTAGAAGCTTCTACACAGCTCTAGCAAACGTAAGTCATCCAAACATTGATGGCCTTTACTAACTAGCATGCACAAAACACATCATACAGTTTTCAAATAAAATAGTCTAAGTCTAATGAGTCCTGCAAATCGTATTAATCAATGGTCATAGACACAAACATACTAATTTATGCTTTTGCTCAATGTCTTGCCCAGAACAACTTCATTTCACAAATTACTTTGTTTTACCTTTAATTGTCATCACAAGGGAAAGATGTATTTGTTTATGAGATTATGAAGTTTGTTCTATAAGGGCAGAAGAAACTATTAGTTGCTGATGCTGGAAGTACAGGGAGGGCAAGTTCCAAATGGATTTTAATAAAATTTAAGAAGAAGTCATGAAAAAAATAAATGAAACGGCTACGGTCATCATATCTTACATGTTGAATCTAATAATGAATAATGAAATTCCAATAATTTACCATTCATGACACTGAAATGGACTGGATTTTACAGACCTCATTATTAACAGAGTTTTTATAACATTACATAAATATAGTCACATTTGTAATCAGAACGGACAAGTTTTATAAAGTTCCATTAAAGGTTGTGCCAGATTTTTTCTTGTTTTTTTTCCTTCCAGCTCACTTAAACTTAATAGTCATTACAAATAAACATCTGCGTAAAACTATGGACAATTGGATTTTTATCGAAACAAGGCATCCAGCTTGTATGGAGTTTAATTTTTTTGGAATAAATGTTCTTTTTGTATTGTTTTTTTAAAAAAGTTCTTGCATATCTTTTAGTGTGTGTGAATTTATTTAGGATTATGAATCTTTTTATTAATTAGACACTTATTTTGGCTGTAATTTCAGGCTGTTTTGTCTCAAGAGAAGTTGCCGTCCTTGCTTGATGGAGTGATGGTTGGTGGCAAAAGCTTGCAATACAGTAAGTACTTTCTCTTTTGCCCACAAAGTCTCAGAAAGAGGAAGAAGGTTGGATTTAAAGCAGTTCTGCCCTTTGGAGGGATGAAATCTCTCAGAAGACTATAGGTCCATCTATATGAATGTGATTAGGGTTTGTGCTTAGGTCACTTCTCAGATGCAATTGGTTAAAGAGTCAGAAAAGTTGTTATTTATATATGTCATATGGATCATGAAATCTTTAAATGAAAAGAAGGTCACTGGGACCTGTATTTCAGTCCACTGACTTGGGTTAACCTTTTGTTCAGTTTCTATAAGTTTGTGATTTATATTAAAGGTAATTTTTTAATTTTAGACACATTTGCTCTTAGTCACATAATTTGGTATTTAGATTTGTCATGTGAAATTACTGTGACCCATATTTAATGTTATGTAGTTTTGAGTTGCCATTTTGCTTAGTTCAATTTTTCTTTTTCTGCAGTAATCATGCATGAATCACATAACTTGGTGTTTAGCTGAATAATGAGGAGCACTAAAGCCCATCGAGGAAACCTATATCACTGTGACCTATATTTCATGGTTTAGTGATTTGAGCTTCTCTTTGCATTGAGTCAGTTTCTGTAGGCTAGGGATTACATTTAAGTACTTTTTTCAAACTTTTGCACATGGTGACATAAATAGGTAGTTGGATTTATTATGAGGAAGTTCTATACCTTTGTTGTCTCTATTCCTAAACTGGAGGATTGCCATGAAACTTTACACATACATTCATCCTCTGGTCAGGTTGGAAATGGTGTTGCTTTACCACCTAATATGGCCACCTTGAAAATCTTACTGCTGCTACTCCTAGATTGTCTTGTTTTTAAATTAAAATGGTGCTGATTTGACATCCAATATATGGCCAGCTTGAAAATCGTGCATTTGTTACCCCTTTAAATGGAAATTCATTTTCACATGAAGTTTTCATCAGAGGAGTTCTTATGGTGTTTACATGGTCCTAAATGAAAATTACTAGCTATCAATATGGTCACAGTTGTGGTTACCATTAAAATATTGTTATCTCTACTCTCAAATTGATGGCTTTACACCAATAGACTTTTTATGATACCTAGTTGGTCCTAGATGAAAATGGTGCCAGTCATGCATCCAATATGTCTGCCATGATGGCTGTCACGGAAATCTACCCAAGAATGGATGCTTATGTTGACTTCTAATGCTAATTTGACATCCAATATGTCTAACACAGCAGCTAATTTGAAAATCTTGATATTGCTGAAGAATATCAGAAATGATTTTAACACTCGGCACTTAAAAAAGGATGAAATGGTCTTATATTCATTGAAATTCTTTTCACCAAATAGAGCATCAGTCCCTTTGTTTTCTTTTTTTCACACTTTTATGGAACAGAATTCTCATTTTTAAAGATATGCATGTGAAAGCTTGTGTACATATTAAACTTGAGGCATAGATTGCACACATTACTGTTTGGAAATCTTCTGTTTCAAATTTTTTAATTTTTTTTTTTAATCGGTCTATTCATTTATACATTGTTCACATTTCTGTTCCAGGAGCCAAATGCTCCAAACTATTTAATATGTCCTCATGGCACTTGTTATACATATCACATTACTAATCTATATGTGCCTTTGCTGTTGAGAATTGTCAGCTTCAGTATCAATTTTTGTGCAGTGGTTGATACATAGTCATGCCTGTACTAATGATCACTATCAAAATGGTCATTCTAATTTCCCTTTGTCATATTTCCTGTAAAAAAGTAATCTTTTATAATGATCACCTGCTTTCCATGGCTTGTCTGATTCCAGCTAATTTAATGGTGGATTGAGGAAGCAAATAAGTAGCTCTGCCAGTCTGGAGTTTTAGGTATATCATGTAAATTTAATGTACAATTGTGTATTTATGATATTAAAAGAAATTATAGAAACCAGGTGACAGGTAAATGATGGGAATTATTTCACTTGCAAATCTGGGTCAGATGAGAAGATACATAACTTAAATGTAGTCTGTGTTAAGTAGATGCATACAATTCTATTTAAAACCACTTTTGCATCTTTGTGATTCTGATGACACACACTTCTTATTACTTCCAGGAGGATCATGTAGAAGTATTTGGATGTTGAAATGGCTTCTGAAAATGACTATTCATATGGAATGTGATGCTATTAAGTGAAAGCAGTGTTTTAAAAGTAGTTGGATTACATAATTCAGTTGATATATAGAAACAAGACACATGCTTTGACCATGGGAATGCTGTTAACTGTACAGCTGCAATCTGCTGATGTGGATGCATTTGATCCAGTTCCAGCAATCCATTGGTAGAATTCCTCTTTCCACATACCTGATTTCATGGGCAGTAACTGTACATTTTGAATACAAGAACCTCATCTTTGAAGGCTTGGTGTAGTTTTGAACTGTCATTGTTGATAAATCAGTGAATGTGGAGCCTAATTTGCATTCTATGATTCAGACTGGTCATCAGTGGCACCAACAGATTCTGACTTCCATCCTCTAGATGATGTATGTTTGGATCTGGATCAACTGGACAGTAAGCATCATATTCCTGATCAGTAAACATCGGCCATGTTAAGCGGAATTTAAAAAATGTAATAAATCTGACTATATGACAAAAAATTATTTTGGGTTTGTTTTCATTAGCTGAATCATCATGCTAGAGGCTGATATGTCTAACTGCATTTACCATTGAGTCATTGACTTCATTTTTTTAAGACCAGTTGGTTATAGACTGGACCACAGCATTTCAAGGTTACTGGTCCAGTGGGCTTGCAGGATATGTTTTGATTTATTCTTTGTTTCACACACTGATTATATGTAGTATAAATATTAGATGTATATTATCAAGCCTTTTTGTTCTTTCAATATTAAAAAATGTTCAGACGTATGCTTTCATTCTTTCAAGACTTGATACAAAGGTTACGAACCAGAGAACGAGAAAGAGAGAGGCAGCGAGCATCCACCCAACGTCAACGCAGTAGGGATCGTGATTCAAGACGAGGTCTTTCCTATGATGCTCCTCCATTTTATATGCCATCAGATTCTAACAGCGCTGGTAATTCTGTGAGTAATGAGCCTCAACCACCTGAGAGCAGTGATACATTATCCCAGTATCGGCGCCAACTTGGTGAGAGGTTGTATCCCAGAGTCCAGGCTTTGCAACCAGTAAGTATGATTTGAACATAAGATATCACATTTGGTAATATTTTAATACTGTTTTTAAATTTCGCCTTGCCAGTGAAACTTAACAAAGATGTTATTTTCAAATGGGTGGTAATGTCCTTATATTGGTCACTGGTGTCGTTGAATTTTTTTTGTCCACCTACGTTTATGTTGAGCTATCATGTACAGTCTTGAAACTATTTGTACATCATTTTGAGGACTATGTGTTTCTTAAGATATATATACTCCTGTATCAGTCTGGTCTAACTAAGACAGCATAGATCCTATTCTGTTGTCACATAAGGCACAGACAGATCAGGGTCTAAGTTGTAGGTTTTGGTGACTACTCCTAAGAAACTGCATAGACCCCAATCTCCTGATGCATGGTATCTGAATCTGAATTTATTCAGTTTATGATTAGATCTGACTTGCTTTCCAGTTGGCCAAGTGGTCTAAAACGCTCACCTTCTTTACAGATAATTCACACATGTCAGCTCTGTCTGCATGGGTTTGAGTCTCAGGCTTTGCCAATGTGGGTATGTGAGAAAACTTGCCAGTAGCTTCCTGTGTTTTGTTTGTCCCTCCTGGCATTTTCCTGGGCTTATCCTCAGTTGTAAATACTGGCTGTCTTGTATAGCTTATCATCTGCTGAAAACTGGTATTAAACCCACAAATGCAAACCAGTTATGGGTAGTTAACAATTGCAGGTCTAAGGAGGTTAATATATATATTATAATAATTCTTAGAGGATTTATATTGCTATCTTACTCTTGGAACTTTTAATTAACAAAAATTTCACCACTGCTTTAAATATTCCCAGTATGTTAATATTGATATTTCAATTAACTGTGACTGTTCCTTTTTGGATTACTTGGGCATCTTTTTTGCAAAAAGTTAAGTACATGTACTAAGTAAAATGTAATGAAGTCACTTTTTCAATTGTATACTTCCTTGTTAATATGTGAAGTAAAGAAAGTGTTCCGATTGAAGACTTGATCATGTGATTGTGATTTGGCACATTTCTTTTCCAGCCCATGGCTCCAAAGATAACTGGGATGTTGCTGGAGCTGTCACCAGCTCAACTCTTATTCATGCTGACTTCCGAGGAAAGACTAAGGCAACATGTGGACGAGGCTGTAGACATTATCATGTCTCACAGCAGGTAAGGCATTTACCATTTAATTGGAGAGAAGAATTTTTGGGATTATCCTTTAATACCTTTGCTTGTCTGTCCATCCTTTGTCACATCTTGGTTAAGCTTTGTGTTTAGAACAGTTACATAGCTCCAGAATCGTGCAGTTTTGTATGTATTTTTGGGGTGTGTAAATACAATATCGTTTTTTGAAAAGTCTGTTCTACATTTCATGCTTAAGCATTCCTTGTAAAGATCTTGCTTTACTGATGTTTTTTGGTCATTATTAACCTCAGAGGAATCCAACTTGGTACATGGAAATATCTTGAGTACTGTACTATTATACCAAAAGTGAGTCACTGTGACCTAAATTTCATGTTTCAGTGATATATAAACATAGTTCAGAATGATCCGATTCACAACATCTTGTAATATGTTAATTCTATGCATCAGACAAAATAAAAGTGGAGTTCACATTTTTTTATTCACAGTATCTAAGAATGTCACTATCCGTTGTCATCTGGTACAAAATCCAAGAGTTCGTCCTCATTGATAAAGTTGTAGAATTCTCCATCATTGTCTAGTCATTGTAAATCATCATGGTCTAGTCTAGTCCATTTCCTTGGCTGTACAGTCATATGCATGTGCTTATGTAGAGATGGAGATTGGGTCTATATGTAACAGTTTCATCATAGAGTCTCTGAAATATGCTAAGACTACAACTGAGCATGTGTCATTTGTGTGGCAAGATCAGGGGGGTTCCAGTAACCACCTTCAGTGACTTTGCACTGAGCAAGTATCCAACTCACTGCTCGATCAAAGGTTTGTCATGTGGCAAAAATAGAGAGGGTACTGCCTTTACAAACTAAAAGAGAGTAAGGTCAAACATTCACAGGAAGACGTAAAACTCTACTCAGCACTGAACAAATACATGTACAGAATTTGTGGTTTGATCAAAAGGATTGTCAGCTTGAAAACAAGTGAGCACTGCCTTTACAAGCCAAGGGCTTATTGGGTCATGTACTGACAGAAAACTTGGGATATATCACTTTAGAATTTAAAATCTAACTTGTGGAAAAAGAAAATACAACTTGAATAAAAACTTTTATTGTATCAAACAGTGTTTATACAGCAAAACACGCTTATCAGTACAAACACAGTTGGTTACGGCTTGCATGAAAAATGGAAGCAATATACTTGGTAGTAAATACCCATGGTAAGTAACATTGGTGGACACATTGTAATGGGTAATATTTAATTTGCTCATAATATTTTAAAATCCAGACAACCTGTAGATACTGTTAATGTGTAATGAATACTGTCATGAAACAGATAAACACAGTGCATCTCATGTGTAAATTTCTGAATGGAAATACTGGCCTTAAAACAAAATATTTGAATTTCCAGTAATTTTGTGTGCTGCAAATATCTCTAGTTTCCACCACAACCCCATGACTGCAGTTTTTTTATGTATATGTTGCGCTTATAAGACCCCTACTCTACATGAATCAATTTTCATTTTTAGGTGAGTACATATGGTAGATATAATTTTCTCTGACATTGTTGATGATAGAGTCATGCAGCATGGTATGTATATGCATTTTAGTGAGTATTTGTCAAAAGGGAATCACTACAGCCTAAATTTTATGCTTCAGTAGCTTTGGGTATGTTTTGTGTTAGGTTTAGGTGTTATGGGTTAGTGACACATGCATTTGACAGCAGAGCAGTACATTCATGTTGTCTATGAAACTCGTAATTTTTAATTCATCATTAGAGGAACCAGAATTTCTTACTGAAAATTTCTTGCAATAGTCTGGTTACATTCCAGCTCCACACATTTGAAGTTAGATGTGTTTTAAATGTTTAGTATGAAGTTGAAAAACTGTAGAATATTTTAAAGAATTGTTTTTCCAGGTTTGGTAAAGCTCAATTTTATAGGTGATTTTGGTTGCATGGTTTCTTGAAGACAGTTAAACAGGGTTTTGTAATTGTGCAGCAGGGTTGTATGATGATGCACTTCACTAAGTAGAAGCGAATGAAAATGATCCTTTCTGCACTGTTAATTTTTATCTAAAAGAATGTCCAAGATACAAGCCATATTAAAACGGGGAACAGGATAAAGGACATTTTAAAACAGTGCACAAGTTAAGGGTCATTTTAAATCATTGCACAAGATAAGGGTCATTTTAAAACAGTGCACAAGATAAGGGCCATTTAAAAATATGGCACAATATAGGACCCATTTTGAAACAGTACAGTATAAGGGACATTTTGAAACATTGCACAATATAAAGGCCATTTTGAAACAATTGCACAAGATAAGGCCATTTTAAAACTTCACAAGATAAGGCCATTTTAAAATTGCACAAGATAAGGCCATTTTAAAAGTGCACAAGATAAGGCCATTTTAAAAGTGCACAAGATAAGCCATTTTACAGTTGCACGAGACAAGGGCCATTTTAAAACTGCACAAGATAAGGGTCATTTTAGAATAGTGCACAAGATAAGGGCCATTTTAAAATAGTGCACAAGATAAAAACCATTTTAAAACTGCACAAGGGCCATTTTAAAATAGGGCATACGATAAGGGCCATTTTAAAATAGGACACAAGATAAGGGCCATTTTAAATAAGAGCACAAGATAAGGGCCATTTTAAAATAGGGCACAAGATAAGGGCCATTTTAAAATAGGGCACAAGATAAAGGCCATTTTAAAAAAGGGCACAAGATAAGGGCCATTTTGTTCAGATTCACAATGTTTCAAACACATTTGAATTATTTTTCAGTAGGTTTAGGGAGGTGAGCAAATGGCTTGGTAGACAAATATTTTAAAGCTCTGTATTTATACCATCTGTGGTAGTAAATAGAGAGTTCATTATCTTGTTTTAGCAGCAGTGGCATTGTTGATATCAGATTCAACATCTGCACTGTTAATATTTTGTGTTCAAGTTTTTGAAAGTCAAATTGCTGTTTGTATGCAAGTTGTCTTGATTGTCAAGGTATAAAATGATGGATATTCCATTTATGCATGGTTTACTTGAATGTATATTTTATATTAAATTCCTGTTATCTAGGTAACTAAGTGCTGTTAAATTCCTATCATCTAGGAAGCTAAGTGCTATTAAATTCCTATCATCAAGGGAGCTAAGTGCTATTAAATTCCTATCATCAAGGGAGCTAAGTGCTGTTAAATTCCTATCATCTAGGGAACTAAGTGCTATTAAATTCCTGTCATCAAGGTAGCTAAGTGCTATTAATTTCCTATCATCAAGGGAGCTAAGTGCTATTAAATTCTTATCATCTAGGGAGCTAAGTGCTATTAAATTCTTATCATCTAGGGAGCTAAGTGCTGTTAAATTCCTATCATCAAGGGAGCTAAGTGCTATTAAATTCTTATCATCTAGGGAGCTAAGTGCTATTAAATTCCTATCATCTAGGGGGCTGAGTGCTGTTAAATTCCTGTCATCAAGGTAGCTAAGTGCTATTAAATTCCTATCATCTAGGGGGGCTGAGTGCTATTAAATTCCTATCATCAAGGGAGCTAAGTGCTATTAAATTCCTATCATCTAGAGAGCTAAGTGCTATTAAATTCCTATCATCTAGGGAGCTAAGTGCTATTAAATTCCTATCATCAAGGTAGCTAAGTGCTATTAAATTCCTATCATCTAGGGAGCTAAGTGCTATTAAATTCCTATCATCAAGGTAGCTAAGTGCTATTAAATTCCTATCATCTAGGGAGCCAAGTGCTGTTAATTTCTTATCATCAAGGGAGCTAAGTGCTATTAAATTCTTATCATCTAGGGAGCTAAGTGCTATTAATTTCCTATCATCAAGGGAGCTAAGTGCTATTAAATTCTTATCATCTAGGGAGCTAAGTGCTATTAATTTCCTATCATCAAGGGAGCTAAGTGCTATTAAATTCCTATCATCAAGGGAGCTAAGTGCTATTAAATTCCTATCATCTAAGGAGCTAAGTGCTATTAAATTCCTATCATCTAAGGAGCTAAGTGCTATTAAATTCCTATCATCTAGGGAGCTAAGTGCTGTTAAATTCCTATTATCAAGGGAGCTAAGTGCTATTAAATTCTTATCATCTAGGGAGCTAAGTGCTATTAAATTCCTATCATCTAGGGAACTAAGTGCTATTAAATTCCTGTCATCAAGGTAGCTAAGTGCTATTAATTTCCTATCATCAAGGGAGCTAAGTGCTATTAAATTCTTATCATCTAAGGAGCTAAGTGCTATTAAATTCCTATCATCTAGGGAACTAAGTGCTATTAAATTCCTGTCATCAAGGTAGCTAAGTGCTATTAATTTCCTATCATCAAGGGAGCTAAGTGCTATTAAATTCTTATCATCTAGGGAGCTAAGTGCTATTAAATTCTTATCATCTAGGGAGCTAAGTGCTGTTAAATTCCTATCATCAAGGGAGCTAAGTGCTATTAAATTCTTATCATCTAGGGAGCTAAGTGCTATTAAATTCCTATCATCTAAGGAGCTAAGTGCTGTTAAATTCCTATCATCAAGGGAGCTAAGTGCTATTAAATTCCTATCATCTAAGGAGCTAAGTGCTATTAAATTCCTATCATCTAGGGAGCTAAGTGCTATTAAATTCCTATCATCTAGGGAGCTAAGTGCTATTAAATTCCTATCATCTAAGGAGCTAAGTGCTATTAAATTCCTATCATCTAGGGAACTAAGTGCTATTAAATTCCTATCATCTAGGGAGCTAAGTGCTATTAAATTCCTATCATCTAGGGAGCTAAGTGCAGAGGCACTGCTTGACCTGGATATATTCAGCCTGTCAGCCACGGGTAACACCGATAAGAAAAAGAAGTCGTTAGAGTCGGATCGTCGCAGTGATGTCGAAGATGATGATGAATTAGAGGATAATGCCCCACTTTTCTGGCAACCAGGAAAGAGAGGTTTCTACTCCCCAAGGCCTGGCAAGAACACACCTGAGAGATTGAATGGATTTAGAAATGTTGGAAGGTATGACAAATAATATTTTATCAGCACTAATTTGTTTATTGCAGTCTTTATTCAGTGTGACAGTTTACATTTGAATATCATTGTCTGCCTCGTTATGTACACTTTATTGTAGTCTTTATTAATGGGACAGTGCTCATTGCAGTCTTTATTGATGTGACAGTGGTCATTCGAATATCATTGTTTGCCTTTTTCCATAAACATTTTCAATAAGTATTTCAAGTCTTTTTCCCCTCAAGAAACAGATTCAGAATGTTCAGTCATTAGCAGCATTTGGCCATGAAACATTTACAAATATTTTCTATTTAAATTTGCCCACAATGACAGAGCATAATGGGGTATATTTTATTGTTTTGCTGCCATCTGCCCATGCATCTTTAAGTCGATTCCAAATCCATTATAATGTGACAATCAAAATCAATGTTAAAATATGTGAATATTTTTGGATGAGATGTACCTAAAGGTGTGATCAGTAGAATCCAGATTGATGTCTCAATGAAAGCTGTGCATATTGATAAACAAATTTGTACTCCCCTATGTTGTGATGATTAGACCTGATGTGTTCTTTTCTTGACCCAGTTTAGTAATTGACCACCATTGTAACAAAATTCCATGTCAATAAATAATTTTCATTTGAAAGTATCTTCGTGACAGTTAAGGTGCAGAGCATTAAATAATCAAGATAAAATAGACTTTGCTTAAACAGAATTAGTATTCAATTCTAAAACAACAATTTATATTTCGGATGAGTTAAATGCACATAGATGACCTGTATGACTTATGTAATAGCTTTACAGCAGTTGGAGCATATGTATTTTACAGACATAATTTCAGAGTTTTTTTATGTTATACTTTTGGTGTCATTCTCATTTTTTGCTTCCTTTCCAGATAATTAAATTGTTTTATACACTCTCAGTAAATGTTGATTTAGTGAAATACCTGTATAGTTTTGCAATGAAACAATATTTAAAAAAGATATCCAAATTATTTGTACAAGTACTTTAAATTGTCTCATGAAAGTGTCGTTAAATTATCGTAAATAATATAAAAAAAACATTTTTATAATTTTAGAATTTTATGGCAGGAATAATTTTCTGAGTAATCAGAAAGTTCCAAAAAATTATTTTTGATATCCAAGAATCTTGAAACACCGCACTTACTTCTTTTTTTTCTTCAGATTAATTGGTTTATGTCTGCTTCAAAATGAAATGTGCCCACTCTTTTTGAACCGACATGTTTTGAAATACATCCTTGGGCGGAAGGTAGCATGGCATGACTTGGCATTCTTTGATCCAGTCATGTACGAGAGTCTGCGACAACTAGTGCTAAATTCGGAATCCAAAGAAGCAACCCTTCTCTTCAATGATCTTGACATGAACTTCTATGTGGAGCTATGCACAGAAGAGGTCAGTATTATACAATTATTGTCCTTTATTGAGATGAATATGGAGTTTTATGGACCCGTAAACATCATATTGACTGATGAAAAAGTGGTCAATATTGTAAGTTTACAGGTTCATACAATTTAGGGATAGGTCAAATGTTCTTTCAGTATATGATTTTGTGTAAACAATTTTGAAATATATCTTGAATCAGAATGGAGAAAATGCAATTTTATGGACAACATAACAAACAATATCATGTCATATTACTGCATTATGATGAAATATCTGAAGCTACGTGTACACATTCAGAAATATAATCATTCATGTTTAATAGGATAATAATAACTTTTTTCTAAAATAATACTATACTATCTCAAAAATATTGGCAGCAAAAATGCAGTCATCATTGTAAAGAACAAAATATACAGGAAAAGTACATGTTTGTTACCAGGAAACAAACTTTTTCTACAAGGAAAAGTTCATGTTTTATTACCATGAAGTGTATATCTTTGTTAGCGGGAATGAACATTATTGTTTCCAGGAAGTGCAAATATTGTTCCTACGAAATGCACCTTTTTGTTTCTCTTCAGGAAATGTACACTTTTGTTACTGGGATATCTGTAAAGTTAAATTATGTCGAGGTCATATAATTGGTGAGGTTTACTAATTGTTCACATAATTCATATATCACACTAGCACCTTCAAAGAGCAACAATATTCTGTTCTTTTAGGGAGGGGAAGGAGTAGAGTTGGTTCCTGGAGGTTCAGATATTGAGGTCAATGCACAGAATGTTCATGACTATGTCCGCAGATACAGTGAACACAGGATGATGAAAGTGGCAGATAAAGCACTAAAGGTATGATTTTTTTATGGTCAAAGCGGCCACATTTTCATCACGATTCTTTTTTCATTGGTGATAGTCTTATCCTCCTCTTACCATTGTGTCTGGAATTTACCATATCTCCCACTTAACCACTGGATGGGAATTCACGATATCTGGTGGTTATTTTATAAAGCAAGAGTGTTATAACTGTTATAATTTTAGCTTTCTTCAGTGAGGTCACCTGGAAAAAAAAAATTTAAATTACCAGCACATTATCAAATATTCTTTGACAAGACCTTTTATGTGGAATCAGGAGGAAGACATATAATGAGCTAAAACAAAAAGTGAAAAATGAGAAATGAAAACCAGTCAGTTTTCTAGAAGGTGCTGTCAGAAGAATGCAGTTGTAAGATCTGCTGTGAAAGAGTACTTGATGGATTTCTTGTGCAGTTGGCTGATTGAAAGCATGAGACAAAATGTGTAATATAAGCAAAATGAAGATCAAACCTGGAAAAACTTTTATTGAAAGGGTTAGGACAGCTAAAGGTAAATGGTAGCCTTAGTAATCTCTCAGACTAAGAGACTGACAAGATTGTCTCAGTTGAATTGTGATGGTCAGCTTCTGGTTCTGATAGTCATGTGATTTCTAACCTGCTGAACCACCTATAAGTTTCAGAATGGATCCAGAAAATACTGGAAATTGCTGCACCTATTTATCAGAATGCCACCCAATACTTAGTCTTCCATTCTTTTAGCAAACAATTACACATGCCAAATTGTTCCTGATCCAGATATAAAGCAAGGCTTTCTTGTCAAGAAAAGCAATTTTATTTCTCGCATTTTTTGTTGCAGAATATGAGAAT
The DNA here is from genome assembly GCA_028554795.2 of Sinohyriopsis cumingii. NCBI lineage: Eukaryota > Metazoa > Mollusca > Bivalvia > Unionida > Unionidae > Sinohyriopsis > Sinohyriopsis cumingii. Next base: position 66,393,349 of record CM068837.1, on the reverse strand, counting down.
GGGTGTTTTTGATGTGATCCCCTCAAATTCCATGGAAGGTTTGACGGCAGAAGACTTCCGACTTCTCCTGAATGGTGTAGGTGATATAAATGTCCAGACGTTGATTAGTTATACGTCTTTCAATGATGAGAGTGGTAAGTCAGGAGTTACTTCCCTTTGAAAAGAATGAATTTTGTTAATTACACAAATCATACCCAAAGGGTTAGAATTCATGCAAAAAAAATTTCCATGACTTCTGACACAGATAGTGTGATTTGTTATTTTTTGCATATGACTAGTTAATTTTGTCTCATTTCTACAAAAATAAATAAGGACAGAAAAGAAAACGATGGCATAAGAATAAGGGCTGGAGAATAATGATTATTTGAAAAATTGTATTGCTGTTCCATAACCATTTGACCATTTTAACATTCATGCCTTTTTACCATCAAAGGCTGCTTCATTTAACTATCACATCACACTTCCAATTCTGACCCAATTTGACCGATAACATTCTCAGGGTTTTTGGGCATATATGGCATCCAGAAAAGGCAGTTTTGTAAAAAATATATGCCAGGGTATTCAGATTAATACTCGTCAAGTTCATATAAAAACGATACAAAATTCTAAATTACATCTATGGGTGACTACTTCACATTGAAGGTGCCTTCCCTTGGTCCCACATGTTTTAGTGCAACCTATGTCAGACCCCCATCCACTTTATGTGTGTCAGGTTAGCTGACCGTCTTTGTTTTTTGTTGCAAGGCCTACCACTTATTGCTGTCCAGGACTTCAAAGAAATAATTCCAGAAGTTGATTTGTAAATTTAAATTCAGCTGGTTTAGCCCAGTACTTATTAGATAATATATACTTATCATTCTAATATATATATATAATGTTAAAAATATTTAGAAAATAACAATTCCCAAAATTGATTTGAGCATCTAATTGGTTAAGCCAAGTATTTGAAGTGCTTAGTTGATAATATATACTGATCATTATAATATATAATGTTGGGGCCCTGGGTGGCTGAGTGGTCTAAAGCTCTTTCTGTTATGGATCACTGCCATCTCACCTATGTCTGTGTGGCTCGAGTCTTGAATTTGGCCAGTAAGGGTATGTGAGAAAGCATGCCAGTAGTTTCTTGTGGGTCGGTGGTTCTTTACGGGGTTTTCCCGGGGCCTTCCTCCACCATTATTACTGGCCGTTATGTATAGCCTATCATGTGCCGAAAAATGGCGTTAAACCCCACAACAACAACAACAACAACCTACTTACCCTAATTTTAAAACCAGTGCAATATCAATTGCACATTTTTGTGTGGTCCTTCAATGAAATTCTTTGAATTTTTGACAGCTTTCAATCTAAAATGAGGTAAATATGGTCAGGTATTGTAGACAATTTATAATTTTGTCTTTTATTAAGAATTTTCTTTCATGCAGTGGTAAAATTTGAATTAAAAGCTTTGCAATCTGAATATTATGTCCCTTATAATCCAGGTAGTAAACATGGATGAAATTATTTCATATCCTTTGTAAGTTTTACGTTTTTTTGAGTACCAGTGGAATGTCAATCATACAAATTGCAATTGAACAGTTTACTGTTTTTAGGATGGACAAACTTTTGTCAACACCGTCTTAGCATACACTTTCATATACAGGACACCCACTCTATATACTAATCTTTATTGTTCATGTAAGACATATTTACATGTCCTGAATTCTATAGTTGATATACATGACACCTCTGCAGATAATACCTGTCCTTCTAAGACTGGTTTCACTGAATTATGTTGAATGGCTTCGCTATACGATCACTTTGATTGAACTATACATAAAATTGTATCCAAAAATCATTGAAATGAAGCAAAATAAAAATATTTGTTCCCAGCAACTCATTAATTAATTTTCCCTCTAGGTGAGAACAATGAGAAGGTCCAGAGATTTAAACGTTGGTTCTGGTCAGTGGTAGAGAAGATGAACAACCACGAAAGACAAGACCTGGTAAGTAAATTTCTTCCATATTATACATGTACCTGCCATATTTCTTATTTGAAACTTTTCAGTTTTACAGTGTTGGCTAATAAGGTTAGTATGTATTTAGGAACAAGTCTTGGAACATATTAAAGTATCATAAAGTGTGTACAAGAATCAGTTTTCCCTTACTCCAAAGTCCCTCAGTATACCAGTGCTCTTACAACATGGTATGGTCATAGATCCCTTTAAATTATTGTAAAGCCCCCTTTAAACTGTTACCCTCCTTAGAATATGGGAATAATCATGGATCCCAATAAGTTATTGTCAGTTTAGCTTTATACCACTCCTGTCTTATGACATGGGAATGGAAATAGATCCTATTTAATTCTTGGAATTTCCACTTTATACCACTTCGATTAATGCATTAGAATGTTAATGGATCCCATTAAATTGTTTGCAGTTCTTCTTTATACCACTGCCTGTTTTATGACATGGGAATGGTAATAAATCCCATTAAATTATCATCAATTCCACTGTATACCACTGCGCTTTTTATGATGGGAATGGTAATAGATCCCATTAAATGTTTGTTAATTCCACTGTATACCACTGCCAATCTTGTAACTATAATCAAGGGTATTGGATCCCATTACATTAGCATTGTGACCTCATAATACGGTCAGGGTCATGGATTCCATAAAATTAGCATTGTGACCTCATAATATTTTCAGGGTCGTGGATCCCATTAAATTATCATTGTGACCTCATAATATGGCCAGGGTCATGGATCCCATTAAATTATCATTGAGATGCATACTATAATCAAGGGTATTAAATCCCATTAAATTAGCATTGTCACCTCATAATACGATCAGGGTCATGGATCACATTAAATTATCATTGAGAGCTCATACTATGATCAAGGTCAAGGATCCCATTAAATTAGCATTGTGACCTCATAATATGGTCAGGGTCATGGATCTCATTAAATTATCATTGAGAGCTCATACTATGATCAAGGTCAAGGATCCCATTAAATTAGCATTGTGACCTCATAATATGGTCAGGGTCATGGATCTCATTAAATTAGCATTGAGAGCTCATACTATGATCAAGGTCAAGGATCCCATTAAATTAGCATTATGACCTCATAATATGGTCACGGTCATGGATCTCATTAAATTATTTTTGAGTGCTCATAATGTAATCAGGGTCAAGGATCCCATTAAATTATCATTGAGAGCTCATACTATGATCAAGGTCAAGGATCCCATTAAATTAGCATTATGACCTCATAATATGGTCAGGGTCATGGATCCCATTAAATGATCATTGAGAGCTCATACTATGATCAAGGTCAAGGATCCCATTAAATCAGCATTATGACCTCATAATATGGTCAGGGTCATGGATCCCATTAAATGATCATTGAGAGCTCATACTATGATCAAGGTCAAGGATCCCATTAAATTATTGTGACCTCATAATATGGTCAGGGTCATGGATCTCATTAAATTATTGTTGAGTGCTCATAATGTAATCAGGGTCAAGGATCCCATTAAATTATCATTGAGACGTGTACTATAATCAAGGGTATTGGATCCCATTAAATTAGCATTGTGACCTCATAATATGGTCACGGTCATGGATCTCATTAAATTATTGTTGAGTACTCATAATGTAAGGATCCCATTAAATTATCATTGAGATGTGTACTATAATCAGGGTCATGGATCCCATTAAATTATTGTTGAGAGCACATACTATGGTCAGGGTTATGGATCCCATTAAACTGTTGAGACCTTGTAACATGATCAGGATTATGAATCCCATTTTTATTGAACCCTTTTTATGCTATTGTCCTTATAAATCAAGTATGGTCATGGATCCTAAACTGTTTTGAACCCATTATGGCTAAAGCTTCACCTAGCATTTGTTTTGGCAACTAATGGAGGCATCAGGTGTGGTGGCTTAGTGGTTAGTGTGCCAGACTTCAGGCAGAAGTAGTACTGGTGTGAATCCTACCATTGGATAAGTCCAAGATCCCTATTATGGTGTATCCTTGAGCATGACACTTTGTTTCACCTGCCTCAGCACTAGATAACATTCTTGTTTTGTTATGCCATAAAGCACCAAACCAAACCAGACCATCACAGATTGGCTTTATGTTTCCAAGATTTAAGCAAAATATACCCCAAGACGAGCAGTTCCAATGTTAGACTTCAAAATAAAATCCTGATATAATTTTTTGAATCACAGAATTACTCCTGTGAATTTTATGCATGTTTGAGTTTAACACTGAAAGTGGATTTTTATATGGTAGCAAATTATTTACTGGGAGTTATTCATTATCAGCATAAGGGAGAGAAATTACAAAATTTATCTTTGACCTTTTGGAACTCTTTGCCATCCTTTGGATGTAATTATTACCAACCTTTGGAAGTAATTATTGCCATCCTTTGGAAGTAATTAATTGCCATCCATTAGAATTAACTATTTCCATTCTTTGGAAGTAGTTATTTCCATCCTTTGTAATTAATTAATTGCCTTCCATTAGAAGTAACTGTTTCCATCCTTTGGATGTAATTTTTGCCATCCTTTGGTAGTACTTATTGCCATCTTTTAGAAGCAATTATTTGTCATTCATTAGAAATATTTATTACCATCCTTTGGAAGTAATTAATGCCATCCTTTGGAAGTTATTAAATGCTATCCTTTGGAAGTAATTAATTGCCATCCTTTGGAAGTCATTAATTGCCATCCATTATAATTAACTATTTCCATCCTTTGGAAGTACTTATTGCCATTCTTTAGAAGTAATTATTGCCATCCTGTGGAAGTAATTGCCATCAGTTAGAGGTAATTGTTACCTTCTTTAGGAAGTAAATTGCCATTGTTTGGAGGTAATTATTGCCATCATTTTTTTAAGGTTTACTTTTGGACCTCTAGTCCAGCGCTTCCAGCAAGTGAAGAAGGATTCCAGCCGATGCCAAGCATCACAATACGTCCAGCGGATGATGATCACCTTCCTACAGCAAACACGTGCATATCACGGCTTTATATTCCTCTTTACTCCACAAAAGTGATCCTTCGAAACAAGCTTCTCTTGGCAATCAAGACTAAAGCTTTTGGATTTGTGTAGACACTAGATTACCATACCAGGATTTTCAAATGTGTTGAAGTGGGCAATGCGTAGGTGTAGAGATATTTGCTTTATCGTGCATATGTTGGACATGCATGAAGCGAATGTTGATTCTCAGAATCAAGTGTCTATTGGCAATGAAGATCAACTTGTTTTAATTGGTTTAGAGCCAAAATACTGTTCCAGGAATGTCAATTTTTGAGACCTGGATGAGAAATAGGAACATACACATTCTTGGGTCCCATATTCATTTTTTTCTTTCAAGTTGTTATTTTGAGCACAGGCTCAAACCGGTGCTGAAAAGCTCGATATCATATGTGATATTGGGATTATACTGTGTCTGTGTCCTACACTCTCAGTGTCTGTACTATGTCTACGTCATTGAAATTCAGAGAGCTGAAAGAACTTGTTACAAATTTATTCATCCTTGTGGATATTAACCTTTGCGGTTTTGCAACAAGTCTGTACAAGAGGCTGCAAGAGAGCCATGCTTGATTTTGTCAATATGTCTCTGATCTGAAAAAGAGGGTCAGATTAGCCTCTGTTTATTTTATTTTTTGTTTGTGGGTCAGCATTGATTGGGTCTTTAAAGCATCCAGAAGATCCTTGAAATTAGTACCACCATAGATAGAAGGCAATTCAGAGCAAGTCCAGAAAACTCAGTAAGATATATTAGTCTCACCTTTCTCTGGACATAAAAGTAGTTTCAGCATTGAGCTGGAATTCAGTTACTTTAATCAAAAGGGTTTCAAGAGCATCAATTACAAAGACATTTTGTCAGAGTAAGGAAAAATAGATACAAATATATAATGCTGGAAGTGCATTCCTGACACAGTAATTAATAATTGATATAGGCATTAATTATTAAGTGCAGATATTCAGAGAAGTTGTGTCAGAGTTGTTTAGTCCCATTGTTTTCACAGTGGACAGGGAGATAAATTAAAGTTGTCTTTGTCCCAGTGTACTTTATTTTAATACTTTTACAGACCAGAGATACAGCAACACTTTTTAATCCCAAGAATGCATTTAATGATGGCAAATTACTATAAATGTGAAGAATTTATGGAGATGATGAAATATGGCAAATTACTTTAAATGTGAAGAATTTACGGAGATAAAATATGTCCAAGTGACAGAAGGGAACAGGCTTAATCTTCAGCAAAAGACTTCGACTTGCTTGTTATTGCATCATCCCATACGTTGTATGTTGCTTGAATAAGACTGGCAGAATAACAAGATTTTAACAGTACCCATCTTGTGTGCGAGTATTCATTCAGAGTTTATGAAATTAAATAGTAAATATGGTGCTTAATTTGTATTTGTTCATTTGACATGTCATCAGAATTGTATTAAAAAATTGATATGTCACAATATTTATTTCCTTGTACTTGTCACTATTATTATCGTTAGCATACTGATGATTTCTTTCAATAAAAAAGGACAATGTGCTCTTCAGATTAAATTGCAGTTGAGTTGGATTTGTTTCCTGTATAAATTGTATTTTCAAAGTCTACAAGCATGTTGTACAGCAGAAGTAATATGTAGACAGAATTCTGTTTAGATTTGCAACTGTACTTGTGTACCAAATTGCACCAAAAAGGGTAAGGAAAAGTATTACTTGAAATCTCGATTTTTTCATCAGTGCAGTTCGGAGTGAGCAGCAGTAGACTATATAACTCCTAATCCAAGGATTACAGGTTCAATACTGACCTTTGCCAGCCAGGGTTGGCAGCCTTGTATAGTCACTATTGTGTTGAAAGTGCTGTTTAAAAACTACCATTTAAATAAAAGTATGACTTAAATTAAAGCTATGTAGTTCAAGATTTACTTTAACATTTGTTTTGTTTAATCCATTCTGCTGTCTGGGAATAGGGATGTAAGGAGAGTTATGCTTGTGTTGAGTGAATGTTTTATATCTACATTGGTTGTTTTGCTACCCCAGTAGAATTCCTATTTTATAAACTTACTCCTGAAAAACATTAGCACTTGGTTTATTCCCCACCCTGCAAAACCTTGCCTATTTCCTGTTCTCAATCTGTTTTGGAAAATTACTTACATTTGTGCAGAGAAATGGGGTTTAGTGCATTTATTGTATTTTACAAGAAGAAAAGTCTTTAAAAAGACTTGTTTCTTAGGGTAATTTATCTTGGATGCAAAATTATAAACACAGAAGTTTATTATGCAGTTAAAGAAACAAAAAAATTTGTTTTTTATCACTTGTGTATAAAGTGTTTGAATATTGGTTTGATTGATGGATAGTATAACAGTTGGTATTGAGTGTTGTTGAGGAGCTTGCCTGACCAAAATATATGTTTTTTTGGTTCTTTGTCAGGTGTGCGTCATTAGTTTGCAATTGCTTTTTAAAACTTCAACAAAGGCTTTATTCGACCTGTTTGCACATCATTTTACAGGTTCATTCTGGGGACCCCAAGTCGCCAAGTGGTCTAAAGCATTAAACCCAATAACAACAACAGGTGCATTCTGACATCAGTGCCTTTCAAATTTCTTAAGTTAATGATCCTTGACTAGTATGGCCATCATTACTAAAATAGAAAACATGTAAACAACCATTTCTAAAACTGCTTAACCGAATTTGACTAAATTTGACAGAAAGCATAATGTCATAAAGGTCTTTCAAGTGACAAAGGTCTGCCATCACATATGGCTGCCATTGCACAAAATGGAAAACCTTTTGGATTATTTGTCAAAAACTGAAGTTGACGGAGTTCAACCTGGCATAAAGGACTTTCAGTGGAATGCAGATGATGTTGAAACAAAATCATAACAACTGATACTAAAAACAAAAACCTTGAAAAGGCTTCTCAAAAGCCCCTCAGCAGTATCTTTTTTAAAATATGGCTGTCATTATAGAAGACGTATAAGATTTTAAATGCGTTCTTTTAAGAAACTGTTCAGCAGAATGTGATGGAAATTGATGGGAACATTATGGCATGAAGGGCTTTATATATATATATATATATATATATATATATATATATATATATATATATATATATATATATAATTCAATGTCGAATATTGGTGCCGTTACTAAAAACAGAAAATTCTTAAAACTGCTATTCCTTACAAAAGCATCCTGGCATAAAGGACTTTAAAGTTTGTACAAATAATGCCCAGATGCCAATATGACATCAAATATGGCTGTTGTTACAAAAAAAGAAACCGCTTCTATGGCCTAAGTGATTAGAGTGTCCACCTTGGATGCAGGAGGTCACAGGTTCGAAGCCTGGCAGTCATACCAATGACTTGTACAGATGGTACCAGCAGCTGCCTCACTAGGTACTCAGCATTAAGAGGTTAATGTTAGGACTGGTCATCCTTGTGTCAGGATAATGTGACTTGGTGGGACATGATGCTCTTGGTGGGACATGATGCTAAATGTCTGCGGCATGATGCCCCTACACTAGATATCAGTTTAAACTGCCACTCTGCAGACATCCTAGTGATATGACTGATAAATTGATAAAACTATGTTAAAAATCCAAATCTCACACACAGACTAAAAATAAAAACTTTTAAGATCTGCTAAAAACAATATACACTTGACATAATTTGATCAAATTTAACAGAAAGCATCCTGGATCTTCATGTTTACACAAATAAATGCCAATCTGTCATCAAATGTGGCTGTTGTTGGTACTCAACAGAAAAACTTTTAACAACTTCTTAAAAAGCCCCATAACAAGTTATGACAAAGTTTAACAGAAAGCATCCTGGCTTTTAAATCTGTACAAGTGATTCAATGACACATCATATAAATAAAATAACACATTATTGTTAGATTTCCAGATGTAAGATCATATTCCAATCTCAATTTGTCAATGCCATAGTTAACCGCCTGGTGCAAAGTTGATGATAATGATAATTATATCATTTAGAGGGGTTCCTGGGTGGCTGAATAGTCTAAAGATCTTGCCTTTACTGGTCACTGCCATCCCATCTCTGTCTGCTTGGATTTGAGTCTCGGGTTTGGCCATTGTGAATAAACTTGTTGGTAGCTTATCCAGATCAGTGATTGGTACTGGTGTTTTCACAGTTTTTTCCTCCACCAGTTATTCTTGCTGCCATGTATAGTGCAACGTGTGCTAAAAAATGGCCTTAAACTCACAACAATAACATCATTTAGAACCAATCTCTGTAGGGTACTGTTTACACTTCTAACCAGTCTCTGTCAGGTACTGTTCACACTTTGCACCTGTGGCAGTACGTGTTGAACAGATTGTGATAGATTCACAAAAATGACAAACAATAGAAATGCAACCATAATTCATTGCAAAAGAAAAATACTAAAAATTCATCTTAAAAGTGTCCCTTCTAGGCAAGCTGGGATAAAATGTAACCTGTTTTATGTAGACCACTGCTGACCGGAGCTGAACCTGAGTGATTCACTGATGCACAATCTTAATAGGAGATATTTTAATTCTCCTGACAAAATACTTGAACAAAATGATAATTTTCATCATAAAATTTCAACTGAAAGCTTCCTACTGATCCAGATTTCTTGGACAACTGCATTTGGAAGATGTCAGGCATGTGAGCGATATTGGACCCACTTGGGATACTTGTTTTTCATATCACGCCAGGTTGGAGACAAGAGTGGCCTGTGTAGAAATTGAAATTGGAATTTAATCATGCAAACTTTTCAATTTGTATTGTGATTATCAAATTACTTTTTGAGAGTAATGTAAGGTAAAGCTCTCTTTTCTTTGAAGAAGAAAAATTTCTTGATTGAATGGATGTGAAATTCTTCAAAATTTAGAATGTTTGAAATTAGTATTTTTTCTGTACTATTTTTTTTTAGACAAGGGTTCCAACTTAAATGACCAGAATTGCAGTTACATCAAATTTTATACTATGAGTTACATGCAAGACTCTTGTGAAGTGTGTTCTAAATCTAGATTTTATGAATGCCAATTTTTTAAAATACTTTTGTGAACAGATTGTTAAATTTGAAAGAAGAAAGACAGTAAAGCATCAAGGAAATAACATAAAATATGCACATATTTGCATTATGATAGCTATAAAAAGTGTCAGTTTACATCACACTTTGAAATATTGGCAAACACTTTTCATTTTGAAACACAGTACAGTGCTTGTTCAAGCCATATTCTAACGTTGAGATCAATTTTACAAGCGTTAACAAAATCCAGGAATATATATGGTCTATTACTGATTTATGCTTATAATGAAATTTTCATAGAGCCATTATTTTTAAAAAAAATGCATTGTTCTAGTTTATATACATGGATTTGGGGACAAACGTAGCAGTTTTTATGACTATAATTGGATCTTTGATAATAAAGATAATTCCAAGAGTTAGGATGTAAATGGCATCAAAAGTCTTCTGTATTCTTGATTATTTTTCATTTTTCTTTATGCCACAGCTTTAATACTTTTTTCTGTTGATAATTTAAAAGACATTGACATTAAATGCTGTTGTTTGAATGTGGAGATGAGTGTGCAAAGCTCTGTATGATGAATATATTGACTATGTTTAATGTAAAGTGTCGGCTTTCATCTTTTATACATGGTAATAAAAGATCAGACATGTAATTACATATTGTTGGATTTGTTTTCTTTTCTTTCCTTTTCCTGGCTTAAGAACTTGTATTTGTTTACAGCTATTTAATATTCGTTCTGATAACTTTTAGTACTCACTGTGATTTGTATATTTTTTATTAGTGGGTCTTTGAAGCAGAGGAAACCATTGTCTTTAATGAGTAACAACTTCTTTTCTACATTCCATGACAGGATTGTGGTTAGTGAACTGAAACGGTGACCACAGCTGTGCAAAGCAACTCTGACTACTGTACGAGCATGGACATTCATGAAGATGTCAAAGAATAATACTCAAGTAGTGGTTCATTACATGCAGTCTAACATGCAACTAATAATAATGATAATAATAATGCAAGCAAACTTCGTGGCTTTTCCATCATGACTTGGGGCTCTTGCCCATGCCATATTTTTGTCCATGTCAAGGGACCTTAGGGGTCTAGACCTTAGGTGGCCTAAAGCTTTTGTCATTACAGATCACTTACATCTCACTTCTGTCTGTGTTGGATCAACCAGCATAGCTATGTGAGAAAGCCTAGAAGTAGTTTCAGGTGGTTCATTAGTTCTACTTGGTCTTCATGGATTCTTCCTCCACCAGATATAATGGCTGCTATGTATAGCCTATATACTCCAAAATGGCATTAAGCCCAACCAAACAAATCGCATCTCAGATATTTAGTTTCCACTCAGTAACTTTCAAAGGACTTTGTGGAATGGATTTTTTGAAGAATTTTTTTTGAATAGTTTGATGTTAAGAGGACCAAGTAAAAAGTAATTTGTTAACTTTTTCTGTCTCGTGTAGAATGGGTCTGATGCACCTTCCAGCATGTCACAATGGGTGGTTAATGAAGGCATCTGGTTAGCCATAGAGTGCATATCTTTGATAGTGATGATTTTCTACCTGAAAAGGTCATGAAGTGCAGTTTGTATATAAAATGAAAACCTTGTAATTTAATAATTATACCCTTATTTAACCCTTTCTTTTTAACTCCACATGTCAGAGAACATAAGAGTTTATGGGATGGCCTTTTGCCTGTTCTCAGTCCGTCAGCTCAAGATTTTTTGGGTTGCTGCTTATTTTAAATTATTTGGATGGTTGCCATGAAAATGTTAGACACACATTCACCAGAAGGTCTAGTTTATCATAAATAAAAATGGTACTGCTGGGATACCTATGATTACCGCAAGGGACGTCTTGGAAATTTCTGAATGGATGGTCATATTAACCTAGGGTTTTCACTAAAGAGATTGTGTGATGCTTTGATGAAAATGGTGATGAGCTGACATTATATTATTGAAAATCTTATCCCTTTCTGAAGAAAGGAAAGTCGTACTGAAATGAGCTTTCATGAGAATACTGCATTGGATGCCTTGGTCTAAAGTGAAACATCCAATATGGCCACCAAAGTGTCCATCTTGAAAATCATATTAATGCTACTCCTTCTGAATGGATGGTAATATTAACATCATTTCACGTTTTGATGAAATCTAACTGGTTTGAAATGAAAATGATGTCAATCTAGCATGTGATAGAGCCACTGTGACAAGCATCTGTAAAATCGTATTATTGCTACTTCTGAATGGATGGTAATATTAACATCATGTTTTTTCCTAAAAACTTTTGATGAAATATGATGTGATGTGATTTTGAATTTTTAACATAGCTTTAACAATTTTCAGTTATTTTCCAACGATGTCTGCAGTGGCAGTTTATAGTGATGTCTAGCACTTGGGCATCATGCCGCAGACAGCATGATGTGCCACCCAGTCACATTATCCTGACACCAGGCCGACCAGTCCTAACACTAACCTCTTAATGCTGAGCTCCAAGTGAGGCAGCTGTTAGTACCATTTTTGTAAGTCTTTGGTATGACTCACCGGGGATCGAACCCACGACCTCCCACATCCGAGGTGGATGCCCTGACCACTAGGCCACCGGAGCGATCTTGATGAAATCTAACTGAAAATGATGTCAATCTAGCATCGATATAGCCACCATGACATGCATCTAGAAAATGTTATTGCTACTTTTGAAAAGAACATTATATTGACCTTTAGTCTTTAAAAGAAGACTTGTGCCTGTATTGTCCTAATTTAAATGGGTGCAGCTCTGACATCAAATATGGCTATTGTTGCTACTAGAGAGTCGTATCAGCTAAGGGTTTTCAAACAATTTTTTTTTACAATGTCTGATTGGTTATAAATTAAATAGTATGACGACTATCTTGAATGTTGAATTATCATTACTTGTATTAAATGGAAAGTCTTGTTAATGTGGGGTTTTAACGAGTAGACTTGTGGTCTGTAGTGGGTCCTGAAAGATAACGATGCTGATCTGACATCTAACATGGCCACCATGGCAGCCATCTTGAAATTCATCCTATCAAGATTCTAGAATGGTCTTAATATTGGGGTTTTCAACAAATGTCTTATCATTTCTAGATGGCCTTAAATACAAATGGTGCCAGTGTTATATCAAATATGGATGCCATGATGACCATCTTGAAAAACTTCGCTACTCTTGAATGCATGGTCATCCTGGTATGGGGTTAGTCTACAATTTATAACTAGTTTGTCCTAGACAAAAATGGTGCTGATCCTTCATAAAATATGGCTGCTATGGGGGTTTATTGCAGAAATTTAAATAAAATATCTTAAATCAAACTTGTCAGATTTGTTTTGCATTTAGCACCAAGATTACATTGGCTTTGATCAATTCATTCTAATTGGCTAGCTTTTAGTTGAATAAACTGTATCAGTATATTGGCGAAAGTTCATAACCATTACAGTTGAGCTTGTTGGTATACAAAGCAAGAATATTATCATTGTCTTGAGGTATATGGCAATGTCACACAAGTATATATTAGCATCATGCTATTATTTCATTAATACCTCGTGTGATGAGTGCAAATTAAGATTTACCATATTTGGATTCAGTTGCAACAAAGTTGACCACTGAAGAGAAAATATGATGATTGTAATATGTGAAATGTAAAATCTGCAAGGAGAAAACTTGCTTGACTTTATATGTCAACTATAGCATAATACTTATTGGAATTGAATTGATGGAAATACATTGGCTGTCAAGTCGGAAAATACAACACTATCACTTACAGAATAATTAAATTATAAAATAAAAACAAATGTTTTAAATGAGGTAATATTGAATTGACTTTGGAAATTTAAATTCGGTGGGAATAAAACAGTGACTTGGATATTTGAGCTTGTTATGAAAATGTCAGAATTGTTTGTATCAAGTGTTAGATTAAGAAATGACTTGCATTGGATTAAGAATGTCAGATTGGTGAAGACAACACTTATAAGGACTTGGACATTCTATTTCCCTAAGAAAATATTTGGACAATAATTTAAGAAAATGAATTATATATTTGAATTGTAAAGACATTTCACTGTATGAATTTAGATTCTTACAAATTAGTAAATAAAGTTAATACATAACAAAATAAAAGTATTAGTCTTTGATGACAACACTCACTTGACCATATAACTGAATTCCTATAAAAAAATGATATAATAAATGTAGTTTGCTTTTAAATAAATTAGAAGTTGATAGAATTCATATAATTCAGAAGAGAGAAAGGAATTGAGATGCCTTAAATAAATATTGCTTTGTGCTTAAATAAACTTTAAACATAAATTTACTGTCCAGAATATTTCCTAATATTACACAGCTCTTTACAGAAAAATAAACAAAATATAACAACAACAAAAAAATTAATAAATAAAAATCACATTAAAAGTGACGTGGCTAGTTTGAGAGCTGCTGAGATGACTGCCCACAACGCCGTATATACTTCTGACGAAACCCACAAATACCACTAAGTCGAAAAAACCAGTAGAGCCCACAAAACCCCCACAGTTTGTTAGAATTTTCAAACATGAGCTAGTATGTCAACAATAAAGTTAGTCAATTTTCACAATGATTATATAAAAAATTACCAGCTCTATATTTCACACATTACTACATTACGATTGTATTGCCCCAAAATATAAAAATCAGTTCGTTTTGTGCGACAGATACATGTACATTGTTTACAGTGTCGTTCATAGCAATGGATCGGAAGGTGTGCTCAGGTATGCACTTTATAATATTACCGCGTGAGTCCGCGTGATAAGGGAACGCGTGTTTCTTATAGAGGAGAAAATCAAAGTTAAATACAATGACGTACAAAACTAATCAATGGGGTCTATAAACACATGGACAAAGTATCGCAGTCTTAAATAGTTAAATAAAAATAGTCATTATTCAAATTATCGAGGATGCCGGGCGCTGAAATTGATACTCCCAGTTTTCGCTAAGTGAAAAAGATGTCGGTTATACAAGTTAACAATTATTCGAAGAAGTTAAGGAATAAGAGAATTATAGAAAATATTAATGTTAACTCATTTGACAAGTTCATTAGAAATGCTTTGATAAAAACAATTGAGACCGAATTTGGGCGGCTTATATGATTAGTATTTATACATGTATGTATATTTCACTCCATAAAGCAGTTTATTACAGTGTGTGAGTGTGTGTGCACGTTTAATGGCACATCAGCAGAAAGGAATGACTATTGTGCCAATTAAAAGTACAGATTAAAAATGTACAAAGGATTACACAAGGAAACTTTATAATTGTTTATGGTACAATTCCTTAATGTATGCTAAACAATATTTTGTTGGAAACTGCCATTCATATTTTACTGAATTTAGCTGTCAGAAATGGAAGTTAATGATTGTTGCCATCAAAATGCGTGTTACAAAGTCCTTCACTTATAGTTGTGTAAACTTAAGCTGTAATGTGTACCCAGTATAAATGTTCAGACAGGGTAAAAGGTCTGTTATCAAAATGATATGGCTAAACAAAACAAGTGTCCCTTGAAGGAACTGATGCTGTACTGTCTGAAAAGAATCAATTGGAGTTCAAGAAAAGGCTGAGTGTTGATATCGGATGTTCTTAAGCATTACGATTTTAAAATTTGCCATTGTGGCAAAGGTTTTGACCTTAACATTTTTCTTACCTTGCCTTTTCTCAGTGTTACATAGGTTGTGCGCATATAATTTTATACTCATATATACATATATATAAATAGTATAAATAACTATAAATAGTATAATACAGCCAATTTCCAGAACAACCCACTCATCCTCCCATTTGTTTTTAATTTAAAATAGCCCAAGCCACCTTGTTATCAGCATTTTCTGTTGCAAAGCTGCCATTACCCAATTATATACACACTGGAATCACATTTTTTAAATGCCTAGGCCATAATTTCTTTACTTTTCTCTTCTTCAAACAACAATACCCTTCCCTAAAAATATTGCATTTTTTCTTCTTTTGGGTGAGGGGGATTCTTTGGCCATCATGTCAATTATTTTCAGTAAATCTTACTCCATCCCACCAATAACTTTTAAAAAAATCCTTGTCCAGCCAAACAAACATTTAAAAAAAGTATAAGCCATCCTTCCCCAAAATTTAAAAAAAAAATGTATAGACCATTATATCTCAAACATTTAATAAAATCTTATACCAAAATCTAACAACAACAAACTTATAGATAAACCCATCTTCATAATGTATTGTCTAAAATTTAAAAAAAATCAGTTGTAATTTTGAGGATTGTTGTTTTTTCTTTTGAGCGCAACAGACTATCCTATCATCTACTGGTATATAATTTAATCAAGAAAAGGTAAGTCAATAAAACTAGGATTCAGAATGGTGACTTTTTAAATTTAAAAAAGCAAGAAAGTGCTTGAAAGAATAAACTAATGCAATTATGGAATTAAATCTGTTAGCACAAGTTTATTATTGCAACTCCTGAACTACTTTGACAATTGCCAAGAAACGTTACACACACACATTCATCCCATGGTCTAGTTGGGCCTAAGTCAAGAAACGTTACACACACATTCATCCCATGGTCTATTTGGGCCTAAATCAAGAAAAGTTGCACACACATTCATCCCATGGTCTAGTTGGGCCTAAAGCAAGAAAAGTTGCACACACATTCATCCCATGGTCTAGTTTGGTCTAAATGAAAAAGGTGCCACTTGAGCATCCTGTATGGATGCCAAAGTAGACATCTTGAAAAATATTATTGCTGCTCCTTCTGACATGGGGCTTTCACTGACAACTATATCGTTGGTCCCTAATGGAAATGGTACCATTCTACATGTACGCTAAAGATTGCAGAGGACATTAAATACTGGAGACATCTGGAGTACTGCATTTTGATAGTGTGTGGAAGGACATATGAGATAGACTGTTGTCTGTTGTCCATCCATCCATCCATCATTGCTGCATGTTTATTATCATTACTTCTAAACTACTTACAGGATAGCCATGCAACTTTTGACACACATTCATCCCATGATCTAGTCAAACGTTAATGAAAATGGTGCCACTTAGACATCCAGTATGACCACTACAGTGATGGCTTAGAGAATTGTCATAGTGCTACTTATCCCAGATGGTTATATCAACAAGGGGTTCTCAGTTTAAGATTTCATATGATGTTAGACCAGAATGATGTCTAGTTGGACCTAAATGATGTCTAGTTGGACCTAAATGATATCTAGTTGGACCTAAATGAACATGATGTAACATTAATAATGGCCATCAAGGATTATCTTGAAAATGGATTTTTTTCACTGCTTCTTAAAACTAATTCATATTGACGTGGGGTTTTCACCAGAAGACTTCTTATGCTGTCTAGTCGGTCCAAATATATAAGGTAGCTATCAGACATCCAATATGACTACCATGGTGGCCATCTTTAAGATCTTGTCATGGCTGCAATTCCTAAAAAGATGATCAGATTAATGAGGAGTTTGAACTTAACGACTTCGTGTGATGTCTAATTGGTCATAAATGAAAATAAAGCCAATCTGATCACCAGTATGCTGCAGTGATGAAAACAAATAATTTTTAGCACTCATTCCCCTTGATATATTGTCAGATGGACATGGGTTTTAACTGAAAGATGTTGTAAAATGTCTAGTTGGCCCTAAATGAAAATGATGCTGAAATGACATCCTATATGGCCAGTATGGCAGCTACATTAAAATTCTTGTTATTGTTACATGTCTTTGGCAGATGGTCATATTGACATGAAGGATTTCATCAAAATATTTTGTATGATATTTAGTTTGTCCTAATTAAGAATGTTGCTGATCTGATATCCAAGTTGGGCAACATGGCAACCATCATGAAAATAATATTATCGCTATTTTTCTTGTATCAACATAACCTTTTTATTAGTAGACTTCTAAATGAAAATGATGCTGATCTGACATCCAGTACAGCCATCATGGTGACCACATTGAAAATCGTTATTATTATTATTATTATTATTATTATCTTGTTATCTCCTCAATAGATGACCATTTCAGTACAGGGTTTCACCAAAGGACTTCTTATGCTATTGAGTAAGCTCTTAACGAAAATTGTGAAAACCTTAGATTCATTATAGCGGTCACTGCAGTCATCTTGGAATTTTTTTTATCACTACACCTTCTGAAAGGATGCTTGTATCTGACAGCTGCTTTTCAGGAAAAGACTTATAATAGTGTTTGGTTGAACTTGAATGAAAATAACGCCCATCTAACATCCAGTATGACTGCCACAACTGCCAGCCTAAAAATCTTGTTATCGCTTAAAAAGATATAGGCAATTATTTTAACACTTAGCAGTTGAAAAGATGAAATGGTTTTATGTTTGATTTTAGGCAATTCATGTCTAAAACGTTTTTGAAGGACATTTGGTTTGCTCTTCTGCTCATTGGCCAGATGAACTTTGGACATAGCTTCTTGTCCATCGGCCTCCCTTCCTTTAGGCAGAGTTGACATCCTTACTCCTAAATTACCTTGAAACTTTGCACACTGATTTATCCCATGATTAGCTGAACTTAGACTAGAATGATGCCACTCAGACGACCAGTATGGTTGCCAGTGACCATCTTGAATAGGTTATCTCCTTCAGAATGAATGGTCATATCAACAGAAGATTTTCAGGAAAATATTGTTTAAATGTCTAGCTGGTCCTGTATGAAAATTGTGCTGTCATATTTAAATGGGGCTTGCACCAGAAAATCTCTGATGATGTTTAGCTGGTTTTAAATGAAAATTGTGCCGATCAGACCCTCAGTATGGCCGCCATTGTGGCCATCCTGAAAATCTTTTTATGACTGCTTCTCCTGAATTTGAAGATCGTATTGTCAGATGGTTTTCACCGAAGATCTGTGCTCACGAAAGGTAAAAATGAAATGATTCAGATCTTGCATCCATTATGGTTGCCAAACTGCCATCTTGTAATCTTGTTATTGCTACTCAATAGAAAATCATACTGACATGGGCATTCACCTGAAGACTTTCAATGCTATGATATCCAATTTACTATAGTGGTGTAGACTTGTAAATCGTGTTGCTGCTGCTGCTACTCCTGAATGGATGACCATATCGATGAGGCTCTACCCTAAAATATTTATTTTGATATCACGTTGTAACTAAATGAGAACGTCGCCACTCTTACATCCAACGTGGCTGCTGTCATTTTGAAACTATGTTTTATTACTCATCCTAAATTGATGGCCATATAGGGTTTTCACCAAACTGTTTCCAGTGATGTTGAGCTAGTTCTAAATTAAAATTTTGTCGACCCGAATCTTTGATAGTTTTATTTATCATAAGACTAGTCCTACCTGTAAGACCTGACGCTGATATTTACCTTTCATGGTCTACTGTAGGCATTCTATGATTTATTTGTCATTAACCAGAATATTTTGTATAACGGCATTTCGTCGGGCGCTGGACGTCCTTTAGCGCCTGTTTGCTTTCGTTTCTCTTCTTAAACTACTTGTTTTATACGAGTTTGACGTTTTCTTTATTTCGCTGTATAAAACAGGAAAATGATTTGTTATTCTTCTGTTGCAAATCGTTTTATGCGTAAAAGATCTGAATATGTCGTGTTCGTAATGCAAATGAGAGAGAGAGAGAGAGAGAGAGAGAGAGAGAGAGAGAGAGAGACTTGGATTGGAAAGGACGGGAATATTATTAATACAAGATTTGCCTCGAAAGTTAAACGTTTTCGAGACCTCCATGATCTTGGTTATTCTAACTTTCAACAAGCTCTCTTTTCTGTTCTCTCACGGAGTATAAAGTTTACAAATTCAAAGCTGCATTGCAGGGAAATTATGTTTTGTGTTACAGGAATGCGACAAATATTGCAAAATGTATTTGATTTTATTCCAGTGTTTTAATTGAAATGCTATATAATAAATACGTAGCCAGTAATGGCGAAAAAAATTGTTTAGAACGAGGTAGGGGTCTAAGACCTCCACTTGTTCTCGCATACTCATTCCTTTGAAAGATATAGTTGATGCGACGTTTAACTTTTACTCGTGGAATTTCTTCTCAGGTTTACTACTACTACTACTACTACTACTACTACTATGACCATGACGCAGAAGAAACTAGTACATTGCATGGCATTTATCAAATGAGTTGAATAATTTCTAAGTTTTGTTAGCCATGGTGGCTACTATGACAATCGTGTAGAAATATTCTTTTACACATTACGTCTTATGTATTATCTCATTTAACACATTTCAATTACACGCTTTCATGAGATGTATGGGCACGTGGACATGCACCCCATAAAAACGTAAATGAATTAAGATGTGCGTATTGAACATGTACATGCAGATTCTTCGTTATAAATAGCAAATATACATAGTTCAAAGTCGTATGGATCAAGGGAAATAAATCAAGCAGTACCGTACATTAAACGTTGATTGCCCCTTGAAAAACTATTATTATCGCACATTGTGTCATTGACTTGTGTATCTAGGTCAATATGTCGATTTGCAACATTAAAGGCAGCAGTCATTAGCTTGTAAAAAGACAATCGGATAACTTACTGAAAACACCAGGGAGTGTGCTGGTAAAAATTCTTATCTAAGGCTTCCTGTTTGTATTGTGTTAAATTACAATGAAAACATAGGTCAGTAAAATTAAAGTGAAGCTGATTATAACTTGACGGAAACCGACATAGCCCTGTTTATATCGGTTGAACAAAGCGAAAGTACTCTCCAAAAATGGCGGCGAGACGACAGGAGTGCAGCATTTGCATGGATAGTTTTAAGAATCCTAAGTTGATATCATGTCACCATAGTTTCTGTTGCAATTGCCTGGAAGATTATGTACGGGCGAACCTTCGCAACGGTCGATTTGATTGTCCCATCTGCAGGACAAGTGTGGAGTTACCGAAAGAAGGCGTTCTAGGTTTACAAAGTAATTTTTATATCGACGACACATACCCTGGTGAGAAATTTGCCTGCGATCTTTGTGGTCCGAAAAATATGGCATGCAGTAGATGTTTGGACTGCGAAGAGAATTTGTGCAGGACATGTTGTTATGGTCACGAAAAATCGAAAGCGTCAAGGCACCACAAAATATGTGACTTAGGAACTCTGGATTCTGAAACGAAAGGCAAAATTCGACAACGTATATTTTGTGATCAACATCCGGAAGACGAGATCAGGCTCTTTTGCAGAGACTGTAAAATACTTATTTGTTTGATGTGTAAAGCGGTAAATCATGAAAACCATGCAACAAGAACGGTTGCTGATTCTGCAGCTGAAATGAAAAAGGCCCTTCAGACCATGAGGAATGAATGCTTGGAAAAGCTGAGCCGTATGAATACTTTTAAAGCAGTAGGTGAGGAGCTTGATAGGAAGATTAATGATGCAGAGCGGGAAGAAATAAAAGCAGTTGAAGATCAACATTCACAACTGAACAAGGTGCTTGATCAAGAAGTGGCAGAAGTGAAAGCCAGAATAAAAAATGTTTATCACGACCTGAGACAGAAAAACGCAGTTTTCAAAAGAGGTGTGGATGATGAACTGAAGACCTATTATAATGCAAATAACAGCGTACAAAAGTTAACGGATCAGGGGACAGACATCGAGATCATGAAGAAAGGTCGAGATCTTGAACATTTAATTTCTGCAGCCATATCGAAGACAGATCCATCACCTATTACAGGTCTGAAGAAGAAACTATTTTCGCCAGCCCAAATCAACGCAGGTCAACTGATTCCCTTAATTGGCACAATGCAAGATTCTACTGATGTAAGTATTAATTCTTATAAATATCAGTCACATTTGTTTTGTAAATCTAAGTCTTCCTTCTTACGGTTAATTACATAAGTAGTGTTTGTAGTTCCAACGGAAATAATATGGCATGTTACTTTTCTATATGAGCTAGGTTCCATTGTAGATCATCTTGAAATTTGCCGATGAGCTCTAATTTTACTAGAACGATATTGTATCTATTACATGGCGAGGCTCACCAAATTATCTGAAAAAGCTATTCACAGGAAAGAAAACATAAAAAAATTAATAAACCAGATATATTTTTAATCGGCTCATAGTTTATTATAAATTTGCTGCATGCATGGGTCTGTTACGAAAACAATTGTTTGTTCTTTTTTAAATAAATAATAGCAATTGTAAAGGCGACTATATGTGTACAGAAGTGAACGTATTTCTCATGCACTAGATTTACACAGTGACTATACACAAAAGGATAGTAAAATGAAATATCATGACTAATGGAGCATAACGCCCATGGGGTGTAAAATTTAGTCAACACGTACAAAAATACACAAATCGACCTATCTATTATCTATCTGAGGGTCTCCTTACAAACAGAATGAAACGCATTTCACACTTTAATATTATTTATTTACTCAAACATTTAATTTCGAAATGTAGCTGAAATTATTATGTGATTTTCCCATCTTATTACGTAATATAACTTTCCATATTGCCGTATCTTTGTATATTAAAGAGAACCTACGAACATTTACACATGTCTTGGTTGACAGGAAATAAAGAGTTCAAGATAATTAAATAAAATAAATCATGTGCAGGGACAGTATATTAACCTCAGCCACGATTGATTGCCACCACAGTCTGAAGTTCAGCAAAAACTGTTTCATGATCACACTAACATATTGTTCAAATGAAAATCAAATCATGTACCTTAAGGTGAATCTGCCTATAGTGCGTTAATGAACATTCCTTGCACGGACTTTATGTTTCGACTTTGGTTTTTGGATAAGATCACACATTATTATATCCTCAGTTCTTTCCCCGTTAACTTTACATTGTCAGAATCGTTCAGTATTACCCGATACTGAACTCGCGCGACTATACACATATAACATTCACGTGCATAAAGGAACTACTTTCTATTGTAAATAAACAATGGACGCAGACGCCAGCACATTTGATTTGTACACAAATCATGTACACTCGCGTGGTTGTGGTTGTTTAAATTTGTTTCTGAATGAACTAAAACAGATGTTTCGTACGGACTTGACCTACGTGTCTTATAAACAACGTAGAATTTGATGGATAGTAGACAATATAAATGCTTTCTTCTTCCAGAGTATTGAGTTTTTGTGTGTTATTATTAAAAAATATTCCTTTTCAAGAAGTTTGAAGAAACCGTTCTTCACCATCATCGTTTTTTATTAGCTCCAGCAGAGTCTATGGTTTTCTTACTCATTATTTTGTTATGTCATTGTTTTAAATTGAGGAACATAAGTAGTGAATGGGGACGATTCAGGGTCTATGGGACTTATCATTAAAAACACCCATGGGACCATATAGGGTCTATGTAAATTTAACATGGAGCAAACCCCTGGGACGATATAGGGTCTAGGGGAATTAGCATTACAGACCTTCTTGGGACTGTATAGGGTCTATATAAATTTAATATTAACACCCCTGGGTCTGTATAGGGTCTATGTAACTTTAACATGGACAAAAATCCCTGGGACTGTATAGGGTCTATGTAAAATTGAAACAGGGAGGGTCTCTATGTTTTGTGGGAAAAAAAAAAAAAAAAAAAAAAGGGTAGGCAATTGAAAGTCAGTCTTTATTCGAGACCTATGAGTGGCCCTGAAAAGGGCCTTTGGGTTTATGTTAATGTATCCATTAACATAAAGGGCACCGCATTGGTCTTCTTCTTGTCCTTAGGTTGCGTCTCACTGTAGGACCGTAAATCAGGACTCTTTTGAGGCATCCTTGTCTTTCTACGTAGATCCTACGTATCCACAGACTGGTGTCTGTCCTGTGGACAACTGTCCACTTGGATCGGACATACATGGGTATGTCCGTCCTGAACATCATTGAAGACACAAGCGTAGAAGATTGCACATCGGTCCACATCTTGAGGCGCCGAGAACAGGTGAATCAATTCAGTGAACTGCACTTATTTATAGGTAGAGGTAGGATTGAAACGGATTGAGTTTGTTGACCAATCCAAACACGCGTTACAAAATTCAGTCAGCCCGCATCCAATCCAAAGAGAGCAGTCTGTGACGTCACGTGGTCTATATAGATTCGCTAGCGCCTGTGTAAAGTCAATCTATGCGACAGTGATTCAACATGACGGAAACTCAGAAAACGATCCATTGGGGTGCACCAGCAGTGGAGACCGCCCAAGGGAACCCGGACTTACTTTCAGAAGAGGTAAATTGGGATTTTGTGGATTTTCTTACCTCGCAAGAATTTGTTCCGGAAACTTCGTCTCCTTCTTCATTACCGCAAGTGGAGATTTTTAGACAGAGACAGAAAGAAGAATTGGAGAAATTTATACAACGACAATAGGAAGCGGAACAAGCTTTTCTCCTACAGCAACAGCAGCAAGAAGAAGAGGTAAGAAAAAAACAACAACTGGAAGAAGTAGCAGCAAAGAAACAAGAGGGTGAAAATCAAACGGTCACGGTACTGTTGGACATTTTAGCGGAGTTAAGAAGTCTGAAACAAATGTATCAGACTTCTTTATTACGACCGAAGAGATTACGACCTTCCCGAGCTAAACACGTCAACCCTGTGACTAAGCCTACCGTACCACCCTTAGTGATTTCAACCCAATCATCATCATCAACAGTACGCAGTCCAGAAGTAGGCCTTGGCCGTGGCAAAGGCTTAAGGCAGTTAAAGTTGATTGCTTAAACTCACCCCTACACCAATAACCAAAGGCCCTTTTCAGGGCCACCCACATTCCTCGAAAAGAGATAAACTTTCAATTGCCAATAATTCAAAAAAAAAAAAAAAACATTTTACCCCTATAGTACGTGTATATGAGTGCGTGAGTGTAGCTTCTTATTTAAAATCAAAACTCAAAGACACTTACCTTATATAATTAATGTATTCTTTTATCAATAGTTACAATCCAATTCACAATTCACAACAGAGCACTTTAAAAATTACATTCACTTCTTCTGTTTCTTTGTTTACTCTCTCTGTTTTTTCAATTTCTTCACCGTCACAGTCTTTTCCTCTTCTTCCTCCTCACTTTCTTCCCTTCTTCTCCTGTTTCTTTTTCTTCACCTGTCTGCTTTCTTCCTCTTCGTCTTCTTTCTCTATCGAATCCCTCTCTTCTTCTGACTACTCTTGTTTCTTTTTTGGACAATCTGGAGACCAATGTCCTTTTTCTTGACAATAATAACAGGTATCTTGACTTTTGTCTCTTTTAACCCCTGTTTTTCATTTTTGACGGTCTGGACACTCTGAAGACCAATGCCCTTTCTTCTGACAGATATAGCAAGTATCTTGACTTTTATCTCGAAAGGAAGGAGAGTAGTCCGTCGGCTGGTCTGAAGAAAATTTTCTAATGACCCCTCGCAAAGCTCTGATGAAACGTTCGATTTGGCTAGTCTCTTCCATCGTTGTGCTCGGTTAGAGAGTGAAATGAATAGTGAAAGGACAAGATACACACCCTTTTATATACGCTGGTCTGCCATGACTATAAATTAGTCCATGGTGTTTAACCTTGAGTCATTTGACGTTTTGCACTCAAGATGAAACGATCCTATTCATTTGAGAAGAAAGAAGAAGAAAGTAAGAGGCAGAAACGTGATCTATCGCCTCGTACCAGAGCTGAAGTCTTGGCACAAATTCATGCCAGTGATTTTGAAGAGGACATGAGTGAACCAGAATCCAAACCCTCTAAACAAAGTTCACCACCCTTAGTCAACCCTGAAAAGTACTATTCCATTCGAGAGACGGAAAAGCGCTCCTCTAGAAAATTTAGAACCACGGTTTACAAATACACGGTGAAGTTTAAAGATTTCAAGTCCGAAGTACCGTTAGAGAAAGCAGAAGGGTTCATCACCGGGGTGTGGGATTCTTTGCTCACCACACTCAAGCGACAATGTCAACCCAAAGAAGACGATCGCTTGAGACTCTCCATACAACACGACGGTTTGAAATCCCCTGTTTGGATCGAGTTTAGCAGACCCGCAGAACTAACCGCTTCCAAAGTCATGGACAAGATTCAACACGTGCAACAATCTAATGACCAGTTTGACATCACCGATGGAAAAGCCACACTGGACATGACCCACGTCTCTCCTCCTCAAGGGACCGGACAACGCAATAAGGTGTTACTGGTGAACGACCTTCGCAGTACCAAAAAGAGTCTCGTCCAAATTCACAATTCTCAAGACCACATGTGTTTAGCCCAGCCATCGTGGTGGGACGAACCTATGCCAACAAGAACGACACGACAGAATGGAAAAGAGCCTGGGAGAACATTCGACAATCGGACCGAGCCAAACAACGAAGTGAAGCAGAACTCCTGTTACAACAAGCTGGCCTATCCAAAGACACACCCTGCGGCATTCCTGAGATGCAAACATTGCAAGATGCCCTAGCTCCACGATACACCTTGAAAGTGCACCCTCAAGAAGTGCGCGGACCTCTGTTGTTTCGAGGCCAAGACTTTAAGGACGGAAAATACATTCATGTCTATTATCACGATGACCATTTCGATACCATTACCAGTATCACTGCATTCCTGGGATACGGTTATTACTGTGAGAAATGTGACTATAGCTATAACAATCGAGAGCAACACAAACATTGCGGATCAAAATGCTCAGGATGTTTGGCCTCTCCACCTTGTCTGAACGAAGGGCAAAAACCATTGCATTGTCCAGCTTGTCTGCGCACGTTTGTCAGCCCTGCCTGTTACCAACAACATCTGAAGACGCAAGGTTCACAGCAGAAATGTGCTTGTCAACTCCTGAGATTGTGCCCTACCTGTGGACAAGGCATACGTACCAATACTGTCAAGGCACACGTATGTCGAGGAAAGAAAAAATGTCACATTTTTCACTACATCGTGGACTTGAACACCAATGCTACGTGCAAAAATACCAACCCCCACCAGAGAAAGAGGACGGTCACAAGAAGAAAGGCAATTTCATCTTTTTCGATTTCGAATGCATGCAAGAGACCGGTATTCACATTCCTAATTTCTGCGTGGCTCATCGAGCGTGCGAGAAGTGCATTCAGGAACCTATCTTCAGTCATTGCCCTCACTGCAGCAAGATTCCCGGAGGGCGTGAAAACATTTTTCGAGGACCGAACACGCTAGCCGATTTTGCCCAATGGGTCTTATACCCCATCGACAAGACGTGGAGCCAAGAGGACATCGAACGTTACGGAGATTGTCATCGTCATGCCACAGTGATGGCTCACAATTTCACAGTTTCTTTTGAGATACTATACGGAACAAGGCACCGAACGTCCTAAAGTCACTTTGAACGGAGCCAAAATCATTTTCATGCAAGTGGGACAAGTACAGTTTAAAGACTCAATGAACTATTTGGCCATGCCTTTGAGTCGAATGCCTAAAACGTTTGGAATGACAGAAATGGCTAAAGGGTACTTTCCACACTTTTTCAATACGGAAGCCAATCAACACGCCGTTCTACCCCATTTACCTGAGGCTCACTATTACGACCCCGACAACATGCGTACCGAACAACGAGACGCTTTCTACGTTTGGTACCAGGCTCACGCCTCCGACCCTTTCGACTTTCAGGAAGAAATGTTAAAGTATTGTCGTTCGGACGTGGACATTTTACGACGTTGCTGTGGAAAATTTCGAGAACTGTTTATGGAACACGGAGGGGTCGATCCTTTGAAAAAAGCTTGCACCATTGCCAAAGCGTGTTCCTTAGTGTACCGCCAACGATTCATGCCTGAAAACACCGTAGCTGTCATCAGTCCTCAAACGAACAACTTTGTCAAACGTCAATACTCGGTCAAAGCCCTACGCTGGTTACATTACTTGTGCGACAAGGAAGACAAGTGGATTCAGCATGCCCGCAACGGAGGGGGCGAAAAGACCATCGGAACTTATTCGGTCGATGGCTGGGACTTAGAAAACCCCAAGATCGTGTACGAGTTTAACGGTTGCTTATTTCACGGATGTCCCGTCTGTTACACTGACCGTGGCACCAAAAATCAGATTTTACAACGAACCATGGAAGACTTGTACCATGACACTTGTCAGCGACGCCTAAAGTTAGAACAGGAAGGATACCAAGTGGTGGAAATGTGGGAACACGAATACGATCACCGTTTGAAAACCGATCCCGAGTTTAAACGCCTCTTGGAAAGTTACCAGTTCATGGACCCCCTGAACCCGAGGGATAGTTATACGGAGGAAGGACCAATGCCACCTGTTTGCTGTACCAAGCCGACGAAGAGAAAGGAGAAGAAATCAAATACTTGGACGTGTGTTCGCTGTATCCCTACGTGTGCAAATATTTTCGCTTTCCTGCAGGACACCCACAATTGTTCACGGAACACATCGACCTGAAAAACAAATCGACAATACGAAGGCTTGATCAAGTGCAAAGTTTTGCCTCCCACGGACTTGTACCATCCCGTGTTACCTCACCATTGCCAAGGCAAACTGATGTTTCCTTTGTGCCGTACTTATGCCGAGACGTGCAACCAAGACCAACCTTGTCAGCACACCCAGGAAGAACGGGCCTTGACGGGGACGTGGGTTAGCTTGGAATTGTTCAAAGCTCTGGACATGGGATACCAACTGTTAGAAGTGTACGAAATTTGCCACTTTCCTAAGACACAACAATACCACAAGGGTGACCCCACGCAGAAAGGCATTTTCGCCGACTACGTGGATGCCTTTTTGAAACTGAAGCAAGAAGCCAGCGGCTATCCTTCCTGGTGTCACACTCCCGAAGACCAAAAGACATTCAAAGAGAAATACTGGGCACAAGAAGGCATTGCTTTAGATCACATCGAGAAAAACGAAGGCAGGCGATCGTTTGCCAAAGTGATGTTAAGTTGCTTGTGGGGTAAAATGGTACAACGACCGTGTTTACCCAAGACGGAGTATTTGACAGAACCTTCTCGCTACTTTCAGATGATTCACGACAAAACCAAATTCATGAAACACGTGGACGTCGTTCGCGAGGAATTGATCTTGGTCAATTACGAAGAAGATCTGGGCTTTGTACAAGACGACCCTTTTGGAAATGTCATCATTGCGGCTTACGTGACAGCTCATGCTCGCTTAAAATTGTACGAAGCTTTAGAACTGTTAGGGGAACGGGTCCTGTACTTTGACACGGACAGTTGCATTTACATCCATCACCCGAGTCAACAGCACCCTGACATCGAAGGAGACCGTTTAGGAGCCTGGACAGACGAGCATCCCGACGACAAGATTCTAAGTTTCGTCAGTGGCGGTCCAAAAAATTACGGCTACGAATACCGGAACCACAAGGAGAAGTGCACACGAAGTGTAAAGTGAAAGGATTGACTCTGAATTATCGTACCAGTCGAATGGTCAACTTTGGGGTATTGAAAGAAGCCTTGCAATCTGGAGAAGATGAACACTTTAAAGTGACCACCTATCAACCGAACAAGATTGAACGTTTACCCACTCACCACATCGTCAGTCGACCCTTGGAAAAAGTCTATCAAATCGTTTACCAGAAGCGAGTGCGACTTCCCAACCACTTTACTTTACCGTATGGACACGTTGGTATAAAACATTGGTTGTAAGAGGATAGCCACTCACCAGAAGAATAACTTCGCCACAACAAGAATCAAGTGAGAAACCCGATGAGAACTCCAAGTTCAAACCCCACCATTTTCCGGTCTTCTTACCTGACTATTGTGATTGTGCCCGTCGATTGGACACGTTTCGAAAATGGCCTACGGATAGGAAAGGATTACCTCCTTCGAATGTTTTAGCTAGAACAGGATTTGTTTACTTGGGACCTGAGTCAGGATTGGGATACGAAGTACAGTGTTTCAGTTGTGGCCTGAAGTTACGAATGGATCTATGTATCTATAAAGATTCAGCTATTCTGGAACATACTCGATGGTCTCCGCACTGCCCTTACCTTTCTATGGCCTTTCCGCCCATTACACTACGGTACAATTATGACGGCACGTTAGAGACGGTACCTTCCAAAACAAGACATAAAAAAGGATCGATGTACAAGCTTGAGACTGCATTGCGACTAGTATAAAAAGGAACCCTAGGCAAGATCGATAGTTCATTGTGACTACCAAGACTAAGCGAACAAGATGAATACTTTCAGAGAAACACAAAACAAGTTCAGACAGGCACAATTCAAGTGTGGGGCTTCTGAAGTGGAATGCGATTGTGAGCCTTGCGATACGAACGATACTGTACGCTGTGACCTTAGCGATGCCGTAAAGCATCATGGGAACTTTGTTCTCACTACCCCTGTCATGGAAAGTGATGCTGTGCGTGTCAAACCTGAAGGATGCGAAAGCGATGCCGCTCGTCCTCTTGGACATTCTACTGGGTTTCGTTTTAAAAGTGGATGTTCACCTTCACGTCTACCCCCCTACGGATGTCATCCAGCCCTGAGCAAACTCCTGTCCATGTCACCCAACCCTCGTCGAAACGAACCTGTGAAAGACGAATATTCGTTCCCTGTGCGTTTGTCGGAATACTGTGACTTTGAAAATCGTCTTCAATCGTTCAAAGGAAAATGGCCTAAGTATCTGGGAGGACCGACACCCGAAGAATTAGCCAGAGCCGGATTGTTCTACTTGGGCGAAGGAGATAAAGTCAAGTGCTTCAGTTGCGGTGTGTCACTTCACCACTGGGAACCGCATGATTCGGCCTACCTAGAACATGCTCGATGGTCACCGAATTGTCATTACTTACATTAGTGGGACCGAGACATTGAAGTAACTTACCATGTCGTTGACGAAGAAGAAACCAGATTGGTTAGGAGTCAAATGTTGGACATCACCGAGACCAGTATTTAAACTTCATTTCAAAAACGATATTGAATCATTACCTAAAGAACTGCAAGAGAAGATTTACAAGGAAGTTTATCAGGGGTTTGCCAGAGTGAAATCTCAATGGGTCACTGTAGAACTTTTGTGTCGAGAAATTCATAAGAGGAAAGTGAAGAAAGTCAACCAGTGTGTTAGATTTCTTTGGGTCAAGTGTGCATTCGTCCTGTTATATTACTCTAGACCGTTTACATCAAAAGAGTTCAGTGACATTCTTGGACGTTACCCTGAACGGCAGTGGCCAGAAATTACTCACTATGTGGATTACTTTTGCTATAGGAGAAGATTATGAATTGTACGGACTGACCTATTCATGGATACTTTGCAAGAGAACATTCGTGCTTTGCCTGTGGAGTTGAGAGAACGCATTTACCGAGAGCTGGTCAAAATGCAAGTCAAACGTAAACAACAATTGCATCCGTTACGTCACCAGATGTTTAACCACTGGTACCTGAATGGTATAAGAGAACTGATTCGTCAGAAATTGTTTCAGTGGTCAGACATTGTTCAAAACTTTGAGGTCGCCAGTGATCGACATGTTGATAATTTTGGTTACTTCGAGATTCACCTAGTGCAACGCATTGAGGAAGACAAGTTAAAGAATTACCAACATATTTTACGTGGAATCTACTTAGCGGAAGAGGAAACTTCTGAACGAACTCTGACGTTTCGGTTACAGTATGCAAGATTTAGATTCCCTACTGGAGAACGAAGATCTCTGGCTCGAAAGTACGTGTATTGCATCCGAAGAAAAAGAGAATATAAAAACAGGCTGCCATGCCACGACTTATGTCACATGTAATTGAACAGATTCCGTGGAAGGAACTCAATGACCATATTGAAACCGTGGATCATTACCATCAATTATTACAAGAACTGTATCCAATCAGTTTGGGACGACGCATAGTGTGTGTCTTAGTGACTTGTTTTCTAGGATTTCGTTTACCAGCCGATTCCTTGTGGACTCTTTACGAACAGTACTTATCACCCAATGGCCTTAAATGGTCACGAAAGACTCCTTTTGCTCAAAGCCTTGCGGTTTCATCTAGATACTTCTCTACCTCTACGGGAAAAAATGATTCGTCAACTTTTAGCTACCCAAGACGTGTATGACGTTGTGTGTGTAGCCTGTGACTTACACCCCCATTGGACAGATGTCCGTGCCTGGAAAGAATGGGATTTTGAGACTTGGACCTAAGAAATGGCCCAGTATGCACGAGAGTTGTTCAAGGAAAAAAGTTACTTTTCAACCTGTGTTAGTGACAGTGCCAGAAGAACCCGTCACCCAGGACAGGACTGTCGTGGACATGCCTGAAAGACCCTTTCGGGAGGACACTTGTGTGACCTTACCCCCTATAGAACTGGTCAGAACCTTACCCAAAACATGTTGTACAGACACTTGTGTTTATTCCACGTTGATGGTTATCATGTGCCTTTTATCCTTGTACTTAAGCCTTTGGCTTTGTCTTTCGTGTTCATGTTAAAAACATTCAATAAACGTGTCCTGAAAAAGAATATAAACTCTTGTCTTGTCTGTTTTCGTGTCACAAGTGACATTCCTAACACTATGGCTACCTCTGCTATCTCTGCTCCCTCTTCCTCTACTGTGAAAGTCATCGACGAACACTTAGATCGTGCCAGTTGGGAGGCTTTGTATCTTCGCCATCCCTTTAACATGCTCATTGCTGGACCTAGCGGTTCAGGCAAAACCGAATTCGTCAAACGTTTGATCGAACATAAACATCATTTGATCGATCGTCCACCTCAACGCATCGTGTGGTGTTACAAAGAGTGGCAATCGGCGTACAGCCTCTTGCGAGAAAGTCAAGGCGATTCCATCGTGTTTGTGGAAGGCATTCCTAAAGAAGCCGACGGCATCGTCTCTGACTCCTGTCAAACCCATTTGGTCATTTTCGACGACATGTTAGGAGAAGACGAAGAAGAAATTAACTGTGGTTCACGCGCAAAGGGCATCATCGTAATGCCAGTGTCGTTTACATCACTCAAAATTTGTTTCAACAAAGTAAAGCCCATCGCACCATCAGTCTCAATGCGCATTACGTGGTCTTGTTTAAAAGCCCTCAAGATAAATCGCAAGTGCAAGTCTTAGCCAAACAGTTAGGGACGCCTTTTCTGACTCAGGCGTACGACGATGCCACTCAAACTCCACACGCCTATTTACTCGTCGATTTGAAACCTACGACCCCCGATGATTTACGATTTCGTACCCACTTGTTTCACCACTGGTGCCAAGACGGAGGGCCTGTCCTGTACACGTCTCTGTCCTCGACTTAATTTCATTCCACAAAAAAATCTATAAAAACCTCAGACACTTTTCGTCTGTCTCACACAGTTTGAACATGACGTCCCTTCAGTCGCATCTTCCCGTCAAATTGATTCGTGCCTTGTATGGCATCAGTCGAGAAAAAAATCCACAAACACGAGCTCGTGTCTTTGAAGCTAGTCTCAAAGAAGTCTTACGATGGTTCACGGTGACAGCACGTCAATTACTACAAGGGATCATTCAGATTCCTCATCAAACCAAAGGCTTTTTTGATCGAAACAAAGTCGCTTTGACCCAACAGGCCGATCCTCGCATCGACACTCAAACCAAAAAACAAATCATTTTGAAACCTGGAGGGAGCGGTACTCTAGGAGGGGTCACCATTCGCTCTCTCTTAAGATGGGATCCTAATGCCCCCAAAGTTCTCCCCAAGAAAAAAGTCAAACGAAGCTCCAAGAAGGAGAAAAAGACCAGGTCCCCAAGGAGAACTTCTCCAGTGGCGGGACCCTCCTCTTACCAGACACCACCCCGGAAAAAGAAAAGAAGCCCCCAGAAAAAGAAACAGAGAAAAAGTCCCCAGAAAAAGAAAAGCCCACAGAAGAAAACTAGTCGCAAGAGAGACACTTCGGCCAGGACGCAACCTTACACTCGCAAACCACGACCTGCCACGGCGGTGACCGCGTCTCCGGCAGCCTCACGTTCATCCACTTCCCCGTTGATGACACCAAGAACTGAAGAGTACTTGGAGACGTAGATCACACCAAGAACTTCTCCGTTGATGACCCCAAGAACTTCCCCAGTGGCAGGACCCTCCAATTTAGTGGCAGTGGTTGCTGCTCACAAAGTACCTGCTCCCAAAATCAAAGTTCAAGAAAGATCGGGCATGTTACAAAGTTTACTGGATTTGTCCAAGCAAGAACTGGCTCGATTTAGTCCGTTGCGTACCCGTGCACGACGTGTCATGCCTGTCCTGAAGTTGATACGACGTAAAGACAACCAGTGGCGACGCGTTCCAGTATAAAAAAAGCCCGTGACCGTGTAGGGGTATCAGTGTTTTGGTGCTCCTGAAGGTTCAAAGATGTCACCTTCCAAGAAACATCCCTCTTCTAAACAACCCCAAGGAAAGAAAAGGAAAGGACTGCCACCACGTTTAGTCAAACATGGGGACATGTTATCTGTCCTGTCCAAAGCTTCTCCACCCCTACGAAAAAAACTCATTCAATCAGCTTCCAAAGAGGTCATCGATACCGTGTGCGAATGTTGTTTGAACGTCTTGAAAGGCACGATCCCTTTGTCCAAACACCAAAAACAATGCTTAGGCAAACATCGTCACGTTCTTCGCCAAATGGTTCAAAAGAAAATTCCCATTCGTCAGAAGAAGAAGATGTTGGTCAAACGTAGAGGCATTTTACCCCTCTTGTTATGCCCATTGCTGAAAGGAGTCTTGGGAACCATGTTGGGAAGACTGGTGGGAGCAAGATAAAAGGCCCTCTGAAGTCCCAAGATCTCAGAATCGACCCCTGACAACCCTATGGAAGGACGAAAACTAGCTTTAGTGCCTTACAAACGATGGATGGAATACCATCGTTGGCAAGAACAACGCACCCGGCATTTACCTCCCAATCCCAATTTGAGCGAAATGTCCCAGTTACAACACGAATTGCAGTCCTTGATGGATCGCCAAGATTTGTCCGAAACAGAAAAATCACAAAAGTACGGTCAACTCTTGCAACGACTGCAACTCTTTCACCAGAAAGCTTTAGACGAAACAGCTCTACCCTCTCTGAAAAATGTTAAGACCTTGATGAAAAGTTCAGCACCATCATCACTACCACCACCACCAGCACTACTACCATCCCCAGGGGTCACCAGAGATGCTACCCCACGAAGATCTGAGGAAGAAGAGATGCGAGAAGTGTTTCAAACACCGTCAGCAGCATCCTTGTTGACCCCGTCCCCCACACCCCAACGAGAAGAAATGAAAGCTTGGGTTAAAAAGATGATGTCCACTCCTCCTTCGACAGAAGTGAAAAAGAAAGAAGGGAAACCAGAGGTGAAAAAAGAAAAGAAGACCAAAGCCATTCCATTGCCACCTCCACCACCACCACTACCTTCCACTTCTACTCCCGTAGCCCATCGGACACGTAAATCCGTTTCTAAACCACCCTTTCTTCCCACCCAAAGTAGCAGCCCTGAAGAGTGGGTGACTTATTAACACACAAAAAATGGAAAAAGTCTTAGCCAGCATTTACTACGATCCCTCCCATCCTGCAGGTTACGCATGAGTTCAAAAATTGTATCGTGCTGCCAAAACTCGACTGAAAAGTCTCCGTTTAGCTCAAGTGCAACGATGGTTACAAGAACAAGCTACTTACACTTTACACAAACCTATTCCACGCAAGTTTTCCAGAAGTCGCACCCGTGTGGAAGGCATCGATCATCAATTGCAAGCCGATTTAGCCGATGTCTCTCATTTGGCCAGCTACAATCGTGGCTACAAATATTTGTTTTGTGTCATCGACTTTTTTTCCAAATTTGCCTGGGTCGTACCCTTGACTTCCAAATCCATCAGCGAGTTAGTGCGAGCCCTGCAACGGGTGTTGAAACAAAGCGGTCGTCACCCTCTTCGATGGCAAACGGACAAAGGTACTGAATTTCTGAACCAAGCTTTCCAAAAAGAATTAAAGAAACGTGACATTCATTTTTTTACCACCGAGAATCCCGAAACCAAAGCCAGCATCGTGGAACGTTTTCAATGCACTTTGAAAGAACGCATGTGGAAATATTTTACGCATCACCACACTCTGAAGTACATCGACATCTTACCGCACCTGGTGCAAGCGTACAACCAATCTTACCATCGAAGCATCGGACGTGCCCCGCAAGAAGTGACTCCCGACAACGAAGTGTTGGTGTTTGAGCGCCTGTTTGGTACGTCCCCGACGAGGGCTGTCCGCAAGAAAAGTGAAGTGTTGGACGTAGGAGACTGGGTGCGCATTGGCAAAACCAAACGCACTTTCGACAAAGGTTACTTACCTACCTGGACGACCGAATTGTTTCGTGTCACTGGACGAGTGCATGGCCGTCATCCTGCCGTCTATAAATTAGAAGACATAAACGGAGAAGTGCTCAAAGGAACGTTTTATTTGCCCGAGTTACAACGTGTCACCAAAAAAGAAGACGACGTGTACGACATCGAAAGCATTCTCGAACGCATAACCCGTAAAGTGGGCAAAGGACGTGTCAAAGAAGTCAAAGTACGTTGGAAAGGATATCCACCCAGTTTTGATTCTTGGATCGAGGCTTCGCAAGTCATCGACTATAAAAAGAAGTGACCATCATGCCCTTTCACACAGACG
Organism: Sinohyriopsis cumingii; assembly: GCA_028554795.2. NCBI lineage: Eukaryota > Metazoa > Mollusca > Bivalvia > Unionida > Unionidae > Sinohyriopsis > Sinohyriopsis cumingii. Next base: position 66,356,846 of record CM068837.1, on the reverse strand, counting down.
CAGCTACGTCGACCACTCCTTCACCTAGTTCTTCTCTGCAAGATTTACAGAAACAACCCTTGTGGGTGTGGCGTGGAGAGCGTGTGCCTAAAACGCAAATCGTCTTTTTCTGCCAAATCTTCGTGGTGTATTGTGTCATAGGGGCAACCATTGCCAATTTGAGTTTGCAACAAGGAGACAAACAATTGTGGACCATTTTATTGAGTAGTTGCATCGGTTACCTGCTTCCTAATCCCTCCCTGAAATTCTCCTCGAACGGGAACAACGGGAACCTTGTGTCAAGTGCCAGTGTCAGTCATCACTCCAATAACAACAACAACAACAACCCTATTTTGGGTGGAGACACTCCTCTGACGTCCAGTAACCCCTCGAACAGCCACAGAACTCCGGAATTATGAACAATAACAACCAATTTTACTTAACCTTACCCAGTGACAGTTCCATGGAGGTGTTTCCCAACAACACGTTGTGCTGTTACACGGCCAAATTACATCAGGCCGTCCCATTAGATCACGAAGCCCATTGGGAAGTGGCTTTAGTAGAAATCATTCACCCGACCCAAGTCCTCAATGTCCTTCCCAATCAAAACTTTTTTGATGTGGAAGTTCATGACGAGCCAATGCAAGAGTTCTTGGATACCCATGGCAAATATAACATAAAAACCCCTAGCACACAAAAATCAAAAGTACACCACCTATCACTTGTTCATTCCCCCAGGCTATTATTTTAGTGGTCAACTTTTGGTGAGGTAGCCTCCAGGTTTAATGTCGTGTTTCTTAAAGCTTTGGAAAGTGTCAAAAAAGTGTCACCATGGAATACCACATATCAGCTCGTCGCTTCTTGATGAAATTTGACGGGAGTAAAATCGTGTCTTTTTTATTTTGTCCTGAATTGTTTGACATGTTGGGCGGAGACATGTACATGAGAATGGCCATGATCAAGAAAAACGAATTATCAATCATTTACGACAACGAGTCTTTTACCAAGTTATTTCGTGCCCCGGTAGAACTGAACCAAGGACTGAATTTGATGTTTGTGTACTCCGATGTGGTGGAGTACAACGTGGTGGGACACACCTCTGCGCCGTTACTGCGTGTCATTCCTTTCAAAGTGGATTCTGCAACGAACGCTGACGAGGAAGGTGGAAACACTTACCACGTTCACCGCGAATTTGTACATCCTCACTATTTGCCTGTCAGTAAGTCTTATTTGGACACGGTCAACATTGCTATAAAAGGAGATCTGGGACAAAATATTCCATTCCCCAAAGTAAAAGTCACGGTGAAACTCCATTTTCGAAAACGGTTCTCTCACGATTCGTAAGCCATGTATCCAGTGTACCGAGGGGTTGCTCGACAGCGAGGACACGGTTTAGGAGATATGTTAAAATCGGCCTTTTGTTCGGTGGCCCCGGTGTTGAAACCGATGGTGACACGTGGGTTGCACGCCTTGAAAGATGCCGCACTGAAACAAGGCAAAGAATTTCTCCAAAATGTCATCATCGACAAACAAAACCCAAAAGAAGCCTTCTTGAGGGCAGGCAAAAATGTCTTGCTGCAAACGGGTAAAGACCTTTTGGGCCGACGAGGCACACCTATAAATGCCCTGCACGCTACTGAGTCAGGCATTCAGCAAGGACAAGGCAGAAAGAGACGACGAAGAAAACACCCTTTCATCAGACTTCACACGTCTAAAGGTAGAAAGACAAAGAAAAGAAGAACCATTCGAGACATAGACGTTTTCGATTATTAAAGTATTGAGACACAGAAAAAAAATGATGCACCGAGAGTCTTGCGCCTGTTCCAAGTCGGAACTGGATCTGTTTGCCATGCCCCCCACCATGATGACCATGCAAGAATCCCAGTGGGTGGAATTTCATCCCGTCTCCTCTTTGACGGATTCCGCTCCCATCGAGTTTGAAATCAAAGGACAGCCCGAAGATTACTTCGATCTGAATAGCAGTTACTTGTACTTGAAAGTGAAAGTGATCGAACCACCCAACACTAACATAGACAATGATGATGTAGTAGCTCCCGTAAATAATTTCATGCATTCCTTGTTTAGCGAAGTGGACTTGTACTTGAATAACAAACTGGTCAGCAGCAGCATGGATACTTACCCTTACCGAGCGTACCAGGAAAATCTCTTGACGTACGGAAAAGAAGCCAAGAACACTCATCTGGATGCTTGCGTGGTATGGAAACCTGACAAAGCGACTAAGTTCAACAGCATTACAGTTGCTGGGGATGCTCAAAATACAACGGGATTTGTAGAACGACGAACGAAAATTCATCTAAGTCGTAGTTTAGAACTGATGGATCGCTTCCATCTAGACATGTGGTTACAAGAAAAGTATTTGCTGAACGGAGTGGATATCCGCTTGAGACTGAATCGCAGCAGTGCTGCTTTCCATTTGATGGCTGCTGATGGTTCCACTTACAAAACCAAAATCGAAGAAGCCAGACTCTACGTGCGTCATGTGGAAGTGTTACCTAAAGTGGGAAAGGACGTCAGTCAGACGTTGAGCAGAACGACCGCCAAGTATCCGATATGAAGAGTGGAAGTGAAAACGTTCACCATTCCTGCTAGACAGCGATCCATGATCGAAGATCATCTGTTCCAAGGACAGTTACCCAAACGTTTAATCCTTGGTATCGTCAAGAATTCAGCCTTCAACGGAGCCTACCATGAAAATCCTTTTGAGTTTCAACATTACAATGTGTCCAAGATTGAAGTCAGTCGCGATGGCAAGACCTTGTGTACTCGACCTTTTGAGCCTAACTTTGGTGCCGCGAAGAATTATTTGAGATCGTACTTGTCCCTGTACGAAGCTACCGGACAGTTAGGAACCAACACCAGTCACGGTATTACGTACGAGGATTATGTAGGAGGCTACGCTTTGTGGGCTTTTGATTTCACTCCAGACCAAGGCAGCGACGAGGGAGATTTCCACTCTATAAAATCAGGCCAAATTCGTGTGGAAATTGAGTTTGCGAGTGCACTGCCCCCAGAGAACACAGTGAACGTCATCCTGTATGCAGAATTTGACAATACCATAGAAATCAACAGTTTGAGAGAAGTCTTTCTAGATTATTAAAAGCTATGGAAGACTGTTATCCCTCTTTACCTAGTGGAAAAACTTTAGACATGGAATGTGAGGAGATCGTGGAAGAAGAAGAAAAAGAAGAATCCCAAGACGAAGAAGTTATCATGATGAAGTCGAGATGTTTTCCTTCACGTCCGCGCTTTGACTTTAAGAACCGGGGTAGTTTCCAGTCTATCCATCCACTGTCGACTCATCCTCCTACGAAGATGTGCTCCAAACTAGCTAAGCTAAACGAAGCCTACGTGAATTTGCATAGGGTCAGACACAGTCTGATACCGAAGCCAGAAGAGATAGAGAATGTGAGAATGCTAAAAGTCACTGAAGACCTGATAGAAGAGCTCTTCAGAGAAGAAGTGAACAGGGAGAAAGAAGAATGGACAGAGAAGTACAGACTTCAGAGACAGCAGCAAGAGCAACAACAACAGGAGCAGCAGCAGCAGCAGCAGCAGCAACCTGAACCTGACAGAGGCTTTGTCGATTGTCGTATCGACACCAAAGAGTTCTTCTTCTCTTTCCGAAGAAGCAGACCTATCGTCAGAAAGTCTATCCTCAGAGGACGTGGCATTCTTGGAAACTAAAAGATTGCCATAGAAAACAAAAAACAGCCCTTTTCAGGGCTACCCAATACTCTAGAAAAGAAATAACAATCGATTTGCCAGTGTGTGTATGTAGAGTAGTGTGAATATAAACACTGACTCTTTAGTGGTGTGAGTGTGTATGTGTTTGTGTATATGATTGTGTGTTTGTAAGTGCTCAAGTACGTTTGTGTGGATAGTAGATTAAGATCATGTTTTTTTTTGCTGTTTGACGTGTGAGGAGAGTAGATTTGGGGTTTGATTGCTTTGCGTACGTGAATAGTATATTGAAGTGATTAATGAAATTTTTAAAATTATTAATGGGTAGTATAAAAAAAGTGAGTGTTTCTTTTAGGTCCTCGCGTTTGTTTGTTCCTGATCTAGGTAATATCAATTTTGTGTTAGGGGATGTTTTCCTTCACGTCCGCGCTTTCACTATAAATTGAAACTCGCTTGGCAGTCTAGCTACCCTGTTCATTCGTTAACAAGAAAATGAATACCAGAATAAGCAAACTTCTTGAACTCCAGATACATCTGGAATATGTCAGCCGCCTGTTAAATGAACTGGCCACGGAGGCCATAGTAGAAGAGGGAAGAATAAAGAAGGAAGAGGAGGAGAGAAGACAGAGGGAAGAGGATGAAAAGAAAATAGGAGAGAGGATGGCTTACAAGATACCAGAGACAGAGGATTGGGGTGCTGAAGCCAATTATCCTCCCTCTGCGCTCTCAAGAATAAAAGTAAAAGGAGACTGGGGAAGAAGATGTGTGTGTGGTGCCAGGCATGGAAGGTGCCATCATTAACCAGGTGTCACTGGAGTTCAAAAACAAACAGCCCTTTTCAGGGCTACCCAATACTCTAGAAAAGAAATAGTAATAGATTTGCCAATATGTGTATGTAGAGTAGTGTGAATATAAACACTGACTCTTTTTTATAGTGTTTGTGTTTGTGTTTGTAAGCGCTCACGTACGTTTGTGTGGACAGTAGATTAAGATCATGTATTTTTGCTGTTTGACGTGTGAGGAGAGTAGATTTGGGGTTTCATTTTAATGCTTTGCGTGTGTGAATAGTAGATTTTGGGTTTGTTTATTGTTGATTGAGGTATGTGGATAGTAGATCATATGAAATGAGAAAAGTAGGGGATGTTTTCCTTCATGTCCGCGTGTTGTTTGGTCATGATCTAGGTAATATCAATTTTATGTCTTGGGGGAATGTTTTCCATCACGTCCGCGCTTTAACTATAAGAACCCACAAAGTTCGTCGTTCGCACCATTCTAAGGAATAAAAAAAGAAGATGGAAGTGTCCCAACTGTTTAATGATTTAAGGCATGTTTATTTTTGGATAGTGGATGGTGAATATGGAGTTGAAAGGATTGAAAGAGATTGGAGGTTAAGAACCAGTGTGTACTACGTGAACGAACTAAAATTAGCCAGGGAGATGATAGAAGGATTAATTGAAGAAGAAGTGAAGAGATTGAGAGGGCTAATAAATCCTCCTTATGTCAGAGTGGGGACATTAAAAGACGCCCTGGAGAAGGTTGAAGAAGTAAGAAAGTTTTTAGAAGAGATAGAAAAAAGGTCAGTGTGGCCCTTTGTCAAAAGGAGTGTTGAAAGATTGAAAAAAGAGGAAGAAAAGATGAGAAAGGTGATAGATGAAGAAGTGAAGAAAATAAAGGACAGGTGGGCAAAAGATAGAAAAGAAGAAGAAAATAGAAAGAAAAAGGAAGAACTAGAGAAACTGAACGCTAACTGGATAAAAATCCAACAGAAGTTCCGAGTCATGGGTCACCCGGACTGGATACCGGAAAATGAAAAGAAGAAGAAGAAAGGAATGATGGAAAAAATAAGGGGATGGATAAAGAAGTGGACGAGTTAGAAGAAGAAGAAGAAACCCAAAGGCCCTTTTCAGGGCCACTCATAGGTCTCGAAAAGAGATTGACTTTCAATTGCATACCCTTTTTTTATTTTTTATTTTTTTTTGATTTTTTTTAAAAACAAAACATAGGGACCCTCCCTGTTTCAATTTTACATAGACCCTATACAGTCCCAGGGATTTTTGTCCATGTTAAATTTACATAGACCCTATATTGACCCAGGGGTGTTAATGTTAAATTTACATAGACCCAATACAGTCCCAAGAAGGTCTGTAATGCTAATTCCCCTAGATCCTATATCGTCACAGGGGTTTTCTCCATGTTAAATTTACATAGACCCTATATGGTCCCAGGGGTGTTTTTAGTGATAAGTCCCATAGACCCTGAATCGTCCCCATTCACTACTAACATATAGCAAATTAGTTTTACGGTGTATAATTAGTTTAACATAAATAAGACCTTTTTGAAAAAACGTTTTCAACACTCTCCCCAGTTGTCCAAGTGATAAATTTAGCAAGGCATTTACATCTCTCGTTATAGTATACATATTGTGATATTTCGATGAAAATGTGTATGAAATAATGAATATAAATTACCAACATATGGTCTTTCAGAAATAAATGGGCACCATGACAACAATAGTGATGAAAAACATTCGATTTATTGTTTGGTCCGAAAAGTAATATTTTATTTCTAAGAGTGTGCTAGCCTTGCAAGACAGCCATTTAACTGCATGTACCCGTATATACTTTAAATCAACCATTTTTAATCACATTATTCGTGGAATTCATGTGGTGATGTTAGAGTGGAAAATGCCACGAGAGACCGTCATGTGATAGTTTATTCAGTACTAAAAAAATTGGGAAACAACTTACGAAAAAAAGATGTTTAATCAGTTTATGAGAATAAATGAATATTTGTATGGTTCAGTACATTTATTCTTTGTTCACGGCTACGAAAATAAGACAGAATAGTCTTAATCCATCCTCAGTAATACGATAAACAAACTAAATTTCTAAACTTTTTATATTTACTTAGATGTTTATTTAAAAAATAAGAACCATTATTGATTTGTTTGCGAAGATTCATGTTGCAAAGCCAGCACTTCACAAAATCGTTTACATAAATAAGACACTGTTTCAGTGGTCTTAATATCTCACAACACGGGGACATTCCGCAAAAAATATCGACAACTCAGTAAGTACTTGAAAAAGAGGGGGAGAGGAGTGGAGTAAAAAGGGGGTCGCGATGTTGCAAATAAGTATAACCACTAGTCAAAATTTAACAGCTAACCAAAAACACTATTTTTCTGTTTTAATTCCGAATGGTCTCAAAATAAAATATAATAAAATTAAATAAACTAAAATATAAAATTAGCTTAAAGGAGTCTGGCTGTTGGCGTAGGTTATTTATGCAACTTAAGCATAGCTGACTAACGCAAATCCATACCCATTTTATAAACTATTTCCTTAATTGAAACAATCACATATTCTTCCCTGGACAGTGACACATAGTCCAAATCCCAGTGCTCAGGCAAAATGATCCTAGACATTCGTCCATGGGACGAGTGAATTATAAGAGTGAATCGTCCCCGACCCCGTTACACTCAACACAATACACTTCTCATCGACACAGATTACACTTTTACAACAGAACTACATGTACCTGATGCTAACGTGATACAAAAAGGGTCCAAACCATGAAACTAGTATGTTCTAATAAATGGACCCTCAGAGAAATATATAATTCGATACAAGGTTTGCATCTGCACACATATCCCTTGATTTCTTAGTTGTTGTTACATTTACAATGAAACCATTCAGTAATCCAGATGCGACCAGTTTCCTTTTCAAAGAGTGATCGCTCATCATTATGAGTTAGATATGAGATAGTTTAAAAGACAGATAACACTGGTCTACAATGTTTCAGACGTCAAAGATAAAATGAGCTATTTATTATGGATTTTGATATCCTAAATTCAAATATGACATTTAAAACAACTGATTTGCTACTGTTTCCAAGATATGTAAGATTTTATATTTGACGTCTGTGTATATTGTGTTGATAGTAGAGTTTTAATCATAAATTGTAAGCCTAGGTCTTTTCATGTGTTTATGATTGCTTTACATGGTAATATTTCACCTGTCCTGTTTATGTAACACTTTAAAAGAAACAGGAAAAGGGTATATAAATAAAATATCATGAAACAAAAGGCAAAAATTATTATGTGTATATAATTACATACCTTAATCCTTATTCAGTGTCCACTCAGCGCCTCTTGGCTTGTCTCGTGTATTCATTAAATGGAGCATCTCTTGTCAATGTCCAGCAATAGTCTGCAAACATTGATAGGCTATATTTGCCCTGATAGCGTTTCTCCATTTTTTCAATGTCCTGGTGAAATCACTCGCCGTGCTCGTCGCTCACTGATCCACAATTCGGTGGAAACAATCTAGATGAGATTGCACTAAATGTATCTTTAGTGATATGTTGCAACCAAGGCTTTAACATGCCTTGAGGAGGTTTTCCACCAATTCCCTGTAGTTGTCTGCCTTGTTGTTTCCGAGAAAATGTATTGCCACTAACTGGAAGGCTTTCCATGCCGTCTTGTCCTTGCCACGCACGGCCACATGCATCATCTCGAAGAAGTTCACGAATATGAGGACCAACAAAGGCACCTTCCTTGACCTTAGCTTCACTTTACCTTGGACATTTTCCACGGAGTTACTTGAAAGCTGCTTGTGTTTTGTCCATGGCCTTGACAAAGTTCGTCATCAGACCCAGCTTGATGTGCAAGGGTGGTAACAAAGTCTCCCTTGATTGAACAAGTGGTGGATGCTGAACTTTTCCTCCCAGGTTTCAATGATTGTCGGAGTGGCCAGTCTCTCTTGATGTAGTTTTTATCTCTCACACGACTATCCCATTCGCAGAGAAAATGTCAGAACTTTGTGTATCCAGTCTGCAGACCAAGCAAGAAAGTAAGAACCTTTAAATCGCAACAAAGCTGCCACTGATGTTGGTCATAGTTTATGCATCTGAAATGATGTTCGATGTTTTCATAGGGCTCATTGATATTGTTGTTGTTGAGTTTAATTATAGTGGCATGCGCACAATTGTGCATGTGCCACTTTTTTCTGACTGCACCGCAGCCTGCTAGTTGTTCCTGGGGAAGGGGATGGTGCCACCTCCCCCAGACTTTTATGGATTCAAGCAAACCTGATAGTTTGGCCTCAATCTGTGGGTCCATAAAGGTCCCTTACAGTTGAATGGTTGGCTGTCATTAGTGGGAAGGAGAGCTCAGGAACGGTCCTGCTTGCTTTACATCGCTGGTTTCTTGTTACATTTGCCTAGTGTTTCTTGCGATTTGTTTTCTTTCTATTTTTTTCTTTTTTTTTCTTCTTCAGAATGTTCTAAAAGGGGGGATGTTCTATGCTGTTTATAGAGGTTGTTAGTAGAAATCATGTATGAAGATAGATTTTCAAGGTTATTATGGTATTACTAGTCGAGGTGTTTAGGGTGTGTTTCCTACGTTATGTTATTTATACGTTCTTAGATATTACCTCTTTAAGTTATTTATTAATTAATGTTTTTAGAGATTGAATGTTATTTATAATTTATTTAGCAAGAGACCGGAGTCCTAGCCGATTACACGGTTCGTTAAGGACATCTAGGACCAGAATCCTAGCTGATTACTCGGTTCATTAAGGACATATAGGACATCCGATTTTGCGGTTTCCTTAGTTTTTATAGGTGCTTCGTAAGTTAATTATTTATTAATACTTTTATAAAATTGAATGATATGTTATGGGTGTTTATGTGGTGGCTTATAAATTTATTTACCTAGTTAATGGATCTTTTGGTTTAGTGGGGATAGTAATTATATTTTGTTCCTGAGACCTGCTGAGTCTATGAATTGATTTATATTTTTATATGCTGATTGTTTATTTTTATTATAGTCCATAAGTAACTCTGGGTATGTGTGTGGTGATCCATTCTCTTTTTGGTTTTTGATAAATATTTTCCTATAGTTTTGATATTTTGGGCATATATTGAATACGTGGTGTATATCTTCGGTGGTTTGGCAGTTAAAACAGTTAATGGTTGTTGGTTTGGGTCCTATAAACCTTCCAAAACTGCTTGCTAGTTTTAGTTTTTCCAGTTATTATCCTGTTTATGGTTTTCTGTTCTAGATAATTACCCTTAGGTAGCTGTATGTTCCTATCTACGTTTTTTTTTGTTTCATGGTGCTTTTTACCTTTTGTGGAGGAGTTCCAAAAATCTTGCCATCTTTGGTCTATATATGTTTGTGCGAAGCTTATTGCTTCTGTAGAGCTATAGTTAAGCTTGATAGAGTTTTGATCTCCTAGTTTGGCTTTTGCAACTTTGTTTGCTGTTTCGTTGCCAGAGATTCCAATGTGCGACGGTGTCCACATGAGCTCGAGTAATTGATGTGCTGTGGTGATATCGTCGATTAATTGGCATGCTCTGTCGAGGAGTTGTTCTCTAGAGTGTGTATTGCGATTTTTGATCGATTTGATAACGCTTAGGGAATCGCTTATAATGACTGCTTTAGGTATTTGGTTGTCTTTGATCCATTGTAGTGATTCAAGTATAGCCCAGAATTCAGTAGTGCAAATGGAGCAATAGTCAGGTAATCTGGATCCCATTTGTATATTGAATTCAGAGATGACTATTGCTGCTGCTGTTCTTGGTGGGTTGTTTGTTTTTGATCCATCGGTATATATTTTAACATAGTCTGGGTATTTTCGGTTGATTTCGTTTACCAGTACAGGTTTTAGTAAGTTTTCTTGTCCTTCTATATTGCCTAATTTGGTAACTTGAATGTTAATTCTTGGTGGTTTTTGTAACCATGGTGATTTGTTCTGGTCTGTATTGTTTGTTACCTGTTTTTTTAGTAGAGGTATCTTTTCTCTTAGTTCAAGGATTACTTTGCCACTTGGTGTGATGGGTATGATTTTGTGTTTGAAGACAACTGTACACTTATTTATAGCTATTTTGGTGGGATGGTTGTCTGGGTGGGTATCTAATCGAATGGAGTATCGGAGGAGCAGTTCTTGCCTACATAATTTTAAAGATAATTCTCCTGTTAGTGTTTGTAGTTCTTCTAATGATGTTAAGGGAAGTGTTCCTGTGCATAATAGTAAGGCTGTTCTCTGGATAGTGTCAATTTTTTGTAGTACAGGTTGCTTAGCCGAGTTATATGCTTGGTAACCGTAATCCAGTTTTGATCTAATTAGCGTTTTATATATCATGAGGAGGGTTTCCTGGTTGGATCCTCAGTCAATCCCTGTGATGTTCCTGTGTAAATTGAGATCTTTGTTACAATTCTGGGTGAATTGTTCAATGTGCTGTTTCCATGTGAGGTGGTTGTCAAAGAACATTCCTAGGAATTTTACTAGTGTTACGTATTTGATTAATTGATTTTGTATATAGAAGCTTGGATAGACTAGGTTGTTATTTCGTTTGGGGGTGAATATGATTGCCACAGTTTTTTCATGAGATATTTTGAAACCCCATTTGTCCGCCCATCTCCCGATGTTGTCTAGGCTCTGCTGGATTTCTTTAACCACTGTGTTATTGGCAGGATTTCCTTTCCTCCATATGCCACTGTCATCTGCAAATTGTGACAAGTTTATTTTTGCGGAGGCTGCATTGAGGTCAAGGTCGTTTGCCATTAGTTTAAATAGTAAGGGACTTATTACACTGCCTTGCGATGTCCCATTTTCAAGTGAAAATTCTTCCGAATGGGTGTTGCCTGTTCTTGTGGTAATTTTCCGGCCTGTGAGGAAATCGCCAATCCAGTGGAACAATTGTCCAGTTATTCCAAATTGGTTTAATTTGGCCATTAGTCCATTGGTCCATACTAGGTCGAACGCTTTTTCTAGGTCTAAAAAAAAACTGCTATGAGGTTGCGATCGGTTTTCCTATGTGCGTTAAAAGCGAGTTTGATGTCTGTTTCCAATCTGAGAAGTTGGTCAGTGGTGGACCGTTTGTTCCGAAAGCCACATTGATTTATGGAGAATAGGTTATTGGTTTCTTGGTGGTGTTTTAACCTATTTGTGATTATTGTCTCCATTATTTTGCAAATATTGTTTGTAAGGGAGATGGGTCGGTACGAATTTATGTTGTTGGGATCTTTACCTAGCTTGGGGACTGGTATTACTATGGCCTGTTTCCATTTGGTGGGTAGTTGGCCTTTATCCCATATCCTATTAAAGACTTTGATTATGGCTATTGTTATATTGATAGGTAGTTTTTTGTAGATAATGTAACCTAACTGATCCTTACCAGGGGATGTTTCGTTTTTGGATTGTAGGGCTATCTTCCATTCATGTACTGTGATGTCGCTATTTAGGTGAGATTCTTTTGTTCCTTGGTCTTGAAACATTTGAGACTGGGTTCCCTCCATTAGTTTTTTTTTGTGTTCTTGAAAGTTTCTGGTGTGATTATTGTTGCTACTCATGTTCGAAAAATGCTTCGCTAGGATGTCTGCCTTATCTTTATTTGTTATGGCATTTTTAATTTTTGGGGCTGAGGTAGTTGCTTTCCCTTTTATGACTTTTATCTTGTCCCATATTTGTTTTGAGTTTGATTTTAGACTCATTTTGGAGCAAAAGGTTTGCCATAGATTAATTTTAGTAGTTTTTATAGTTTGTTTTAGTGCTTTTTCTTTATCTTTATATTGCTGGAAGTAGATAGAATTTTTGGTGCGTTTATATTTATTTAAGGCCCTTTTTTGTCTTTATGTGCTATAGTGCACTGTTTAGTCCACCATGGTACAGGGTTTTTATTTTGGATATTAGTTGTCTTTGGGATGCATCGGTTAGCTGCTTCTATAATTGTGTCGGTTATGTTATCATAATACATGTCAATACTTGGGCTTTCTAAGTTATCTGGATTTACTCTAGCTAGTAATAATTGGAATTGGTCCCAGTCTGCCTGTTGGTACCTCCATTTAGGTGGTGTTTCGTTTGGAATGTGTTGAGTTTTTGTTTGAATATTGATTGTGATGGGAAAATGGTCACTTCCTAACGTATCTTCCTGATCCACCCACCAATTTGTGATTTGAGCCAATTTTGGGGTAGTGATGGTTAGGTCTATGGCTGAGAGAGTGCCATCCTCAGGGTTTAATCTAGTGTTCGACCCGTCATTTAAGATGACCAGATTGTTCTCATTTTTCAACCATTTTCCCTCTTTGATCTTTCTTTTTACCTCCCCATAATTCACTGTGTGCATTGAAGTCGCCACAGATCATTAGATTGTTGTTATTGTTATTAGTGATTTCCTTCAGTGCGATTAGGTTGTTTGGGCAGAAGGTACCCCCTGGGTCGTATGCATTTATTATTTGAATGTTTGTGGTTCCTGTATTTATCATTACTGAACATTATTTCGATGCTATTATTGATGTTTAGTTTAGGGGGTACTTCTATTAACTCATAGTAGATTAGTGTATCTATTAAAAAATAACCGCTTCGGTGGCCTAGTGGTTAGAGCGTCCGCCTCGGATGCGGGAGGTCGTGGGTTCGATCCCCGGCCGAGTCATACCAAAGACTTACAAAAATGGTACTAACAGCTGCCTCGCTTGGCGCTCAGCATTAAGAGGTTAGTGTTAGGACTGGTCGGCCCGGTGTCAGGATAATGTGACTGTGTGGGACATCATGCTACATGTCTGCGGCATGATGCCCCAGTGCTAGACATCACTATAAAGTGCCACATTGCAGACATAGTAGCGATATGACTGAAAAATTGTTAAAGCTACGTTAAAAATTTAAATCACATCACATCACATCACATTAAAAAAATTGCTAGTCCACCCCCTTTCTGCCCCATGGGTCTGTTTTTAAAGATTCCCTGGGTATAGCCTTGTAGTTTGGGCAGGCGTTTGTGTTCTTGTGTTATGAGGGTTTCCTGTAGGCGGATTACGTCTGGTTTTACGGCCGTATTATTCAGTTTGTTCTGCAGTTCTGATAGGTTTTTAACGATTCCTCTGCAGTTCCATTGCCAGATGGTGATTTTATTATTTTTTGTACTATTCATTTTTGACGTTGTCTTTATTTGTTAGTCTTTGGTCCAATCAGCTAGATTGGTGAAAATGGTTTTGAGGGTTCTCATTATGCTATTGAGATCTTGCATTAGGGTTCCTGTTGTTAGGTTCATTACTTCCTGTATTAATTCTGTGTTGGGGTGTGTGTTAGGTTTGGGGATGTTTGGGGTGACAGTTTGTTTGTATCTGGAGTGTTATCAGGGTGGTCATGGTTTGTTGCAATGTGGGTTGTAGTTTTTGGTTCTTTTGTTTCCTGATTCAAGGGTATGTTTTGTGGTGCAATGTTATCCCTTCTGATTCTGCGTGGAGAGTTTTGGTGCTCATTGACTGCTTTATAGGTAGATTTTGGTGTGTTGGGGTTGTTTTTACAAATAATGTTTTTGGCAGAATGGTAGGTGAGGTGTTTTTCGTTGATTAAGTCCACTATTTGTTTCTCTTTTATTGCAAATCTACATTCTGCCGATCTAGGATAATGGCTTTCTTTACAGTTAGCACATTTTTGTTTAATTGTGTGGCATTCTCCTTTTTGTTGACCTCCGCAGTACTTACATCTTGGTTGGAATCTACATCTGAGGGCATAGTGTCCCCAGTGCAGGCATTTGGTGCAAAATCTTCGCCTATTTATGTAGTTTTCCAGCTTATGGCACACTCCTGACTTTCCTAGTTTTATTATTGAGGGTATTGGCTCGGTAGCCCCTATAACTGCTTTGTTTGTTCCTTGTCCCTTGTGATTTTTAAGACGATATACTTTGGTGGTCTGTGTTCCGTTTGCTGTGAGTTTATGAAGTAGGAGTTCATTATGTCCTTGTTGTATCCGTTTAGTGCTATTACTTTTTTAAAGATAGCGGTTTTAGTGGGTTCAGCCAGATTAATTGTAGTTTCACTGTGTTTGGAGTTCGAAGTGACTCGTGCTTTCCTCTGAGTGCTATGGTGTCTCTCTACTTTGATCTTTATTGGGCCTATAGTTTCAATTTGGATGAATTTTTCCACCTGTTGAATTGTGCTGCATTGTCCAGTGTGAATTTTGGCCAGTGCTGTCATAATACTATTGGTACTTAGACTAGTAATTCTGTTGCATCTGCTGCTTATGTATATGGTGTGTTCGATGGAATGATAATTGTAAATTTTGTTTTGGGGGTTATGTTGTTGTTTTATTTCCTGTTTTGAGTTAACCTTACTTGTGTTTTTTTTTGTGTGGCTGTTTAGGGGTTTTAGCGGGCCCTTGCCATTACCTAGGTATGCGTTTTGGGTGTTTTGGGTTGTTTGGGGTCTTTGGGTTGCCATATTATTGATGCTGCTGAGTAGTTTTGTAGTTTCTAATTCATTGGATTTGTTCCCATAGTTTGGTGGTTCCCTTGCAGTTATTATCCCAGATGGTCCAGGAGTTTGGCTTGAGTGTTTTCCTAATGTTTTGATTTATTGTTGTTTGCTTGATTTCCTGCTGTTGGTTAGTTTGCATGTTTCTAGAATTGGTTATTTCATTTTTGGTAAATTTTGGGGTGCTGGTTATGGTTATGTGGTCTAATTGTGGGAAGTTGAAGGTATGTAGGTTACTGTCAAATTCATTTGTTAGGTTTGAAATAGTGGTGTCTATATCTTCATTTCTGTTTGGATTTTCCGCTTCCTTGAAGAGGATTGGCGATAGTATTGGCATTGTATTTATATTGTTCCCTGGAGTGTAGTTTTGTATTTCTAGTAGTTTCTGGGGTGGTGGTGTGTTCGTTATGTCTGCTGGTTTGTGGTTTGTTTGGTCTGTGCTTGTGACCAGAATTTGTGGTCTTAGTGTGATGTTGGTTGAATTCGAGTTTGCTGTGGTTGGTACGACTTGCGTTAATCTTGCTTGTTTTACATGCTTTATTGGTGCTGTTTGGAGTTGTAATACATCCAATATTTTTACTGATTTATTGATAGGGTTGTTTGGTGGTTTGTGTGTTTGCGTGTTTGGATTGAATAGAGCCATTTGTTTGGACCTAGTTTGCATTCTTCTACTTAAACTGCGTATAGCATTGAATGATGACTTATCTTTTGTTTTTGTCCTAACCCAGTCTGCTCCTCCGCTAGAAGTCTCTCCTTTGTTCCTTTGTTTTCTGTTACATGTTCCTATCGTTCCTTTGTTTGAGAGTTCCTTTGTTCTGTGCAATTCCTTTGTTCACTGCTTGGCGGTTTGCTAATCGTTTCCTCTTCTTGGTTTTTTCTTTGCTCTTGTTTTCCTGTTCCTTTATTCTATTTTAATTGGTGATGGTGGTGGCCGCACTCAGTAGAACTTTTAAAATTAAGACACCAAGCCGGGTTTACACAGTAAAAAAAATCAAGCAAAATGAGAGATAGTTTTCAAACTTGACGTTGATATGGGCTTCATGACCAACTGGAATTGATAGCAAAACATTGCAGTTATGCAGCAAAACAGATTTTTTAAAATACTCGTCTTCGATGAATCAATGAACTGTCTTTACACATTTGGACCATTAACGATGTTGAGAGCTGCCATCACACCATCGATGTTGTTGCAGGTTACAAGATCACCTTCCATGAACAAGAATGGGACAAAATCCTTTTGACGGTCACGGAACATGGAAACACTAACATCACCTGCCAGGAGATTTCACTGCTGTAGTCTGGAGCCCAACATCTCGGCTTTACTCTTGGATAGTTCCAAATCCCTGACTAGGTCATTTAGTTCACCCTGTGCTATGAGGTTCAGAAGAGGAGGATGGGAGAAAATATGGGTTATGTGACATTTATGGTGCAGGAATGGAAGTTTCATCCTCTTACTTTTCCTTGTCTGACTCAAGTGAGAATGATTCTGATGCACCAGGCACAGGCGGTCCTTCTCTGTTGGGTTCTGGGCGTATAGCAGATGGAATGTTTGGATAATGCACAGTCCACTTTTTCTTCTTTGACACACTTTTCCCAACTGGAGGTACCATGCAGAAGTATCACTTGCTGATATGGTCTGTTGGCTTTCTCCAAATCATTGACACTGCAAAATGTATAGATGTCCTTTTCCTACTCAACCACTGGCGAAGATTTGTTAAACAGGTGTTGCAGTATGTGTGTGGGGCCTACCTCTTGTCCTGATCTCCAACTTTGCAGCCAAAATAAAGGTGATAGTCTTTTTTAACCATAGTGGTTATACTGCGCTCTTTGTGATGAAAAAGTCACTTCACCACAAGCATAGAATTTATCTGCATTGTTTACACAAATAAGAGGCATCCCTTCTCACTTCGGCTAAACAGAAATGCGTCCCATTTTAAATCAGATCTGATATAGGTGAATTTGTTCAGCAGAGTGATATAAGATTAGTTATGATACAAGACGTTTAGGAATAACATCATGCAATTCACATCATGTATGACGCAATACCAGCTTCAAATTGCACCAGTCATATATTTATTCTTAGATTCTAAGATGTATTTTAGTCATTGCTGGTTTAAATTGAGATCCAGTCTCTTTATAACTCACTTATCCTTCGCCATTCCCAAGTCAAAGGTCTTATATATGACTCAGTATCATATCTTTGAGGCTGGAGCAAATCAACAATGTTAAGCATCATTTTCGTTCTTAGTGACCAAGAATTAGTAAACCTTGACTATATTTATTTCGGAAGCATTTTGGCTGCAGACCGGTGTAATGTCACAAGTTTGTGATTTTTTCCTTGTCAGACATTGTTACACTTTCCTCAGATGACCAGTATTTTCAAGACTGTACATCTTTATTAATACATTGTCACGTCAAAGTAAAGTCGGCATTAGGTATTTATATTAGCATGCAATTACGTTTCAAAAGTATGTCAGTAATGAAGAATTCCAATCGTCAGAATTTGAAGCAATGTTCTTAGCAAATTACACATTTTGGTCAAACATCCACTCTAGAGAGACGCCAAAAGAAGGATAATTGCTGATCGGTCAAACGATCTGGATATATTTATAGGTTATTACTCCAACTATATTTCCATCAACATCATCAGTTTTATAAAAAGATTACTACTTGTGCATTGTTTGAAATTGGTGGGAATTGCAAGAAAAAACGTAAAATACTCATTTTGAATGCAAGTTGGCGACACTTTTCTCGTGAAATGTAAGTGCATTTTCATAGAAATATATACTGGGATCTTCCCTTTAGCTATGAGGGAGGTTACGGGTTCGTACCCCGGCCGAGTCATACCAAATACTTATTTAAAACATTGTACCAAAAGCTGCCTCGATAGGCGCTCAACATTAAGAGATTAGTGTTAGTTCAGGTCGGCCTGGTGTCAGGATAATGTGACTGGGTGGGGCATGATGCTACATGTCAGCGGCATGATGCCCCAGTGCTAGACAGCACTACAAACTGCCACCATGCTGACATCGTAGCGACATGACTGAAATTTTTTAAAATCTACATTAAAAATCCAGCACACACACACACACACACAGTTTGGCTAAATCGTGTACCAATGAATCTTCAGTCTTGAAAATCTTGGTGGCATACTGGAACGGTCAATAGCATGCATGACCAAGTGAAAACTCACACAAATTATGACAATCTCTGTCTCTTAATTTCACAGAGGTCTAACTGAACCGAGATGTGTGATAATTCTTCTCCAATTAAAATGACACGTAAATTACTGAACAATATCACTGTAAATGAAAACACCATTAAGACATCGACGGCTATGTGTCAAACTGCAATATGATCATAACATTTACCCATTTTTGTTATCCATCTTATATCTGGTACCTGTATAAAAATGAAGTCGTTTAAATCGCAATGTGTTGTATACTGAAAACAAGCAGGCAAATTAAGTATAGGTTATTTGTAACTGATGCACGATACATGTTGAACTTTATCGCTCGTTTACGGCAGAAAATGCACTTCAATTTATTCGCAAGGTGGGAATTTGCATTTACCTTGCCCAAGAACGAGTGCATTGTAAAGATGTATTAGCCCCAGCCAATTCTTGCCCTTTCAGAACAAGTGAACGAGTAGTTTTCTTAAGCCCTCCATATATATATATATATATATATATATATATATATATATATATATATATATATATATATATATATATATATATATATATATATCTTGGCTAATATGTATCCGACTTTCTCATGCATTATATGGACAGAAAGCGGAAAACCCATACCACCGTACATATAATACCAGCTACTTATGAAACAGTTTGCTAAATCCAATAATTAAATCATATTAGACAATATTTACAGACAGAACAGACGGATGGTCAGAAGGAAGTGATCATTAAATCCCCTGAAACGTGTACAGGATGATTCTATTGATGTATATTTACACGAGAATCTCTGACAACGGCTATTTTAATTTCCCCCTGCCACATATCGGAAATAAATAACATATATGTAACCGACACCAGCCTTTTACGGTCAGGGGTCAGGTATTCCGTACCTAATCAAGGGGTTGTCCCTGCTGTAAGTCGTTACAGACGCGTATCTGCAGAGACAGTTCTCATATGCATTTAACATGTGCTGAGGTAAGGCAGTACAACAGGACATCTTCCTGACAGAACTCATATGCGTTGTGACTAGAGGGATTGATTGATTGATTATTTTTAACGTTGCATCAGCACTGTAAGGCTATTTAGCGCCAAACAAAATGTTATGTGTGTAATCTTTTAAAAATTATAAAAAGTCTCATATCGACCAGCGATATAAAAAACATAGTCGAAATTAAAACGGTAAGATGGTAACGGTGCCAAATAAAGCCTCCGATCAACGGGTTATATAATTATTCCAAGTTAATGAAAAATGATGAAAAGGTATTAAAATGGGACGGTATATATATTGCATAAAACTGCACAAGGTGATAGCATAAAAGTTAGAGTTTAGAGTAAATATTTACTGCTTTCAAGAACTCTATAATACGAGTGATGTTTATTGTATGAAAAAGTTCTTTCATGTCATGCACAATGTTATAACGATCGCACGTAGGTTGCAGGTCAAAACACTCAATCATAAAGTGCTTAACAGTGAATGGTTCATTGCAAGAAATGCACTCTGGTGGGTCTTCCCCTTTTAATATGTGGGAGTGGGTGATATAAGTATGACCAATTCGGATTGTTGCAATGACTACCTCCTCCTTACGCATGGTTCTGTAGGAAGGAGTCCATTCTCCTAGAGTTGGCTTGATTCATGAAGTTTGTTATTCATGGCATCATTCCACGATGCCTGCCACTTCTGACGAAAGGACTTTCTGATACAAGGTTTAAAATCAGTATACGGTATTTTAAAATCAGATGGTTCTTGAGTAAGGGCCATTTTAGCAGCGCGGTCCGCTTTTTCGTTACCTTTAATACCAATATGGCTAGGTAACCAACATTATATTATATTGTGGGAAACACTCAGTTCGGTATTTTTGACGAGTATGTTTTTCAATAATGGATTATACAGTTTTCTATTGTGTTGTGACTGAAGTACTGGTAGTGAGTCGGAGAAGATGATGCTGTTTAAAATACGATTGCTTGCTATATGTTGCAGAGCAAGGTCTATTGCTCTGATTTCGGCTGAAAAAATTGATGTTCCATTTGGTAAGCGAACTTGCGTTGTGTGATTTCCACAAACGAAGGCTGCAGCAGCCTTTTTCTCATTCTTTGATCCGTCGGTATAAATTCTTGTGTAGTTTTTAAATTCGGTGAGGAGCTCTTGATAACAGTTGTGGAAAACGGAAGGGTTTGTCTCAGATTTTTTTCCATCGTGTAGCGTAACAAGTACTTTTGGTTGTTTAATTAGCCAGGGTGGTGTTTCGGAGATGGACGTTTTCTGAATTTTAGAAAGATCAATTTTTGTACTGTCAAGGCTGGATGATATTCTAATGCCAAAGGAAGGTATGGCGTTTGGTTTATTTTCGTATAAGGTTTTGTATTTGGGTTGAAAAACAGCCGAAAAAGCAGGATTCAGAGGGTTTGATTTTAATTTGAGAGCATACTGTGCGGAAAGCATTTCTCTACGGTGCGATAATGGTGGTTCGTTCGCTTCAGCTAGTAGGCTTTCACAAGGGGATGTTTTAAATGCTCCCAGAGCCAGTCTTATTCCCTGATGATGAATTGGATCAAGCATTTTAAGATCATAGTCCATTTTGGAGCGAATAAACGTTCTGTATAAAGTCAGGTTGACTTTTCTATCAGCACCCCAGTCAGTGTGCGCTACTACTTTTAGTAGGTTAAGTGCTTTTAAGCATTTAGCTTTCAAGTTCTTTAGGTGTGGAATAAAGGTCAGTTTTCTGTCAAAGATTATACCTAAATATGTTGTTTCCTCAACAACTGGAATAGGTGTTCCATCCAGCGAGAGGTTCGGTTCATCGTGATGTCTTCATAACTGACAGAAATGCATGCATACCGTTTTTGATTTCGAGAATTTGAAACCGTTTGCATTGGCCCAATTTTGAATCTTGTTTATATTTTGCTGCAGTTGTCTTTCAATTGTGTGCATGTGCTTTGATCGATAACATATTAGAAAATCATTAACGTATAACGAGCAATCCACACCAGGAGCCAAACACTTGGTGATGCTATTAATTTTGATGTTAAAGAGCGTCACAGATAAAATACTGTTCTGGGGCACACCCATCTCTTGCTCGTGCAGATCTGAGAGGGTAGAGCCCACTCGTACTTTGAATTCTCTGTCGAAGAGAAAGTTGGATATGAAATAGGGCAGACGGCCTTTTAGACCTAGTTCGTGCAGGTCATTTAGTATCCCGTACTTCAACGTCGTGTCATAGGCCTTTTCTAAATCAAAGAAACCGCTACTAAATGTTCTTTCTTAATAAATGCATCGCGAATAAATGTGTCCAGTCTAACCAGATGATCATTGGTGCCACGGCTATATCGAAAGCCACTTTGGGAATAAGATATTAAATTATTGGTTTCCAAGTACCAGACAAGCCGAGAATTGATCATTCGTTCAATTTTTTTGCACACAAAGCTGGTGAGTGCAATATGTCGGTAGCTTTTGGGATCTTCGCTATCTTTGCCGGGTTTGGGAACTGGTATTACAGTTGCTTCTTTCCAGATTTTTGGTACATTACCAGTAATCCATAAATCATTGAAGAGTTTCAAAAGAGATATTAATGATGATTCTGGAAGGTGTTTCAAAACCTGGTAATGTATTTTGTCAGGCCCAGCGGATGTATCATGGGCCTTGTCTAAACCCTCCCTAAGCTCCGATAATGAGAACAGTTGATTGTAACTTTCCGAGTTGTTGGATGTGAATTTTAAACGTGACTTTTCTTTTAGAGTTTTAAGTTTACGGAAGGCTTCTGAATAATTAGATGATAATGAATTTTTGGAGAAGATGTTAGCAAGAGCATTTGCAATGTCACGTTTTGAACTAAAGTTGTTATTGTTCAGTGTCAGATGTCGGAGAAGGTTTTGTTTTCTTCGTCCGTTTATTTTGCGTATAGTGTCCCAAACTTTATTAGCAGAGGAACGAGAGTTTACAGAGGAAGCATATTGCTTACATGATGCTCTTTTACTTTCTTTGATTGTACGGCGAGCTTTCGCCCGGACAATACGATATATATTTAAGTTTTCGGG
Source organism: Sinohyriopsis cumingii (assembly GCA_028554795.2). NCBI lineage: Eukaryota > Metazoa > Mollusca > Bivalvia > Unionida > Unionidae > Sinohyriopsis > Sinohyriopsis cumingii. The sequence goes on along the minus strand of CM068837.1, from coordinate 66,334,683 downwards.
CGTAGGATGATTTTTAAATTTTTTCAATGCTTCTCGGCGTAGTCTAATGGCTTTCTTACATTCCTTAGTGACCCAAGGTTTTGGGGTTCTTTTACAATTCGGCAAGGACTTGGGAATGGATTCTTCGCAATCTCTAATAAAATAGAGGTAAAATGTTGAAATAGGGTCATTAACATTGAAAACTGTATCTGCATTCAGCCTAGTTTTACAGAGTGTTTCAAATTTAGGTCAGTTGGCCTTCTTTATATTCCACTGTGGAATTACGTCATCAATTGTAGAGTTAATATTTTCAAGGAATAGTGGAAAGTGATCACTGCTGTGAAGATCATCAGCGACCTTCCAGTCGTAGTCCAAAAGCAGCAAAGGAGAACAAATTTTCAAATCGATGCAAGTGTATGTACCCGTTCCTGGGTGTAAATATGTTAGTGTTTTGGTGTTATATAGACACAGATTGTGTCTAGAAATAAAGTCTTCAACTTTATGATCTCTGTAACTTATATGATTTGATCCCCATAAAATGTTATGGGCATTAAAATCCCCAAGTAAAATAAATGGCGCGGGAAGCTGTTGAACAAGATTGTCTAATTCGTTTGGTACTAGGTTAGTGTTTGGTGGTAAGTAAATAGAGCAAACTGTAATCACTCGATGAAGAGTGACGCTTACAGCAATGGCTTGTACATTTGTGGTTAAAGGGATGACGCTATGTGGGGCTCTGTTGTTCACAATAACAGAAACTCCTCCTGAGGCCCTGTCAACATTTTGGGAGTAGGTGTTAAACAGGTTGTAGTTTTTAAATGTGATGTTGTCCGTATCTTTCAAGAATGTTTCTTGAAGGCATAGTAGTGCTGGATCATGTTCGTTTAAAAGTAGGAGAATATCATTGTAATTTGCTTTAAGTCCTCGACAGTTCCATTGTATGATGGTGTTCTTCATTATCCTTTTAAATTGAAGATTGTGGACCTAGGTTAAACTTTTCGCGGAGGCAATTTGTGTGGTTATTTCTCTGGAGGAAGTACGGGGGTGAATTTTTTGTTTTTTGGTCTGGAGTTACCTTGAGCGCATGAAGCAGTTTCTTCTGCATCCATGCTCTCAATGTCTGTTTCCGTGAGATTTTTAATTTTTGGTGATTTCGGTGGCTGAGTATTATTAAATGTAGTCTGAGTAGATGCCGTGTTTTCCTGTGCTTGGTAATGGGAGGTGTTTGAATTTGGTGTTGAATCGTGTGTTTGAGCGTCCTTCGTTGTTTTAGGATTGCTCTTCACTACAGTGGAGAAGAATGGACCAGGATGGGCTGTTTTCGCTTGTACAAGTTTTCTGGCTTCTGGATAGGGAATATTAGTTGTGTATTTTACCCTCTGAATTTCCTTCTCCTGTTTCCAGGTATCGCAATCCTTGGAATTTGCGTGGTGCTCTTTTCCACAGTTGACACAATGCGGAGTTCCTCTACAATCAGATTCCTGATGAGCATTGTCTCCGCATTGGCCACATATCTGGCTTTTTGAGCAGCGGTCTTCGTGATGGCCGTATTTTTGACACTTATAACACAGAAAGGGGTTTGGAATGTACATCTCTACCTTTACTTGCAAAAAGCCAACTTTTACCACTTTGGGTACAGTTGGCCTGTTGAAGGTGAGTACAGTGGTGTTGGTATGCTGCAGATTGTTATTACATTTAATACGTATTCTTTGGACTGCAGTGACACCTTCACCTTTCATTCCTTCAGTGATATCAGCGTCGGTGACTCCAACCAAGTTACGACAGCGAATCACGCCTTTGGACGTATTCAGTGTGGTGTGAGCGAATGAGGTCACTGGGATATCAAAGAACGTTTTCATTTTCCTGATATTGTCTGATTGACCTCGTCGCTCACACTCAATAAGAAGACAACCCGATTTCAACTTTTTAACACTTTTAGGTGTGCCAATCGATCCTGTGATAGTCTTTTCGATGACAAATGGAGATAGTGCGGCAAGCGGTTTTGTGGCATCTTTGGACTGTATGACCATGAAGCGTGGAAATGACTCCACACTGCATGGTTCGTCGTCAGACTCTGATAAGGGTTTCGATCTCTTATTTTGATTTTTGTGTGGAATTTTCCATGTTGGCTTAATTAAAATTCAGCACCCTTGCACCTCATCCACCAAGGAGCCCAACAAGGGGACAATTTTCAAGTGCCAGGGATACACAGATGCCATACTCAGTTGATAAAATTACCTTTGATTGACCCTGAAGTCGCCAATTACTAAGGTCGGTTAAATTACCCTCCGATTGACCCGTTAAGCCACCGCCTTCTAGGAAGTCTTCTAAGACTTGGAAAAGAGAAAGATAAAGGAATATAATATAGGGGCAACGGTGGTATCAAGAGAGATACAGGGAGAAGGATAAAGAAGGTGAGAGAGTAAATAAAGACTTCCTAGGGCTAGGCTTGACCAGCCGATTTGTCAAAACCGGGCCCATTCCGACCACCCCTCTAAGAAAAGTAGAGGCCAAAGTAGTGTATTACATGGAAAGCCTCTGCTCAACTACCAGGATCCTTTCCTCCCCCGACACGGGACGCAACCCACGGCAAACAGGTTGCCTCTACTTAGTCGCCTTTTACGACACGTAGCGAGGCACGTCGGGCCAATTCTTTAATCCCGGACCCGCAGGGGGCGTGATTAGAGGGAAAATTTTAGGATCTAAGTATTATTTTAAATTTTCATGACAACCAGGAAACTAGAGGTAATCGGGTTTCTCAATCAACTGTATAATTCTTTGTAAACTACTTTCTTCCTTTTGTGTCTGTTGCAGAGTAATACTGCTTAGTATACTGGTGTACTCTGCATTATAAATGAAGTGCTGTTTCTTCTGTATGAATAATGCTACAATTTATACAGCATTTCCATTTTAAGAAATATATACCAACTCAGCTGTTAAGAGAACTTTGAAACAATGTTTATTTCATGTTAGAAATGTATTTTTAAATGTAAAATATTCACATTATACACCAATATATAAAGAAGGACCTTTAGTGAATAGAATCATTTCGAGGAATCAGACATATGTTCTGAATGGGCTTATATTAACTCCTGTGCAAGAATAGTTCCCAGTTCTGATTAGTGAGAAATATATGATGTCAAACATGACAATGAGGATGGAACTGTGTGCCACTTTGTGATGTTTTTTCCTTTTTACCTTTTTGTTTCATTCATTTTTTAAAGCTGTAACATATGTACCTTTCCGAAATGTTAAGATTATATTTCACGATGACGAATTAGTTTGTTATAGCATTTACACAGTTGCAAATGGGCTTAATGCACATTTAATCTAATGGAGTTTTAAGGGGCGGTAGACCCAGGACAGAACATTGACTGATCTATATGTTGACCATTGGTTATGATTGTTTAATCACCATAAGACTCATAGATAACATAATGGCATGATTTATTGATCAGTAATCAAGGGGCACACCTATATCTCAGTTGACTAGGTAAGGTCAGAACAAATCTGAACAAAAGGTACAAATATGTTAATATCGTGGTTCTATTAATCGTATGCATTGATACAATGTGGTCAAAATTAACCACATGTATGGCACGTGTCGCTTCCTCCTATCCCTCTGACCATGATACAGAGTTGTAACCCCAAACCCCTCTCATACATAAAGTCTCGTCTGTGACTAAATGTTTGTAATGTGATGAAAACTGATCAAAATATATCACTGCGACTGTAATTTTGCATTTCACCCCTTACCAGTCATGCTAGCAGAGAGGCACATGAACTAGATCACATTGGCTACATATGTACCAAGTTAAATAAATTTCCACCTAGCGGTTCGTGAACAGATGTTGTTATAAACAGACGGATGGACAGACGTACAAAGGGTATCACAATATTTGACGATAAAGCTTTGGGATAAATTACTCTGCTTTATAATGTTTGACATAGAATCACTCAAGGTTTTGGAGTCCGTCATTATTACTCGTCTCTAGTAGTATCGCGAATAACAGATCTGGAGTATACGGAAACAGTATAGCATTTCACAACAAAATTAAAGCAAAGTAAAAAGAAGAAAATTTAGACTACTTGTATTTACTAGCAACATTCTTAGAAATGACAAGAAAATAGTCCTAGCAATCCTTTGCAAGAAACCCCCTCAAAACACCTAACAGTTTCACTCTTTAGATCCTTACAATCATTTCCACAACTGAAATAGATAAATATTAACATAAATAATAACAAATAATAAAACACGACAAAAAATACCCACTGGACTCAACATATCCATAAGTGATGCAAATAATATTAGTGTTACGTTCATGTCCCTTTACTGCAAACCAAAGTTTAATTTCTCCACCATCTTATCATAACATCTCAGCGATGATGACAAGATGCGTTTGACTTAAGTCAAACCCGATCACGTCGTGTTCTCGAGGGATGTATTTTAAAGAGGAAATTAATTCTCCTTTATTTACTTGGAGTCCTTTGTGGTGGACAATTGATCAGATGTGATTTATGTCTGATCCAACATTTGAACAGTTCGGTTTTGCTCGAATTACTTTTTCAGCAATCAGCATTTTAAAGGGGAAGCGATGATAAAGTGTCTTTGAAGCTTGATGATCTAAATGTTTGTCAATCACTTTGAGAGCAGAGGAGAAGAATGTTTGCAGAAAATAGTCATACTTTTAAGAATTGCGAGATTACGATCAAGGACACACAACGCTTTATACATTTGAAACACGTTTAATGTTTGTTCACAAAGTGCATGTTTCAGTATTCAAGAATTAAAACTCGAAGACACGTAAGGCATAAATTATACCGTTCATCAATGTGATACAATTAAAACCACCATGTAAACAATCTATGTTTGTCCCATGAAATCTAAATACACGCTCTGATGTTGTTCTACTCTCTACAAATATATTTTTTATGTGTAATTTCTCAGTAAATATGCTTTATTCCACATCCTGTCTATTTATATGACTGTAATTTCCTTGAGTTTTAATATTTCTTCCTCTTTTTCGAGTTCTTCTAGTACTGTTTATAGCATTGTCTTTATTGTCATATTCATTTCTTGCACTGGTTATTAGATTAGTGACACAAGTTTTCTCTGGCATAGTCAGCGCTATCTTGTATCCATGCATCAAAGCGAAGACGTTTCCATCACGCCCTTATTTCCAGTTGTATATTTGGTAGTGCAATCAGCGAGCTATACCGAATTCTTGGTAAGTATCAAGGGTGGATAATGTCCGTGAACTATTTCCTTCACATGGAAGTACGCAACTTGCCTTCATCAATATTCTCAACACATGTAGCATATATTGCTGTTGGGTGTTGTTCACAGGTACATTCTTTGTGGTGATGATGTCTTTGCTGCATGCATTGTTCTTTAATATTCAAAAACAAATCTGCTGGTGAATGAAATCCGAGAAAAGTAGTCACTGACACGCACATCATACATTGCCCAAAAGTTCAATGGATTTGTAGTAGATAGAAACATTTCTTGTAAAATGGTTTGCTAATCCTCTAACTAACATTACCAGTCAGGCCCTGAGCTGAAACCTTCCAAGGCAAGCGGAGAAGGGGCCGACCAAGAAACACCTGGCGACGGGACCTTGAGGCCGACATCACTAAGCTGGGTCAGACCTGGAGTCAGCTCGAGGGGATGGCACATGACAGAAGTTTCTGGTGATCTTTTATGGGCGGCCTATACCCCAGCAGGGGTGACGGGCATAACTAACTAACTAATCCTCTAACTCCGGAACATTGTTATTGAGTTCCGTCCACGGAAAGTGTTGAAACACGGAAGACAAATTTCATGGCGGCGCAAACATATACATTATTCCTTCACTAATTTGTTTTTCTTTTTTGTGGAAATATTCATAGGTTTTACACAAGGCATCTACTGGTAAAGAGAATTATATATAAGTCTTAGTCACAGCATGCGTCCTGCAGAAGTTTCATCTTGAGGTGACACTTCTTGTACAAAATTGTAAAGCAAGCCTTCAGCCTCTGGAATCATTATTTATACTGTTCTAGGTAGAAGTCGTGGCATCAAAATGCCTCTACGTCGTGGTTAGTTGATTAATATCTGACAATTTGAACACTTTCAGATCAACAAATCTTGTTATAGATTTCAGTTATCGCTGCTTTAAAGTTTATGTCCTTAAGGTTGAATTTATACCCGCTCTTTGTAAATGCATTATCGTAGCTCTTCTAAATTATCCGTGAGGATAATAATCATGTCCCAGCAAAGGAAGGTAGTGACCGCATGGAAATAATCTGGCATATTTCAGGAGACGTGAGTATTTACTCTCTCATTTGTGAATACTCAAACCAATGCTGAAATACTGTATTTAATCTCCTCGTCCATATAGATAAATCCGGCTCTGGATAACGTTTTGGTACTTGGCATTCCATCTGACCAGATATATGGGTCAAGTTTCAAGAATTTGCGTTGCATTTTCAAGTCACAATAGCCAGGCAAAGCCAGAGGAAACGTGTATTAATCAGTGGATTGCGAGTGCATGTATAAGATGTGTAGATAGGCACCACTTCTGTCAGTAAAGCACAATGGTCGTGCATCGCTTTCGCTTGGAAACGGCACACATACAGCAAGTTTGTGACGCATCGCTAATGTCGTAGGGTAAGTCATCACTTTAGATACAAGTGGCACGACTCTGTGGTCTTAAAATAAGGGAAAAAAAGCAAACCAAAAAGTTTAGCAAAATTTAACCAATGATTTATTTTCCGTGAATACAAATTGAAAATTTAAACGGAACATACGTTATTGCGAATCATATTCCAAATAATCTTAAACGTTCTATCATAGATGCTAAAATATAGAGCGATCCCATTGAATTTCATTATTGAATGTGCCGATGTGCCAGTAATCTCGATGTATTACAATGATATAATTCAGAATGTTTTGGAATAAATTGAAAGTAATCCCAAAAATAGCTGTTTAGTCCAACAGTCAATGACGACTTTGCAATTTCAATGAATAAATTTAAAAAGACAACAACATTTCTCTCAATGAAAACAACTAAATTGATTCAACTAGATTGGTAATTAATTAAGAATAAATAAACTTTCTGACCACAAACCTTATATAAAAATAAGACATAGTTAGATGATTAGGATGTGATTTATTTCCTCACAGAATTCATAAATAAATTCTCTTTCTAGAACCTTCTAAGATCAAAAGTTCATGTAAGCATTTTTACAAAAAATATCTAAACCCACAGTCATTTGCAAAAGTTAGCTTTATTTTATGTAGTTTAGAAATGACCATTACAATCTAAAATCATGACAAAAGTTAAACCCAATATAAATATACATAACACCTCCTCTCATAAAGACAAAGAAAGACATATATGATAAAGCATTCTTTCACATATGAATATAACTTTTAGTTTGTAGGGGAAGATGGATTCCTGATAATTAACATGACTTTGATAACTTATATATTTTAAATCAGAGATATAAGCAAGAATATTTATCTTTGAATCTTCGGTTGAAGAAGATTCTCTTTCAATGACTGCAATGGTCCACGGTCAGTATGTCCAAACATTCGCTCAAAAAGACTAAAACCTATTGACACTTGAACCGATTTACTAACACCAAGCAAATGCAAATGGGCATATCATTTCAATATTTTCCTGTATCAAATTATTAGGACCGAATCATATTCTTCAAAGTTTGATGAAACATGTTCAACGGCATTCACTTTCAGGGTGATATGCAGAATATTCAAACTGTTGGATGTCTAATTAACGAACAATTGCTGGAAAATTCCAGATATAAAATCTGGCCCTTGATCAGATTGGACAGATTTGGGAAGACCAAAAAACAAAGAGTTTACTGTGGTTTTAGTTATAATATTAATCAAAAGTATTACCTCTGGAAATCTGGTCAACACACACGATATGGTTAACAAGTATAATTTGCCTGACTTGGTCTTAGGTATGGGACCGACACAGTTTGCCATTATTCTGCGACATCGATCATCACATGCAGGAATCAGTAGCAGATTTTTCTAAAGTATCTGCTAATTTTCCTACCATGTAACACGTGTGACAAAATCTAGTGTTTTACTTTACGTTTTGAACAATAAACCAGATTCGTAATATTGTGATGAGTCTTGTTGACTCTAAAATGGCTAACCAAGTGAGCTTAATTGGTTTCACTAAGAATGTCCTGTCGATATGACTTAGCAACAAGACTTTGATAGCTCACTGACTACTGGACACCAACGGGTACCTCGGGTGGTCGTCCTTTTTATTATAAGGATCCCACATTTCACAAAATAAGAAACAGCTGTTGTGTTGATTTAGGTTCGCTAATAGCCCTCAGAAACAAACAGGAGATCTCATAATATTATTTCTGTTCGACATGGAGTGTCACCATGATTATAATAGGGAGAATGAGTAGAAAAAAGAGGAAACAGTGTCATCAATATCAAGTGATTGATCAATACTAGGAGCAAAAGTGACTTCATCAAAAGACTGACCAATATGATTCCCTGATCAACATCATTCTCAAGAGCTCTTTGTGCCATATCTCTAGTGACCGCTTGGATCAACTTTCTCATTCATACTAGTTTCTTCAGTGACAAGTAAACTGACCACAGCCTTATCGCCAGCGAGATCATTAGCTAGTAATAAATGAATAGCCTCAATGGATAAACAAATCACTGTTCCAACATTCACTGCTCCTGAGACTAACTTTGATGTCAAATTGACACAATGGAGAGGAACATGAACGAAACCCAACTCTACTCCCTGACACTAGAAGGAAGGCAACATACCTGATAATACTAGACTCTATGACGTTCCTGCGTCCCGGACTATTTTATTAGGTATAGGCTTTGCAGAATCCCCAATAACTGATACAAGAACCTTTGGGCATAAATGGTTCATATTTCTCCATAATTAAATCAAACTGGAATGGGGTTTCGTTTGAACCAAGAAACGAATTGTTTTGAATATATACCGTGACCTTGACCTCTTGAGCACTTGGAATAACTTTGTGGTTATTGTGTTCCTTTTTTCAACTTGCAGCAATCAGATAACGTTTCCTTTATTCTTACAATAATTGAACGTAGGAAGAGATAATGATTTCTGTTCAGCCTTATCAGAATTTTGATCCGTAAACATTTTGCCAGACTGAGACTTGGAAGTATTCGCGTGAGACTGAGATAATTTTTTTCACCCAAAAATGTTAAGAGGAATACTTATAGGCAAGGTAAATTTGTGAGTCATGGAATAATCATCAGTTGTGCGGGCAGCGTTTTCCAGTTTCCACAGTTCGCTCATAAAGGTAGGTATTGACGTCATTATGGATGTAATTCTTGAACGCTTTAATTAATATGAGCTACAGAAGTTATTGTCATCTTTATCAACCTTCGTGGTTAACACTGCATATCAAATAGTTATTACTGTTGCATAGAAAATCCGTCATGGCTTTGTCCATGTTCTTTTCTACAATTCGTAAATCGTGTCTCTATTACTCAGGTATCAATTCATAACCCTACAAGATGATTCCTTAATCACATTATATTCAGCACATTGTATGTACCGATAGTGACGTGTAGCCTTTCTTTCTGGTGCTGAATAACTCCATTTCAAACTGGCTTTTTACTTGCAGATCTTTTTATTTCAAAGCCAGATGCAGACTTAGTAAAGAAACCCAAATTTCCTTTCCCACTAAGTACTTAAACAAAATGCATTTTTTTCATTATTAAATTTAATGCCGAATGTCTGGCAAGATGAAGCATGTCGTCCGTTTTAAAGACTCCAACCCCTTCTCGGTAGGATTTGAAAACAAACTCACTACCGTAGATGACATTGTGAATGTTTTTCGGATTCATTCAAGGTTTATTAAATGTGAGAAATTAAAATCTTTACAAGCGACGATGAAAATTCCGAAACAAACTTAATGTAAATTTTAAACTTTTTTATATGATATCTCTGAATTGTTTTAAAGAAATTCTGATCCGATTTATATTGCCATCACAAGGTCTTAAACCTATTAACAGACGGAAGCAAAGCCAGCAAGTTTAACAAAATCAACAAATAATTTATATCTCTAGAATAGAAAGTGATAATTCAAAAGACACATAGATCACTGTGAATTAAATTCCAAATACTACTAAATGCTCAATGAAAAATCCGAAAGTACAGAACAATCCAAATGAATTATAATAGTCTTGACAGAATTGGTGTCCTAATATTCTTGACGTTGCTGATATACTACTGTTCTTGAATGTGCCGATGTACTAAACGACTTGAATATGTTAATATGTCAACAGCCTTCATGTAATGCAATTATATTATCCATAATTTCTTTGAAAGAGTCCACCATGATCCCAACATAGTGTTTTCGTCCGAAAAGTCAATGTGCAATTTGTAATTCCAGTGAATAATATAAATAATGATTCCATTCAAACTATATCTGAACATAATATAAGAATTATTCCACAGAATGATCTTTCAACAAGAATAATGACCTTGGTTACAAAATCCTTTTATATACATATTTCACTTGACATAAGACATGATCTAATATCAAGGGAATAAACAAGGTATTGAACTCAAATCCAAACAAACATATTGTTCGTGATTATTTGAAACCAGTTACAGTAACGAACAAAAGTTAGATGTGTCATATCGTTACTGACTCTTTGCTTCTAGTCGCGTTGGCTGACTTGTGTTATACCGGTCGCTCCAAATTAAATCGTTTCTGGATCGCCTCGGATATGCATCAGGCATTAGAATAGAAAATGCAACTGTACAGTACTGAAAAACTCTTTTGACGTGTTTTTCTGATCGCTCCAAATTAAATCGTTCCTGGATCGCCTCGGATATACATCTGGCATCAGAATAGCAAATACAGCTGTACAGTACTGAGACTCTATTGACCCATTCAGAATTTATGTCACATGACACTTGCATCGAAATGATGATCTGGATTAATAAGACACACATATATAGATTATTTAGATTGGAAACTAAATTCGAATCCACTCGCTTCGTCCCAAAGGCATACTGTTGTAATCTCTGTAGGCCTGAAACAACAATAATGTAGTAAGAAAGTATTATATAGAATATGTACTTATACTAAGACGGCCTTTTACGCTCATTATTTGCAACAAACACCCCATAAAATAGCTTGTTGGTAGATTAGGGGTATGAATAACATCATAATGGAAAAAGGTCTAGGTAAATCGTAGAAACAGACTGTTTTCTGTAAGATTAATGTATCCTAAAGAAAGCAGAAAATTACCCCCATTTCAATCCGTGTGTAAATTATCATTCTACGTTAAAACGGTCATTTGCGTGTAAGGTACTCGTTTTTTGAAGTGGTACTTTATATCGTCATTCTCTGTAAAATACTCTTGTAAAATATTATTATCAGCAAAGTTCCAGTAGTGTGTCGACTCTATGGAATTAAACAATGAAATATAAAGAGGCAATATCAACAAAGTTAGTAAATTCAACAAATGATTTATTTTCCTAGAATACGAAATGAAAATTCAAAAGACACTCAAATTATTCTGAATTAAATCCCGCTAACATCATAAATGTTCTGTCACAAGTACAAACGTGTAGCACATGCCTAATCAATTAAAATCGCATTTAATGTGCTGATGTGCCAATAATTTTTAATATGCTGATATAACAACAGTCCTCTGAGTTTCTATATTACATCTGCTCTTTTTTGCACGGCATATTTTAATCATAACCCTCTTTAAATTAAAAACAAACTCTGCATGAAATACACTGTTGGTAGATTAGGTGTGTCTGTAATCAAGGACAGGAAAATAGGGGTTATTTGAGATCAGCAGAACACAATTGTTTCAGATGGGATCGTGGTATCTAAAAAAACCATAAGTTATCCCCCGTTCAATTCATGTGATAAAACTTATTCAACACTGCTGTGCTCGTTTGCATTCAAGTCTTTAATTGTTAAAGTTATATCAGATATCGTTATTCTTTTATAATTACTATGATCTTGTAACATAATCGACAAAAATCAAAATTTTAAGAGATTTTCTGCAATTGTTCCTAAGATTTCTGAACGTGCTAGAGACATATGTTAAGCAACACCTATGAATTATTCGTAAATGTGAAATTTTGTTTTGTTTGTTTCAGCAACCGGTAAGTCATTTAAACTGTAATCAACTAAGACTGTGAAGAAAAGTAAATTAGCGCATATTTGATCAGGATCAAGTTCAGCCCAGAGCATTTGATGTTCTTGATTATTTAGAAGCAGTTCGAGTGACACACAGTAAGCTAAATATGTTATTTGAAAATATTTGCTTTTAATATGGAGAATATGCATTTACATGTAAGACAGCCTTTGTGCTCATCATTTTAATGATAGCCCATCTTTATATTTGATATGAGCACGGCATGAAAGAGGCTGTTGGTACATGCTTTTAATATGGTGAATAAGCATTTATGTTAAAATTATTTATATGAAATACAAGATTCCTTCCCTTCAAATTATATCTTAAAACAACTAAAGGTGATCCCTCAGAATGATCGTACAACACGAACGAAGGCTTTGTGTACAAAATCCATTGTATACATATTTTGCATGACCTAACACGTAAAAGAATTTTCCAAGAAAAAACCCAGGTGTAGAATTAAATTTTAGATAAATATCTCGCTTACTAGGCAACATCATGACAAAAATCAGAGGTCAACAAAACATAACATTAGTCAGGAAGAGGAAACTCTACACTCAATCACGAACTTTCCAAGAAACATAATATTGTAACTTATGATGTCTTGGGAAAACAATTATACAGCAGCAAAGGGATAAACTAGAATATGTTTCTGTATTAAAACTACTTGTTTTTGCACTGCATATTTTAATCATGACATGTTGTTAAATTTAAAACGAACTCTGCGTGATAAATCTTGTTGGTAGATGAGCAGCATATGTGAAATAAGAAAGGTAAATAAGGTTTGTTTGAAATGTGTCGAAGACCCTGTTTCAAATGGAGTGATCGTATCTTAAAGGAAATATAATATTGATTGCCGTTCAATCCATGTGATAAACCGTATCCGACGCTACAACGATTTTTTGCATGCTAGGCACTGATTAATTTAGGTGAAATCAGATATCATTATTGTCTTCTAGCATTATAATATTTTAACGTAGTTGTTAATAGCCGAATTTTAATAGTTTTTGATGGATTTGTTTCTAAGATTGCGATACGTGTTCTGTACATATTATAGAACACATGAAATTATCACTAATATGAAAACATGTTTTTTCTTTTTAGGCAAAGGTAAGTAATTTCAACTGAGATAACTAAGATTGTGGAATAAAGTAAATTAGCGCATATTCGATCAGGCTCACGTTCATCCCAGAGCATTTGATGTTCTTGATTATTTAGAAGTAGTTCGAGTGACACACAGGAAACTAAATCTGTTATATGAAAATATTTGCTTTTAATATGGAGAATATGCAGTTACATGTAAGACAGACTTTGCGTTCATTATTTTAATAATGGTCCTATTTTATATTTGATATGACCACGGTATGAAATAGGCTGTTGGTAGATTAGGTCAAACAGCAAAATATAAGGCGAAATTAACATGTATGCGGAATGTGCCTTAGTCAATGTTTGAAATAGGATTATTATATTTACAAGAAAAAGCAAGACTGTCTGCATTTATTTCCACGTGAAGGCATGTATTCAGAGCAAAATCGAACATCATTTTGCAAGGTTCCAAGATGTTAAAGCAATGATAAACCTCTCAATTCTCTCATACTATCATCATGTTGTACAATTATCGTTACTGTCAGGAGTGTATTAGCGTTTGCTGCAATTGTTCCTAAGGTATCAGGACGTAACAAATGTTTCGCTAATATGAAAACTATATTTTCGTGCTAGCTGCAGGTAAGTAATTTCAACTTCGATAAACAATGGCTGTGAATTAAGGTAATTATTTCATATTCCTCCCATGATAAAGTTAAGATCAGAACATTTGATGATGTTGATTATTTGATTCAAAAAATATGCAATTTGATTCCAGTTGCTTAGTCTGCAATGGCGTTGAATTGACTTGTGTTACAATGATCGTTCCAAAGTAAATAACGTCTGAAATGTTTGGATATAAATCAGGCATTAGAATATACAATGCAATGTACAGTTTAGAAACTCTATTGACTGTTTCAGAATTTATGAAACATATCATTTGTTTTCTTGAAATGATGATCTGTATTAACAATATAAGACGCATATATATCGATTGTTTAGATTCGAAGCTAACAAAAAAACCAACTCTTTTCCGAGAAACATAATGTTGTAATCTCTGACGACTTGAGGCAACAATTATGGAGCAGTAACATAATCGCTTCTTTAAAAGAAATAATGTTGTATTCAATGAATGACGTAAGACAAACATTATGTAGTAGTACAGGGATGAAGTAGAATATGCATTTATGTTACGTCGGCCGTTTACGCTCAATATTATAATAATGCTCCTTTTCAAATTTGAAACCAACACAGCAGAAAAAGCTTCTTGGTTATTAAGTGGTATGACTAAAATCACAAAGAAAAATAAGGTATGGGCCTAATGTAACAGCAGATTGTTTCAAACAGGATTATCGAGTCTAAAAGAATTCGAATGCAAGATCCTTTCATTCCATGTGAAAATCGTGATTGTACGAACCATTGATTCTTTGTATCTAAGGTACTAGTTTGTATAAGTGCCACTGGATATGATTATTCTCTGATAGTATTATCATCTTGTAAAAGAATTCGTACTATCAGCATTTCAGTAGTGTTTCGACCCTACGGATTTAAGAAGAAAAATCAACAAGTTTAGTAAAATCACCAAATAATTTATTTCCCTAAAATACACTGTGAAAATTCAAAAGAACCACTATTCTGAATTAAATCCCCTAAATTCTTAAATGCTATATGTTAGGTACAAAAGTGGAGGATATTCTAAACCAGATTCAATTGTCTTGAATATACTCATGCGCCAATAGTCTTGAATGTGCTATTATACCAATGGTCTCTAGTGTATAGCTGTACCAACATTCTTGAATGTAGTTGATATACCAATATTCTTGGTGTTCCACAAGCATACATTATAGGATCTCTTTGATTGAGTCATTTATATGCTCGACAGGGTGTTTGAGGGCAAAACGACAATGAGTACTATTAAATTCCTATGAATAATTAAGACAAAACATAAAATTATTCAGGTGGAGAAAACTCAATCTTCAATCACGAACTTTTCAAGAAGCATAATATTGTAACCTATGTTGTCTTGGGAAAACAATTATGCAGCAGTAAACGGATAAACTAGGATACGTTTTGTTATATAGAAACTACTCGTTTCTGCACTGCATATTTCAATCATGTCCTTCGTCAAATTTGAAACAAATACTGCAACAAAAAACTTGTTGGTAGATTAGCGGTATGTGTGAATACAAAAATGAAAATAGTGTTTATTTCAAATGTATTGATAGGAGTACGGCATGAAATAGGCTGTTGGCAGATTAGGTTAAAGAGCAAAATGTTAGGTAAAATTGACATTTATGCGGAATGTACCATAGTCGGTGTTTGAAATAGAGTTATTATTTGTATCAGAAAATGCAAGACAGGCTGCGTTTCCTTCCACGTGAAGGAATATATTCAGACCAGAATCGATCATTATCATGCAAGTTCCCAAGATGTTAAAGCAATAGCAAAACTCTCATTTATCTCCTAGTAACAACAAGTTGTGCCATTATCATTACTATCAGGAGTTTAGTAGCGTTTGTTGCAATTGTTCATAAGGTATCGGTACGTACTAGATTATTCGCTATTATGAAAAATATATCTTCGTTTCAGGCTGTGTTAATTATTTTCAACATGAGATAAACGATGTTTGTATAATGGAAGAAAACAGTTCATATTCTAACCATAATCAAGACCAGCTCAGAACATTTGATGCTTTTGATTATTTGAAACATTTAAAAGTGATATACAAGAAGTTAACGTGTCATATGATTCTTGTTCCTTTTCCTCCAATGGCGTGGCGGACGTGTGTTATACTAATTGCTCCAAATTGAGTCATTTCGGAAGGGGTCGGATGCATATCAGGCATCAGAATACAAAGCGCAAATGTAAAGTACATATTCACTGATTCACACTTTATGGAAATAGTACATTTGTTATATTGAAATGTTGATCTGGATTGAAAATATTAGATATACATATATAGATTGTTTACTTTGGAAGCTGAATTCAAATGCACTCACTTTTTCCGAAAGACACAATGTTGTTACGTATGAAAACCCAAGGGAACAATTATGTAGCAGTAAAAGGATCAAGTGGAATATGCATTTATATTAAGATGACCTATTATGCTCATTATTACAATAATGGTCCTTTTTAAATTTGAAACCAACACTGCACAGATTAGATTGTTGTGTAATTATTGGTATAAGTAAAATAACAAAGAAAAGTCAGTTCTGGGTGAAATGTAAAATCAGATTGCTTCCGATAGGATTATCGTGTCTAAAGGAAACTTAATACTAGCTCCCTTTCAGTCCATGTGAAAGTCGTTATTCTACGAACGAGAGATTCTTTGCATCTAAGGTACTAATTTATCTACGTGCCACTGGATATGCTTATTCTCTGATAATATGATCATAGAATTCGTACTTTCAGCATTAAAGGAGTGTTTCGACTCTACGGATTTAAGAAGCAAATTTAACTAGTTTAATAAAATCAACAAATAATTTATTTCCCTAAAATACAAAGTGAAAATTCAAAAGAACCATTATTCTGAATTAAATCCCCCCAAATCTTAAATGTTTTATCTTACGTCAAAAAGTGTAAGACATTCGAATCATATCCAATAGCCGTAAATACGCTTATGTGCCACCAGTCTTGAATATGCTATTACACCAATGTTCTCTAGTGTACAGATGTAGGAACCTTCTCGAATGCCGTTGATAAACTAATAGTCTTGGTGTTCCACAAGCATGCATTCCACGATCTCTCTGAATGAGTGAGTTATAATCTCAAAATAGTGTTTATATCATAAAGACAACGAGGACTATTTAATTCCTATGAATAATTTAAATACACATTCCTTCGTTTCAAATTTTATCTTAACACAGTTAAGGTGATACCTCAAAATGATCATACAACACGAAGGAAGGCATTGTTCACAATATGATTTGTATACATATTTCGCATGACCTAACACGTTAAAGAATTCTCCGAGGAAATTGCCAGGTCTAGGACGCAAATCTAAATAAACATATCGAGTAGCACACAACCATTATGACAAAAATCAGGGGTAGGCAAAACATAAGATTAGTTAGGTACAAAAATCTCTACCCGCAATCACGAACTTTCCAAGAAACATAATATTGTATCATATGATGTCTTGGGAAAACAATTATGGGGCAGTATACGGATAAACTAGAATATGTTTCTGTATTACAAGTGCTGGTGTTTGCATTGAATATTTGAATTATTAACTTTAATTAAATTTGAAACGAACCCTGCATGCAATATCGTTTTGGCAGATGAGCGGTATGTGTAAAACAAGAAAGGAAAATAAGGTTTATTTAAAATGTGCCGATGACCCCGTTTCCAATGGAATGACAGTTTCTTAAAGGAAATATAATATTGGTTGCCGTTCAATCCATGTGATAAACCGTATTCGACGCTACAACGATCCTTTGTATGCAAGGCACCAATTTATTTGAGCGATATCATATATTCTTATTCTCTTCTAGTATTATACAATTTTAACATACTTGTTGATAGCAGAATTGTAACATCTTTTGGTGGAATTGTTTCTAAAATTGTGGTACGTGTTATACACATATTATGAAACACATATGATATGAAATATTCGCTAATGCGAACAAATGTTTCTTCTTTTTAGCTAAGGGTAAATAATTTCGAATGAGATAACTAAGATTGTGGAATAAAGTAAATTAGCACATATTCGAACAGGATCAAGTTCATCCCAGAGCATTTGATGTTCTTGATTATTTAGAAGCAGTTCGATTGACACACAAGAAACTAAATATGTTATATGAAAATATTTGCTTTTAATATGGACAATATGTATTTACATGTAAGACGTCCATTTTGCACTCATCATTTTAATGATAGCCCATCTTTATATTTGATATGAGCACGGCATGAAATATGCTGTTGGCAGATCAGGCTAAACAGCAAAATGTAAGAGGAAATTAACATATATGCGGAATGTTCCTAAGTCAATGTTTGAAAAAGGGTTATAATTTGTATCAGAAATATCAAGACTGGCTGCATTTCTTTCCACGTGAAGGCATATATTTAGAGCAGAATCGATCATTGTCATGCAAGGTCCCAAGATGTTAAAGCAATAGCAACACTCTCAATTCTCTCATAGTATCATCAAGTTGTACCATTATCATTACTATCAGGAGTTAATAGCGTTTGTTGCAATTGTGCATAAAGTATCAGTACTTGGTAGATTATTCGCTAATATGAAAAATATTGTTTCGTTTTAGTTTTGCTAAGTAATTTGAACTTGAGATAAACGATGTTTGTGTAATGCAAAAACTCAATGCATATTCTACTCATAATCAATATCAGCTCAGGCCATTTGATGCTTATGAGTATTTGTAACGTTTAAAATTGATATACAATAACTAAATGTGTCATATGATTTTTGTTGCTTTTCCTCCAATGGCGTGGCGGATTTGTGTTATACTAGTCGCTCAAAACTGAATAATTTCGGATGGGTTCGGATACATATCAATAGAAAAACTCTCAATTCTCTCATATCATCATCAAGTTGTACCATTTTCATTACTATCAGGAGTTTAGTAGCGTTTGTTGCAATTGTTCATAATGTATCGGTACGTACTAGATTATTCGCTAATATGAAAAATATTTCTTCGTTTCAGACTTCGGTAAGTAATTTCAACTTGCGATAAACTATGTTTGTGTAATGCAAGAAATCAGCGCATATTCTACCCATAATCAAGATCAATTTAGGACTTTTGATGCTTTGGATTATTTGAAACGTTTAAATTTGATATACAAGAAATAAATGTGTTATATGAGTCTTGTTGCTTTCCCTCCAATGGCGTGGCGGCCGTGTGTTATACTAATCGCTCCAAAATGAATAATGTCGGAAGGGTTCGGATACGTATCAGGCGTCAGAATAGAAAGTGCCAATGTACAGTACATAGTCGTTATTCACTGACTCAGAATTTATGAAAACATTACATTTGTAATATTGAAATGCTGATTTGGATTGATAATATAAGATAAAGATATATAGCTTGTTTACTTTGGAAGCTGAATTCAAATGCACTCAATTTTTCCGAAAGACACAATGTTGTTACGTATGAAAACCCAAGGGAACAATTATGTAGCAGTAAAAGGATGCATTGGAATATACAGTTATATTAAGATAGCTTTTTACGCTCATTATTACAATAATGGTCCTTTATAAATTTGAAACGAGACCTGCACAAATTAGCTTGTTGTGTAATTAGTGGTATGAGTAAAATCACAAAGAAAAAATCAGTTCTAGGTGAAATATAAAATCAGACTGTTTCCGATAGGATTATCGTGTCTAAAGGAAACTTAGCATTAGCTCCCTTTCATTTCATGTGCAAATAGTTATTCTACGAAGGAGAGAATCTTTGCATCTAAGGTACTTAATTTGTTTAAGTGCCACTGGACGTGCTCATTATATGATAGTATTATCATAGAATTTGTACTATCAGCATTTAAGGAGTGTTTCGACTCTATGGACTTAAGAAGCACACATAACTAGTTTAATAAAATCAAAAAATATTTAGTTCCCTAATATTCAAAGTTAAAATTCAAAAGAACCATTATTCTGAACTAAATATCTCAAAATCTTAAATATTTTATCTTATGGTCATATTGTAGGATATTCCGAATCATATCCAATAGTCTTAAACATGCTTATGAGCCAACAGTCTTGAATGTGCTACTATACCAATGGTCTCCAGTGTACAGATGTAGAACCTTCTTGAATGCAGTTGATATACAAATAGTCTTGGTGTTCCACAAGAATACATTCCAGGATCTCTTTGATTGAGTCATTTATAAACTCGAAATATTGTTCTATAGCAAAAAGACAATGAGAACTGTTTAATTCCTATGAATAATTTAAATACACATTCCTTCGTTTCAAATTTTATCTTAACACAGTTAGGGTGATACCTCAAAATGATCATACAACACGAAGGAAGGCATTGTTCACAATATGATTTGTATACATATAATATTGGTTGACGTTCAATCCATGGCACCAATTTATTTGAGCGATATGAGATATTCTTATTGTCTTCTAGTATGATACAATTTTAACATGCTTGTTGATAGCAGAATTGTAACATCTTTTGGTGGAATTGTTTCTAAAATTGCGGTACGTGTTATACACATATTATGAAACACATATGAAATATTGGCTAATATGAACAATTTGTCTTTCCTTTTAGCTAAGGGTAAATAATCTCGAATGAGATAACTAAGATTGTGGAATAAAGTAAATTAGCACATAGTCGAACAGGATCAAGTTCATCCCAGAGCATTTGATGTTCTTGATTATTTAGAAGAAGTTCTATTGACACACAGGAAACTAAATATGTTATATGAAACTATTTGCTTTTAATATGGAGAATATGCATTTACATGTAAGACATCCTTTCTGCACTCATCATTTTAATGATAGCCCATCTTTATATTTGATATGAGCACGGCATGAAATAGGCTGTTGGTAGATGAGGTTAAACAGCAAAATGTAAGAGGAAATTAACATATATGCGGAATATTCCTTAGTGTTTGAAAAGGGTTATAATTTGTATCAGAAATATCAAGACTGGCTGCCTGCATTTCTTTCCACGTGAAGGCATATATTTAGAGCAGAATCGATCATTATCATGCAACGTCCCAAGATGTTAAAGCAATAGTAACACCCTTAATTCTCTCACAGTACCATCGAGTTGTACCATTATCAATACTATCAGGAGTTTAGTAATGTTTGTTGCAATTGTTCATAAGGATTCAGTACGTACTATATTATTCGCTAATATGAAAAATATTTCTTCGCTTTAGTCTTTGCTAAGTAATTTGAACTTGAGATAAACGATGTTTGTGTAATGCAAGAAATCAATGCATATTCTACTCATAATCAATATCAGCTCAGGCTATTTGATGCTTATGATTATCTGTAACGTTTAAAATTGATATACAATAACTAAATGTGTCATATGATTTTTGTTGCTTTTCCTCCAATGGCGTGGCGGACGTGTGTTATACTAGTCGCTCCAAACTGAATAATTTCGGATGGGTTCGGATACATATCAATAGAAAAACTCTCAATTCTCTCATAATATCATCAAGTTGTACCATTATCATTACTATCAGTAGTTTAGCAGCGTTTGTTGCAATTGTTCATAATGTATCGGTACGTACTAGATTATTCGCTAATATGAAAAATATTTCTTCGTTTCAGCGTCCGGTAAGTAATTTCAACTTGCGATAAACTATCTTTGTGTAATGCAAGAAATCAGCGCATATTCTACCCATAATCAAGATCAATTTAGGACATTTGATGCTTTTGATTATTTGAAACGTTTAAAATTGATAAACAGGAAATAAATGTGTCATATGATTCTTGTTGCTTTTGCTCCAATGGCGTGGCGGTCGTGTGTTATACTAATCGATCCAAACTGAATAATGTCTGAATGGTTCGGATACATATCAGGCGTCAGACTAGAAAGTGCTAATATACAGTACATAAACGTTATTCGCTGACTCAGAATTTATGAAAACATCACATTTGTAATATTGAAATGCTGATCTGGATTGATAATATAAGATAAAGATATATAGGTTGTTTACTTTGGAAGCTGAATTCAAATGCACTCAATTTTTCCGAAAGACACAATTTTGTTACGTATGAAAACCCAAGGGAACAATTATGTAGCAGTAAAAGGATGAGGTGGAATATACAATTATATTAAGACAGCCTTTTACGCTCATTATTACAATAATGGTCCTTTATAAATTTGAAACCAGACCTGCACAAATTAGATTGTTGTGTAATTAGTGGTATGAGTAAAATCACAAAGGAAAATCAGTTCTAGGTGAAATATAAACCCAGACTGTTTCCGATAGGATTATCGTGTCTAAAGGAAATTTAGCATTAGCTCCCTTTCATTTCATGTGCAAATAGTTATTCTGCGAAGGAGAGAATCTTTGCATCTAAGGTACTAATTTATTTAAGTGCCACTGGACGTGCTCATTCTCTGATAGTATTATCATAGAATTCGTACTATCAGCATTTAAGGAGTGTTTCGACTCTACGGATTTAAGAAGCACACATAACTAGTTTAATAAAATCAACAAATAATTTATTTCCCTAAAATACAAAGTGAAAATTCAAAAGAACCATTATTCTAAATTAAATCCCTCTAAATCTTAAATGTTTTATCTGTCGTCAAAAAGTGTAAGACATTCCGAATCATATCCAATAGCCTTAAACACGCTTATGTGCCACCAGTCTTGAATATGCTATTACACCAATGTTCTCTAGTGTACAGATGTAGGAACCTTGTTGAATGTCGTTGATATACTAATAGTCTTGGTGTTCCACAAGCATGCATTCCACGATCTCTCTGAATGAGTGAGTTATAATCTCAAAATAGTGTTTATATCATAAAGACAACGAGGACTATTTAATTCCTATGAATAATTTAAATACACATTACTTCGTTTCAAATTTTATCTTAACACAAGTTAAGGTGATACCTCAGAATAATCATACAACACGAAGGAAGGCATTGTTCACAATATGATTTGTATACATATATTGCATGACCTAACACGTTAAAGAATTCTCCGAGGAAATTCCCAGGTCTAGGACGCAAATCTAAATAAACATATCGAGTAGCACACAACCATTATGACAAAAATCACGGGTAGGCAAAACATAAGATTAGTTAGGTACAAAAATCTCTACCCGCAATCACGAACTTTCCAAGAAACATAATATTGTATCATATGATGTCTTGGGAAAACAATTATGGGGCAGTATACGGATAAACTAGAATATATTTCTGTATTACAACTGCTCGTGTTTGCATTGAATATTTGAATCATGAACTGTCATTAAATTTGAAACGAACCCAACATGCAATATCGTTGTGGTAGATGAGCGGTATGTGCAAAACAAGAAAGGAAAATAAGGTTTATTTGATATGTGCCGATGACCCCGTTTCCGATGGAATGACAGTTTCTTAAAGGAAATATAATATTGGTTGCCGTTCAATTCATGTGATAGACCGTATTCGACGCTACAACGATCCTTTGTATTCAAGGCACCAATTTATTTGAGCGATATCAGATATTCTTATTCTCTTCTAGTATTATACAATTTTAACATACTTGTTGATAGCAGGATTGTAACATCTTTTGGTGGAATTGTTTCTAAAATTGTGGTACGTGTTATACGCATATTATGCAACACATATCATACGAAATATTCGCTAATATGAACATTCATTTTTTCCTTTTAGCAAAGGGTAAGTATTTTCGAATGAGATAACAAAGGTTGTGGAATAAAGTAAATTAGCACATATTCGATCAGGATCAAGTTCAGCCCAGAGTATTTCATGTTCTTGATTATTAAGAAGCAGTTCGATTGGCACACAGGAAACTAAATATGTTATATGAAAATATTTGCTTTTAATATGGAGAATATGCATTTACATGTAAGACATTCTTTCTGCACTCATCATTTTAATGATAACCCATCTTTATATTTGATATGAGCACGTCATGAAATAGGCGTTTGGAAGATGAGGGTAAACAGCAAATCGTAAGGGGAAATTAACATATATGCGGAATGTTCCTTAGTCAATGCTTGAAAAAGGGTTATAATTTGTATCAGAAATAGCAATACTGGCTGCATTTCTTTGCAAGCGAAGGCATCTATTCAGAGCAGGATCGATCATTATCATGCAAGGTCCCAAGATGTTAAAGCATTAACAAAACTCTCAATTCTCTCATAGTATCATCGAGTTGTACCATTCTTATTACTATAAGGAGTTTAGTAGTGTTTGTTGCAATTGTTCATAAAGTATCAGTACTTGGTAGATTATTCGCTGATATGAAAAATATTTCTTCGCTTTAGTCTTTGCTATGTAATTTGAACTTGAGATAAACGATGTTTGTGTAATGCAAGAAATCAATGCATATTCTACTCATAATCAATATCAGCTCAGGCTATTTGATGCTTATGATTATTTGTAACGTTTAAAATTGATGTACAATAACTAAATGTGTCATATTATTCTTGTTGCTTTTCCTCCAATGGCGTGGCGGACGTGTGTTATACTTGTCGCTCCATACTAATAATTTCGGATGGGTTCGGATACATATCAATAGAAAACTCTCAATTATCTCATAGTATCATCAAGGTGTACCATTTTTATTACTATCAGGAGTATAGTAGCGTTTGTTGCAATTGTTCATAATGTATAGGTACATACTAGATTATTGGCTAATGTGAAAAATATTTCTTCGTTTCAGCGTCCGGTAAGTAATTTCAACTTGCGATAAACTATGTTTGTGTAATGCAAGAAATCAGCGCATATTCTACCCATAATCAAGATCAATTTAGGACATTTGATGCTTTGGATTATTTGAAACGTTTAAATTTGATATCCAACAAGTAAATGTGTTATATGAGTCTTGTTGCTTTCCCTCCAATGGCGTGGCGGACGTGTGCTATACTAATCGTTCCAAACTGAATAATGTCGGATGGGTTCGGATACGTATCAGGCGTCAGAATAGAAAGTGCCAATGTACAAAACATAGACGTTATTCAGTCACTCAGAATTTTACGAAAACGTTACAAATGTAATACGCAAACGCTGATCTGGATTGATAATATAAGATAAAGTTATATAGGTTGTTTACTTTGGAAGCTGAATTCAAATGGACTCAATTTTTCCAAAAGACACAATGTTGTTACGTATGAAAACCCAAGAGAACAATTATGTAGCAGTAAAAGGATGCATTGGAATATGCATTTATATTAAGATGACCTATTACGCTCATTATTACAATAATGGTCCTTTATAAATTTGAAACCAGACCTGCACAAATTAGTTTGTTGTGTAATTAGTGGTATGAGTATCACAAAGAAAAGTCAGTTCTAGGTGAAATATAAAATCAGACTGTTTCCGATAGGATTATCGTGTCTAAAGGAAACTTAGCATTAGCTCCCTTTCATTTCATGTGCAAACAATTATTCTACGAAGGAGAGAATCTTTGCATCTAAGGTACTTAATTTGTTTAAGTGCCACTGGATGTGCTCATTCACTGATAGTATTATCATTGAATTCGTACTATCAGCATTTAAATAGTGTTAGGACACTACGGATTTAAGAAGCACAACTAGCTAGTTTAATAAAATCAACAAATAATTTATTTCATTAAAATGTAAAGTGAAAATTCAAAAGAACCATTATTGTGAATTAAATCCCCCCCCCATCTTGAATGTTCTATCTTATGTTCAAAAGCAAAGGATATTCCGAATCATATCTTATATTCTTAAATATGATAATGCGCCAAAGTCTTGAATATGCTATTATACCAATGGTCTCCAGTGTACAGAAGTAGCAACCTTCTTGAATGTAGCTGATATACTAATAGTATTGGTGTTCCACAAGGATACATTCCACGATCGGTTTGATTGAGTCATTTATAATCTCGCAATACTGTTTTATAGCAAAAAGACAATGAGCACTGTTTAATTTCTACGAAGAATTTAAATACATGATTCCTTCCTTTAAAATTATATCTGAACACAAGTAAAGGTGATCCCTCAGAATGATTATAAAACTAGAAGGAAGGCGTTGTTTATAAAATCCTTTGTATACATATTTCGCATGACCTAACACGTAACAGAATTTTCCAAGGATATTTCCAGGTCTAGAACTCAAATCTAAATAAAGATTTCGCTTAGTAGGCTATATCATGACAGGAGTCAGGGGTAGGCAAAACATAAGATTAGTCAGGTACAAAAAACTCTTCTCGCAATCACGAACTTTCCAAAACAATTATGCAGCAGTAAAGGAATAAACTAGAATATGTTTCTGTATTACAACTGCTCCTTTTTGCATTGAATATTTGAATCATAAAATTTCATTAAATTTGAAACGAACCCTGCATGCAGGTAGACGAGCGGTATGTGCGAAATAAGAAAGGAAAATAAGGTTTATTTGAAATCTGCCGAAGACCCTGTTTCAAATGGAATGTTCGTTTCTTAAGGGAAATACAATTCTGGTTGCCGTTCAATCCATATGATAATCCGTATTCGACGCTACAACGATCCTTTGTATGCAAGGCACCAATTTATTTAAATGATATCATATATTATTATTCTCTTCTACTATTGTAAAAGTTTTAACATACTTGATGAAGGCAGAATTGTAAAATCTTTTGGTGGAATTGTTTCTAAGATTGCGGTACGTGTTACAAACACATTATGAAACACATATGAAATATTCGCTAATATGAAAAAATGTTTTTTCTTTTTAGGAACGGGAAGAAATTTTAACTGAGGTAACTCTGATTGTGGAATAAAGTAAATTAGCGCATATTCGATCAGGATCAAGTTCAGCCCAGAGCATTTCATGTTCTTGATTTTTTAGAAGCAGTTCGATTGACACACAGGAAACTAAATATGTTATATGAAAATATTTGCTTTTAATATGGAGAATATGCATTTACATGTAATATAGGCTTTTGCGCTCATCATTTTAATGATAGCCCATCTTTATATTTATGAGCACGGCATGAAATAGGCTGTTGGTAGAAGAGGTTAAACAGCAAAATGTAAGGGGAAATTAACATATATGCGGAATATTCCTTAGTGTTTGAAAAGGGTTATAATTTGTATCAGAAATATCAAGACTGGCTGCCTGCATTTCTTTCCACGTGAAGGCATATATTTAGAGCAGAATCGATCGTGTCTAAAGGAAACTTAGCATTAGCGCCCTTTCATTTCATGTGCAAATAGTTATTCTACGAAGGAGAGAATCTTTGCATCTAAGGTACTTAATTTGTTTAATGTGCCACTGGATGTGCTCATTCTCTGATAGTATTATCATAGAATTCGTACTATCAGCATTTAAGGAGTGTTTCGACTCTACGGATTTAAGAAGCACACATAACTAGTTTAATAAACTCAAAAATTATTTATTTCCCTAATATTCAAAGTGAAAATTGAAAAGAACCATTATTCCAAAATAATTCCCGCAAAATGTTAAATAATATATGTGAGGTTCAAAAGTGAAGGATATTCCGAATCATATCTTATAATCTTAAATATGCTTATGCACCAACAGTCTTGAATGTGCTATTATACCAATGGTCTCCAGTGTAAAGATGTAGCAACCTTCTTGAATGTAGTTGATATACAAATAGTCTTGGTGTTCCACAAGCATACATTCCATGATCTCTTTGACTGAGTCATTTATAATTTCGAAATAATACTTTATAGCAAAACGACAATGGCCGCTGTTTAATTCCTATGAATAATTTAAATACACATTCCTTCGTTTCAAATTATATCTTAACACAAGTAAAGGTGATTCCTCAGAATGATCATACAACACGAAGGAAGGCTTTGTTCACAAAATCCTTTGTATACATATTTCGCATGACCTAACACGTAAAAGAATTCTCCGAGGAAATTCCCAAGTCTAGGGCTCTAATCTAAATAAACAGATTGCTTAGCAGACAACATCATGACAAAAATCAGGGGCAGGCGAACATAAGATTAGTTAGGTACAAAAATCTCTACCCGCAATCACGAACTTTCCAAGAAACGTAACATTTTATCCTATGATGTCTTGGGAAAACAATTATGCAGTAGTTAACGGAAAAACTAGAATATGTTTCTCTTTAAAAACTACTCGTTTTTGCATTGAATATTCGAATCATGAACTGTCATTAAATTTGTAACGAACCCTGCATGCAATATCGTTTTGGTAGATGAGCCTTATGTTTGAAACAAGAAAGGAAAATAAGGTTTTTTGAAATGTATCAAATACTATGTATCAAATGGAATGATCGTATGTTAAAGGAAATATAATATTGGTTGCCGTTCAATACATTTGATAAACCGTATTCAACGTTACAGCGATCCTTTGCATGCAAAGCGTCAATCAATTTAAGTGATATCTGATATTTTTATTTTCTTCTAGTATTATAAAGTTTTAACACACTTGTTAATAGCAGAATTGAAACATCTTTTAGTGACATTGTCTCTAAGATTGCGGTACGTGTTATACACATTATGAAACACATTTGAAATATTTGCTAATATGAAAAAATGTTTTTTTCTTTTTAGGAATCGGTACGTATTTTCAAGTGAGGTAACTCTGATTGTGGAACAAAGTAAATTAGCGCATATTCGATCAGGATCAAGTTGAGCCCAGGGCATTTCATGTTCTTGATATTTTTACAAGAAGTTCGATTGACACACAGGAAACTAAAAATGTTATATGAAAATATTTGCTTTTAATATGGAGAATATGCATTTACTTGTATGACATCCTTTTTGCACTCATCATTTTAATGACAGCCCATCTTTATATTTGATATGAGCACGGCATGAAATAGGCTGTTGGTAGATGAAGTTAAACAGCAAAAGGTAAGGGGAAATTAACATATATGCGGAATATTCCTTAGTCAATGTTTGAAAAAGGGTTATAATTTGTATCAGAAATAGCAAGACTGACTGCATTTTTTTCCACGTGATGGCATATATTTAGAGTGGAATCGGTCATTATCATGCATGGTCCCAAGATGTTAAAGCAATTGCAGCACTCTCAATTCTCTCATAGTATCATCAAGTTGTATCATTATCATTACTATCAGTAGTTTGGTAGCGTTTGTTGCAATTGTTCATAAGGATTCAGTACGTACTAGATTATTCGCTAATGTGAAAAATATTTCTTCGTTTCAGTTTCCGGTAAGTAATTTCAACTTGAGATAAACGATGTTTGTGTAATGCGAGAAATCGGTACATATTCTACCCATAATCAGGATCAGCTCAGGACATTTGATGCTTTGGATTATTTGAAACGTTTAAAATTGATATACAATAACTAAATGTGTCATATGATTATTGTTGCTTTTCCTCCAATGGCGTGGCGGACGTGTGTTACACTAATCGCTCCAAACTGAATACTTTCGGAAGTGTTTAGAAACATATCAGGCATCAGAATAGAAAGTGCCAATTTACAGTACATAGGCGTTATTCACTGACTCAGAATTCATGAAAACATTACATTTGTAATATTGAAATGTCGATCTGGATTGATAATATAAGATAAACATATATATGTTGTTTAGTTTGGAAGCTGAATTTAAACGAACTCACTTTTTCCGAAAGACACAAAGTTGTTACGTATGGAAACCAAAGGGAACAATTATGTAGCAGTAAAAGGATGAAGTGGAATACACAGTTATATTAAGACAGCCTTTTACGCTCATTATTACAATAATGGTCCTTTATAAATTTGAAACCAGACCTGCACAAATTAGCTTGTTGTGTAATTAGTGGTATGAGTAAAATCACAAAGAAAAGTCAGTTCAGGGTGAAACATAAAATCAGACTGTCTCCGATATTGTTATCGTATCTAAAGAAAACTTAGCATTAGCTCCCTTTCATCCCATGTGAAATGTTTTTTTCTTTCTACGAAGCAGAGAATCTTTGCATCTAAGGTACTAAGTTGTTTAAGTACCACTGGGTGTGCTCATTCACTGATAGTATTATCATTGAATTCGTGCTATCAGCATTTAAGTAGTGTTTGGACTCTAAGGATTTAAGAAGCACAACTAACTAGTTTAATAAAATGAAGAAATAATTTATTTCCCTAAAATTCAAAGTGAAAATTCAAAAGAACCATTATTCTAAAATAGTTCCCCCAAAATCTTAAATATTCTATCTGAAGTTCAAAAGTGAAGGATATTCCGAATCATAGCTTATAGTCTTAAATATGCTTATGCGCCAACAGTCTTGAATATGCTATTATAGAAATGGTCTCCAGTGTACAGATGTAGCAACCTTCTTGAATGTAGTTTATATACAAATAGTCTTGGTGTTCCACAAGCATACATTCCAGGATCTCTTTGACTGAGTCATTTATAATCTCGAAATAGTACTTTATAGCAAAACGACAATGACCGCTGTTTCATTCCTATGAATAATTTGAATACATGATTCCTTCCTTTCAAATTATATCTTAACACAAGTAAAGGTGATCCCTCAGAATGATCATAAAACTAGAAGGAAGGCTTTGTTTATAAAATCCTTTGTATACTTATTTCGCCTGACCTAAAACGTAACAGAATTCTCCAAGGATATTTCCAGGTCTAGAACTCAAATCTAAATAAAGATTTATCTTTGTAGGCTATATCATGACAGGAATCAGGGGTAGACAAAACATAAGATTAGTCAGGTACAAAAATCTCTACTCTCAATCACGAACTTTCCAAGAAACATAATATTGTATCCTATGATGTCTTGGGAAAACAATTATGCAGGAGTAAACGGATAAACTAGAATATGTTTCTGTATTATAACTGCTCGTGTTTGCAATGAATATTTGAATCATGAACTGTAATTAAATTTGAAACGAACCTTGCATGCAATATCGTTTTGGTAGATGAGCGCTATGTGTAAAAGAAGAAAGGAAAATAAGGTTTATTTGATATGTGCCGATGACCCCGTTTCCAATGGAATGACAGTTTCTTAAAGGAAATATAATGTTGGTTGCCGTTCAATCCATGGCACCAATTTATTTGAGCGATATCAGATAGTCTTATTCTCTTCTAGTATTATACAATGTTAACATACTTGTTGATAGCAGAATTGTAACATCTTTTGGTGTAATTGTTTCTAAAATTGCGGTACGTGTTATACACATATTATGAAACACATATGAAATATTGGCTAATATGAACAATTTGTCTTTCCTTTTAGCTAAGGGTAAATAATTTCGAATGAGATAACTAAAATTGTGGAATAAAGTAAATTAGCACATATTCAAACAGGATCAAGTTCATCCCAGAGCATTTGATGTTCTTGATTATTTAGAAGCAGTCTCTCCAAACTGAATAATTTCGGATGGGTTCGGATACATATCAATAGAAAAACTCTAAATTCTCTCATAGTATCATCAAGTTGTACCATTATCATTACTATCAGGAGTTTAGTAGGGTTTGTTGCAATTGTTCATAATGTATCGGTACGTACTAGATTATTCGCTAATGTGAAAAATATTTCTTCGTTTCAGTCTATGGTAAGTAATTTCAACTTGCGATAATCTATCTTTGTGTAATGCAAGAAATCAGCGTATATTCTACCCATAATGAAGATCAATTTGGACATTTGATGCTTTGGATTATTTGAAACGTTTAAATTTGATATACAAGAAGTAAACGTTTCATATGAGTCTTGTTGCTTTCCCTCCAATGGCGTGACGGACATGTGCTATACTAATCGCTCCAAAGTGAATAATGTCGGAAGGGTTCGATACATATCAGGCGTCAGAATAGAAAGTGCCAATGTACAGTACATAGACGTTATTCTGTGACTCAGAATTTACGAAAACATTACATTTGTAATATTGAAACGCTGATCTGGATTGATAATATAAGATAAGGATATATAGGTTGTTTACTTTGGAGGCTGAATTCAAATGCATACAATTTTTCCGAAAGACACAATGTTGTTACGAATGAAAACCCAAGGGAACAATTATGTAGCAGTAAAAGGATGCATTGGAATATGCATTTATATTAAGACAGCCTTTTACGCTCATTATTACAATAATGGTCTTTTTTGAAACGAACACGGCACAAATTAGCTTGTTGTGTAATTAGTGGTATGAGTAAAGTCATAAAGAAAAATTAGTTCTAGGTGAAATATAAAACCAGACTGTTTCCGATAGGATTATTGTGTCTAAAGGAAACTTAGCATTAGCTCCCTTTCATTTCATGTGCAAATAGTTATTCTACGAAGGAGAGAAAATTTGCATCTAAGGTACTTAATTTGTTTAAGTGCCACTGGACGTGCTCATTCTCTGATAGTATTATCATAGAATTCGTACTATCAGCATTTAAGGAGTGTTTCGACTCTACGGATTTAAGAAGCACACATAACTAGTTTAATAAAATCAAAAATTATTTATTTCCCTAATATTCAAAGTGAAAATTCAAAGAACCATTATTCTGAATTAAATATCGCAAAAGCTTAAATGTTCTATCTTATGGTCATATGTGTAGGATATTCCGAATCATATTCAATAGTCTTAAATATGCTTATGCACCAACAGTCTTGAATGTGCTACTATACCAATGGTCTCCAGTGTACAGATGTAGCAACCTTTTTGAATGTAGTTGATATACAAATAGTCTTGGTGTTCCACAAGCATACATTCCAGGATCTCTTTGATTGAGTCATTTATCGAAATATTGTTTTATAGCAAAAAGACAATGAGAACTGTTTAATTCCTATGAATAATTTAAATACACATTCCTTCGTTTCAAATTATATCTTAACACAAGTAAAGGTGATACCTCAGAATGATCATACAACACGTAGGAAGGCTTTGTTCACAAAATCCTTTGTATACATATTTCGCATGACCTAACACGTAAAAGAATTCGCCGAGGGAATTCCCAGGTCTATTACTCTAATCTAAATAAACAGATTGCTTAGCAGACAACATCATGACAAAAATCAGGGGCAGGCAAAACATAAGATTAGTTAGGTACAAAAATCTCTACCCGCAATCACGAACTTTCTAAGAAACATAATATTATATCATATGATGTCTTGGGAAAACAATTATGGAGCAGTATACGCATAAACTAGAATATGTTTCTGTATTACAAGTGCTGGTGTTTGCATTGAATATTTGAATCATGAACTTTAATTAAATTTGAAACGAACCTTGCATGCAATATCGTTTTGGTAGATGAGCGCTATGTGTAAAAGAAGAAAGGAAAACAAGGTTTATTTGATATGTGCCGATGACCCCGTTTCCAATGGAATGACAGTTTCTTAAAGAAAATATAATGTTGGTTGCCGTTCAATCCATGGCACCAATTTATTTGAGCGATATCAGATAGTCTTATTCTCTTCTAGTATTATACAATTTTAACATACTTGTTGATAGCAGAATTGTAACATCTTTTGGTGGAATTGTTTCTAAAATTGCGGTACGTGTTATACACATATTATGAAACACATATGAAATATTGGCTAATATGAACAATTTGTCTTTCCTTTTAATTAAGGGTAAATAATTTCGAATGAGATAATAAGATTGTGGAAAAAGTAAATTAGCACATATTCAAACAGGATCAAATTCGTCCCAGAGCATTTGATGTTCTTGATTATTTAGAAGCAGTTCGATTGACACACAGGAAACTAAATATGTTATATGAAAATATTTGCTTTTAATATGGAGAATATGCATTTACATGTAATATAGGCTTTTGCGCTCATCATTTTAATGATAGCCCATCTTTATATTTATGAGCACGGCATGAAATAGGCTGTTGGTAGAAGAGGTTAAACAGCAAAATGTAAGGGGAAATTAACATATATGCGGAATATTCCTTAGTGTTTGAAAAGGGTTATAATTTGTATCAGAAATATCAAGACTGGCTGCCTGCATTTCTTTCCACGTGAAGGCATATATTTAGAGCAGAATCGATCGTGTCTAAAGGAAACTTAGTATTAGCGCCCTTTCATTTCATGTGCAAATAGTTATTCTACGAAGGAGAGAATCTTTGCATCTAAGGTACTTAATTTGTTTAATGTGCCACTGGATGTGCTCATTCTCTGATAGTATTATCATAGAATTCGTACTATCAGCATTTAAGGAGTGTTTCGACTCTACGGATTTAAGAAGCACACATAACTAGTTTAATAAACTCAAAAATTATTTATTTCCCTAATATTCAAAGTGAAAATTGAAAAGAACCATTATTCCAAAATAATTCCCGCAAAATGTTAAATAATATATGTGAGGTTCAAAAGTGAAGGATATTCCGAATCATATCTTATAATCTTAAATATGCTTATGCACCAACAGTCTTGAATGTGCTATTATACCAATGGTCTCCAGTGTAAAGATGTAGCAACCTTCTTGAATGTAGTTGATATACAAATAGTCTTGGTGTTCCACAAGCATACATTCCATGATCTCTTTGACTGAGTCATTTATAATTTCGAAATAATACTTTATAGCAAAACGACAATGGCCGCTGTTTAATTCCTATGAATAATTTAAATACACATTCCTTCGTTTCAAATTATATCTTAACACAAGTAAAGGTGATTCCTCAGAATGATCATACAACACGAAGGAAGGCTTTGTTCACAAAATCCTTTGTATACATATTTCGCATGACCTAACACGTAAAAGAATTCTCCGAGGAAATTCCCAAGTCTAGGGCTCTAATCTAAATAAACAGATTGCTTAGCAGACAACATCATGACAAAAATCAGGGGCAGGCGAACATAAGATTAGTTAGGTACAAAAATCTCTACCCGCAATCACGAACTTTCCAAGAAACGTAACATTTTATCCTATGATGTCTTGGGAAAACAATTATGCAGTAGTTAACGGAAAAACTAGAATATGTTTCTCTTTAAAAACTACTCGTTTTTGCATTGAATATTCGAATCATGAACTGTCATTAAATTTGTAACGAACCCTGCATGCAATATCGTTTTGGTAGATGAGCCTTATGTTTGAAACAAGAAAGGAAAATAAGGTTTTTTGAAATGTATCAAATACTATGTATCAAATGGAATGATCGTATGTTAAAGGAAATATAATATTGGTTGCCGTTCAATACATTTGATAAACCGTATTCAACGTTACAGCGATCCTTTGCATGCAAAGCGTCAATCAATTTAAGTGATATCTGATATTTTTATTTTCTTCTAGTATTATAAAGTTTTAACACACTTGTTAATAGCAGAATTGAAACATCTTTTAGTGACATTGTCTCTAAGATTGCGGTACGTGTTATACACATTATGAAACACATTTGAAATATTTGCTAATATGAAAAAATGTTTTTTTCTTTTTAGGAATCGGTACGTATTTTCAAGTGAGGTAACTCTGATTGTGGAACAAAGTAAATTAGCGCATATTCGATCAGGATCAAGTTGAGCCCAGGGCATTTCATGTTCTTGATATTTTTACAAGAAGTTCGATTGACACACAGGAAACTAAAAATGTTATATGAAAATATTTGCTTTTAATATGGAGAATATGCATTTACTTGTATGACATCCTTTTTGCACTCATCATTTTAATGACAGCCCATCTTTATATTTGATATGAGCACGGCATGAAATAGGCTGTTGGTAGATGAAGTTAAACAGCAAAAGGTAAGGGGAAATTAACATATATGCGGAATATTCCTTAGTCAATGTTTGAAAAAGGGTTATAATTTGTATCAGAAATAGCAAGACTGACTGCATTTTTTTCCACGTGATGGCATATATTTAGAGTGGAATCGGTCATTATCATGCATGGTCCCAAGATGTTAAAGCAATTGCAGCACTCTCAATTCTCTCATAGTATCATCAAGTTGTATCATTATCATTACTATCAGTAGTTTGGTAGCGTTTGTTGCAATTGTTCATAAGGATTCAGTACGTACTAGATTATTCGCTAATGTGAAAAATATTTCTTCGTTTCAGTTTCCGGTAAGTAATTTCAACTTGAGATAAACGATGTTTGTGTAATGCGAGAAATCGGTACATATTCTACCCATAATCAGGATCAGCTCAGGACATTTGATGCTTTGGATTATTTGAAACGTTTAAAATTGATATACAATAACTAAATGTGTCATATGATTATTGTTGCTTTTCCTCCAATGGCGTGGCGGACGTGTGTTACACTAATCGCTCCAAACTGAATACTTTCGGAAGTGTTTAGAAACATATCAGGCATCAGAATAGAAAGTGCCAATTTACAGTACATAGGCGTTATTCACTGACTCAGAATTCATGAAAACATTACATTTGTAATATTGAAATGTCGATCTGGATTGATAATATAAGATAAACATATATATGTTGTTTAGTTTGGAAGCTGAATTTAAACGAACTCACTTTTTCCGAAAGACACAAAGTTGTTACGTATGGAAACCAAAGGGAACAATTATGTAGCAGTAAAAGGATGAAGTGGAATACACAGTTATATTAAGACAGCCTTTTACGCTCATTATTACAATAATGGTCCTTTATAAATTTGAAACCAGACCTGCACAAATTAGCTTGTTGTGTAATTAGTGGTATGAGTAAAATCACAAAGAAAAGTCAGTTCAGGGTGAAACATAAAATCAGACTGTCTCCGATATTGTTATCGTATCTAAAGAAAACTTAGCATTAGCTCCCTTTCATCCCATGTGAAATGTTTTTTTCTTTCTACGAAGCAGAGAATCTTTGCATCTAAGGTACTAAGTTGTTTAAGTACCACTGGGTGTGCTCATTCACTGATAGTATTATCATTGAATTCGTGCTATCAGCATTTAAGTAGTGTTTGGACTCTAAGGATTTAAGAAGCACAACTAACTAGTTTAATAAAATGAAGAAATAATTTATTTCCCTAAAATTCAAAGTGAAAATTCAAAAGAACCATTATTCTAAAATAGTTCCCCCAAAATCTTAAATATTCTATCTGAGGTTCAAAAGTGAAGGATATTCCGAATCATAGCTTATAGTCTTAAATATGCTTATGCGCCAACAGTCTTGAATATGCTATTATAGAAATGGTCTCCAGTGTACAGATGTAGCAACCTTCTTGAATGTAGTTTATATACAAATAGTCTTGGTGTTCCACAAGCATACATTCCAGGATCTCTTTGACTGAGTCATTTATAATCTCGAAATAGTACTTTATAGCAAAACGACAATGACCGCTGTTTCATTCCTATGAATAATTTGAATACATGATTCCTTCCTTTCAAATTATATCTTAACACAAGTAAAGGTGATCCCTCAGAATGATCATAAAACTAGAAGGAAGGCTTTGTTTATAAAATCCTTTGTATACTTATTTCGCCTGACCTAAAACGTAACAGAATTCTCCAAGGATATTTCCAGGTCTAGAACTCAAATCTAAATAAAGATTTATCTTTGTAGGCTATATCATGACAGGAATCAGGGGTAGACAAAACATAAGATTAGTCAGGTACAAAAATCTCTACTCTCAATCACGAACTTTCCAAGAAACATAATATTGTATCCTATGATGTCTTGGGAAAACAATTATGCAGGAGTAAACGGATAAACTAGAATATGTTTCTGTATTATAACTGCTCGTGTTTGCAATGAATATTTGAATCATGAACTGTAATTAAATTTGAAACGAACCTTGCATGCAATATCGTTTTGGTAGATGAGCGCTATGTGTAAAAGAAGAAAGGAAAATAAGGTTTATTTGATATGTGCCGATGACCCCGTTTCCAATGGAATGACAGTTTCTTAAAGGAAATATAATGTTGGTTGCCGTTCAATCCATGGCACCAATTTATTTGAGCGATATCAGATAGTCTTATTCTCTTCTAGTATTATACAATGTTAACATACTTGTTGATAGCAGAATTGTAACATCTTTTGGTGTAATTGTTTCTAAAATTGCGGTACGTGTTATACACATATTATGAAACACATATGAAATATTGGCTAATATGAACAATTTGTCTTTCCTTTTAGCTAAGGGTAAATAATTTCGAATGAGATAACTAAAATTGTGGAATAAAGTAAATTAGCACATATTCAAACAGGATCAAGTTCATCCCAGAGCATTTGATGTTCTTGATTATTTAGAAGCAGTCTCTCCAAACTGAATAATTTCGGATGGGTTCGGATACATATCAATAGAAAAACTCTAAATTCTCTCATAGTATCATCAAGTTGTACCATTATCATTACTATCAGGAGTTTAGTAGGGTTTGTTGCAATTGTTCATAATGTATCGGTACGTACTAGATTATTCGCTAATGTGAAAAATATTTCTTCGTTTCAGTCTATGGTAAGTAATTTCAACTTGCGATAATCTATCTTTGTGTAATGCAAGAAATCAGCGTATATTCTACCCATAATGAAGATCAATTTGGACATTTGATGCTTTGGATTATTTGAAACGTTTAAATTTGATATACAAGAAGTAAACGTTTCATATGAGTCTTGTTGCTTTCCCTCCAATGGCGTGACGGACATGTGCTATACTAATCGCTCCAAAGTGAATAATGTCGGAAGGGTTCGATACATATCAGGCGTCAGAATAGAAAGTGCCAATGTACAGTACATAGACGTTATTCTGTGACTCAGAATTTACGAAAACATTACATTTGTAATATTGAAACGCTGATCTGGATTGATAATATAAGATAAGGATATATAGGTTGTTTACTTTGGAGGCTGAATTCAAATGCATACAATTTTTCCGAAAGACACAATGTTGTTACGAATGAAAACCCAAGGGAACAATTATGTAGCAGTAAAAGGATGCATTGGAATATGCATTTATATTAAGACAGCCTTTTACGCTCATTATTACAATAATGGTCTTTTTTGAAACGAACACGGCACAAATTAGCTTGTTGTGTAATTAGTGGTATGAGTAAAGTCATAAAGAAAAATTAGTTCTAGGTGAAATATAAAACCAGACTGTTTCCGATAGGATTATTGTGTCTAAAGGAAACTTAGCATTAGCTCCCTTTCATTTCATGTGCAAATAGTTATTCTACGAAGGAGAGAAAATTTGCATCTAAGGTACTTAATTTGTTTAAGTGCCACTGGACGTGCTCATTCTCTGATAGTATTATCATAGAATTCGTACTATCAGCATTTAAGGAGTGTTTCGACTCTACGGATTTAAGAAGCACACATAACTAGTTTAATAAAATCAAAAATTATTTATTTCCCTAATATTCAAAGTGAAAATTCAAAGAACCATTATTCTGAATTAAATATCGCAAAACCTTAAATGTTCTATCTTATGGTCATATGTGTAGGATATTCCGAATCATATTCAATAGTCTTAAATATGCTTATGCACCAACAGTCTTGAATGTGCTACTATACCAATGGTCTCCAGTGTACAGATGTAGCAACCTTTTTGAATGTAGTTGATATACAAATAGTCTTGGTGTTCCACAAGCATACATTCCAGGATCTCTTTGATTGAGTCATTTATCGAAATATTGTTTTATAGCAAAAAGACAATGAGAACTGTTTAATTCCTATGAATAATTTAAATACACATTCCTTCGTTTCAAATTATATCTTAACACAAGTAAAGGTGATACCTCAGAATGATCATACAACACGAAGGCTTTGTTCACAAAATCCTTTGTATACAAATTTCGCATGACCTAACACGTAAAAGAATTCGCCGAAGGAATTCCCAGGTCTATTACTCTAATCTAAATGAACAGATTGCTTAGCAGACAACATCATGACAAAAATCAGGGGCAGGCGAAACATAAGATTAGTTAGGTACAAAAATCTCTACCCGCAATCACGAAGTTTCTAAGAAACATAATATTATATCATATGATGTCTTGGGAAAACAATTATGGAGCAGTATACGGATGAACTAGAATATGTTTCTGTATTACAAGTGCTGGTGTTTGCATTGAATATTTGAATCATGAACTTTAATTAAATTTGAAACGAACCTTGCATGCAATATCGTTTTGGTAGATGAGCGCTATGTGTAAAAGAAGAAAGGAAAACAAGGTTTATTTGATATGTGCCGATGACCCCGTTTCCAATGGAATGACAGTTTCTTAAAGAAAATATAATGTTGGTTGCCGTTCAATCCATGGCACCAATTTATTTGAGCGATATCAGATAGTCTTATTCTCTTCTAGTATTATACAATTTTAACATACTTGTTGATAGCAGAATTGTAACATCTTTTGGTGGAATTGTTTCTAAAATTGCGGTACGTGTTATACACATATTATGAAACACATATGAAATATTGGCTAATATGAACAATTTGTCTTTCCTTTTAATTAAGGGTAAATAATTTCGAATGAGATAATAAGATTGTGGAAAAAGTAAATTAGCACATATTCAAACAGGATCAAATTCGTCCCAGAGCATTTGATGTTCTTGATTATTTAGAAGCAGTTCGATTGACACACAGGAAACTAAATATGTTATATGAAAATATTTGCTTTTAACATGGAGAATATGCATTTACATATAAGACATCCTTTCTGCACTCATCATTTTAATGATAGCCCATCTTTATATTTGATATGAGCACGGCATGAAATAGGCTGTTGGTAGGTGAGGTTAAACAGCAAAAATTAAGGGGAAATGAACATATATGCGGAATGTTCCTTAGTCAATGTTTGAGAAAGGGTTATAATTTGTATCAGAGATAGCAATACTGGCTGCATTTCTTTCCACGTGAAGGCATTTATTCAGATCAGAGTCGATCATTATCATGCAAGGTCCCAAGATGTTAAAGCAATAGTAAAACTCTCAATTGATTCATAGTATCATCGAGTTGTACCATTATCAATACTATCAGGAATTAAGTAGTGTTTGTTGCAATTGTTCATAAGGATTCAGTACGTACTATATTATTAGCCAATATGAAAAATATTTCTTCGCTTTAGTCTTGGCTAAGGAATTTGAATTTTGAGATAAACGATGTTTCTGTAATGCAAGAAATCAATGCATATTCTACTCATAATCAATATCAGCTCAGGCCATTTGATGCTTATGATTATTTGTAACGTTTAAAATTGATGTACAATAACTAAATGTGTCATATTATTCTTGTTGCTTTTCCTCCAATGGCGTGTCGGACGTGTGTTATACTAGTCGCTCCAAACTGAACAATTTCGGATGGGTTCGGATACATATCATTAGAAAACTCGCTATTCTCTCATAGTATCATCAAGTTGTACCATTATCATTACTATCAGGAGTTTAGTAGCGTTTGTTGCAATTGTTCATAATGTATCGGTACGTACTAGATTATTCGCTAATGTGAAAAATATTTCTTCGTTTCAGCGTCCGGTAAGTAATTTCAACTTGCGATAAACTATATTTGTGTAATGCAAGAAATCAGCGCATATTCTACCCATAATCAAGATCAATTTAGGACATTTGATGCTTTGGATTATTTGAAACGTTTAAAAATGATATACAAGAAATAAATGTGTCATATGATTCTTGTTGCTTTTGCTCCAATGGCGTGACGGACGTGTGTTATACTAATCGCTCCAAAATGAATAATGTCGGAAGGGTTCGGATACATATCAGGCGTCAGAATAGAAAGTACCAATGTACAGTACATAAACGTTATTCACTGACTCAGAATTCATGAAAACATTATATTTGTAATATTGAAATGCTGATCTGGATTGATAATATAAGATAAAGACATAGAGGTTGTTTACTTTGGAAGCTGAATTCAAATG
This sequence comes from Sinohyriopsis cumingii, assembly GCA_028554795.2. NCBI lineage: Eukaryota > Metazoa > Mollusca > Bivalvia > Unionida > Unionidae > Sinohyriopsis > Sinohyriopsis cumingii. The sequence goes on along the minus strand of CM068837.1, from coordinate 66,293,117 downwards.
CACTGAATTTTTCCGAAAGACACAATGTTGTTACGTATGAAAACCCAAGGGAAAAATTATGTAGCAGTAAAGGGATCAAGTGGAATATGCATTTATATTAAGACAGCCTTTTACGCTCATTATTACAATAATGGTCCTTTATAAATTTGAAACCAGACCTGCATAAATTAGATTGTTGTGTAATTAGTGGTATGAGTAAAATCACAAAGAAAAATTAGTTCTAGGTGAAATATAAAACCAGACTGTTTCCGATAGGATTATCGTGTCTAAAGGAAACTTAGCATTAGCTCCCTTTCATTTCATGTGCAAATAGTTATTCTACGAAGGAGAGAATCTTTGCATCTAAGGTACTTAATTTGTTTAAGTGCCATTGGACGTGCTCATTCTCTGATAGTATTATCATAGAATTCGGTATGTGTAAAACAAGAAAGGAAAATAAGGTTTAATTGATATGTGCCGATGACCCCGTTTCCAATGGAATGACAGTTTCTTAAAGGAAATATACTATTGGTTGCCGTTCAATTCATGTGACAAACCGTATTCGACGCTACAACGATCCTTTGTATTCAATTTACCAATTTATTTGAGCGATATGAGATATTCTTATTCTCTTCTAGTATCATACGATTTTAACATACTTGTTGATATCAGAATTGTAACATCTTTTGGTGTAATTGTTTCTAAAATTGCGGTACGTGTTATACGCATGTTAAGCATCACATATCATATGAAATATTCGCTAATATGAACATTAATTTTTCCTTTTGGCAAAGGGTAAATAATTTAGAATGACATAACTAAGGTTGTGGAATAAAGTAAATTAGCGCATATTCGATCAGGATCATGTTCATCCCAGAGCATTTAATGTTCTTGACTATTTAGAAGCAGTTCGATTGACACACAGGAAACTAAATAAGTTATATGAAAATATTTGCTTTTAAAATGGAGAATATGCATTTACATATTAAGATATCCTTTTTGCACTCATCATTTTAATGATAGCCCATCTTTATATTTGATATGAGCACGGCATGAAATAGGCTGTTGGTAGATGAGGTTAAACAGCAAATAGTTTGGGAAATGAACATATATGCGGAATGTTCCTTAATCAATGTTTGAAAAAGGGTTATAATTTGTATCAGAGATAGTAAGACTGCCTACACTTTCTTTCCACGTGAAGGCATCTATTCACAGCAGAATCGATCATCATCATGCAAGGTCCCAAGATTTTAAAGAAATAACAAAACTCTCAATTCTCTCATAGTATCATCGAGCTGTACCATTCTTATTACTATCAGGAGTTTAGTAGTGTTTGTTGCAATTGTTCATAAAGTATCAGTAGTTGGTAGATCATTCGCTAATATGAAAAATATTTCTTCGTTTTAGTTTTTGCTAAGTAATTTCAACTTGAGATAAACTATGCTTGTGTAATGCAAGAAATCAATGCATATTCTACCCATAATCAAGATAAATTTAGGACATTTGATGCTTATGATTATTTGAAACGTTTAAATTTGATATACAAGAAGTAAACGTGTCATATGAATCTTGTTGCTTTCCCTCCAATGGCGTGACGGACGTGTGCTATACTAATCGCTCCAAACTGAATAATGTCGGAAGGGTTCGATACATATCAGGCGTCAGAATAGAAAGTGCCAATGTACAGTACATAGACGTTATTCAGTGACTCAGAATTTACGAAAACATTACATTTGTAATATTGAAACGCTGATCTGGATTGATAATATAAGATAAGGATATATAGGTTGTTTACTTTGGAGGCTGAATTCAAATGCATACAATTTTTCCGAAAGACACAATGTTGTTACGAATGAAAACCCAAGGGAACAATTATGTAGCAGTAAAAGGATGCATTGGAATATGCATTTATATTAAGACAGCCTTTTACGCTCATTATTACAATAATGGTCTTTTTTGAAACGAACACGGCACAAATTAGCTTGTTGTGTAATTAGTGGTATGAGTAAAGTCATAAAGAAAAATTAGTTCTAGGTGAAATATAAAACCAGACTGTTTCCGATAGGATTATCGTGTCTAAAGGAAACTTAGCATTAGCTCCCTTTCATTTCATGTGCAAACAGTTATTCTACGAAGGAGAGAATCTTTGCATCTAAGGTACTTAATTTGTTTAAGTGCCACTGGACGTGCTCATTCTCTGATAGTATTATCATAGAATTCGTACAATCAGCATTTAAGGAGTGTTTCGACTCTACGGATTTAAGAAGCACACATAACTAGTTTAATAAAATCAAAAATTATTTATTTCCCTAATATTCAAAGTGAAAATTCAAAGAACCATTATTCTGAATTAAATATCGCAAAACCTTAAATGTTCTATCTTATGGTCATATGTGTAGGATATTCCGAATCATATTCAATAGTCTTAAATATGCTTATGCACCAACAGTCTTGAATGTGCTACTATACCAATGGTCTCCAGTGTACAGATGTAGCAACCTTTTTGAATGTAGTTGATATACAAATAGTCTTGGTGTTCCACAAGCATACATTCCAGGATCTCTTTGATTGAGTCATTTATTGAAATATTGTTTTATAGCAAAAAGACAATGAGAACTGTTTAATTCCTACGAATAATTTAAATACACATTCCTTCGTTTCAAATTATATCTTAACACAAGTAAAGGTGATATCTCAGAATGATCATACAACACGTAGGAAGGCTTTGTTCACAAAATCCTTTGTATACAAATTTCGCATGACCTAACACGTAAAAGAATTCGCCGAAGGAATTCCCAGGTCTATTACTCTAATCTAAATAAACAGATTGCTTAGCAGACAACATCATGACAAAAATCAGGGGCAGGCAAAACATAAGATTAGTTAGGTACAAAAATCTCTACCCGCAATCACGAACTTCCTAAGAAACATAATATTATATCATATGATGTCTTGGGAAAACAATTATGGAGCAGTATACGGATGAACTAGAATATGTTTCTGCATTACAAGTGCTGGTGTTTGCATTGAATATTTGAATCATGAACTTTAATTAAATTTGAAACGAACCTTGCATGCAATATCGTTTTGGTAGATGAGCGCTATGTGTAAAACAAGAAAGGAAAATAAGGTTTATTTGATATGTGCCGATGACCCCGTTTCCAATGGAATGACAGTTTCTTAAAGAAAATATAATGTTGGTTGCCGTTCAATCCATGGCACCAATTTATTTGAGCGATATCAGATAGTCTTATTCTCTTCTAGTATTATACAATTTTAACATACTTGTTGATAGCATAATTGTAACATCTTTTGGTGTAATTGTTTCTAAAATTGCGGTACGTGTTATACACATATTATGAAACACATATGAAATATTGGCTAATATGAACAATTTGTCTTTCCTTTTAACTAAGGGTAAATAATTTCGAATGAGATAACTAAGATTGTGGAAAAAGTAAATTAGCACATATTCAAACAGGATCAAGTTCATCCCAGAGCATTTGATGTTCTTGATTATTTAGAAGCAGTTCAATTGACACACAGGAAACTAAATATGTTATATGAAAATATTTGCTTTTAACATGGAGAATATGCATTTACATATAAGACATCCTTTCTGCACTCATCATTTTAATGATAGCCCATCTTTATATTTGATATGAGCACGGCATGAAATAGGCTGTTGGTAGGTGAGGTTAAACAGCAAAAATTAAGGGGAAATTAAGATATATGCGGAATGTTCCTTAGTCAATGTTTGAGAAAGGGTTATAATTTGTATCAGAGATAGCAATACTGGCTGCATTTCTTTCCACGTGAAGGCATTTATTCAGATCAGAGTCGATCATTATCATGCAAGGTCCCAAGATGTTAAAGCAATAGTAAAACTCTCAATTGATTCATAGTATCATCGAGTTGTACCATTATCAATACTATCAGGAATTTAGTAGTGTTTGTTGCAATTGTTCATAAGGATTCAGTACGTACTAGATTATTCGCTAATGTGAAAAATATTTCTTCGTTTCAGTTTCCGGTAAGTAATTTCAACTTGAGATAAACGATGTTTGTGTAATGCGAGAAATCGGTACATATTCTACCCATAATCAGGATCAGCTCAGGACATTTGATGCTTTGGATTATTTGAAACGTTTAAAATTGATATACAATAACTAAATGTGTCATATGATTCTTGTTGCTTTTCCTCCAATGGCGTGGCGGACGTGTGTTACACTAATCGCTCCAAACTGAATACTTTCGGTAGTGTTTAGAAACATATCAGGCATCAGAATAGAAAGTGCCAATTTACAGTACATAGGCGTTATTCACTGACTCAGAATTCATGAAAACATTACATTTGTAATATTGAAATGTCGATCTGGATTGATAATATAAGATAAACATATATATGTTGTTTAGTTTGGAAGCTGAATTTAAACGAACTCACTTTTTCCGAAAGACACAAAGTTGTTACGTATGGAAACCAAAGGGAACAATTATGTAGCAGTAAAAGGATGAAGTGGAATACACAGTTATATTAAGACAGCCTTTTACGCTCATTATTACAATAATGGTCCTTTATAAATTTGAAACCAGACCTGCACAAATTAGCTTGTTGTGTAATTAGTGGTATGAGTAAAATCACAAAGAAAAGTCAGTTCAGGGTGAAACATAAAATCAGACTGTCTCCGATATTATTATGGTATCTAAAGAAAACTTAGCATTAGCTCCCTTTCATCCCATGTGAAATGTTTTTTTCTTTCTACGAAGCAGAGAATATTTGCATCTAAGGTACTAAGTTGTTTAAGTACCACTGGGTGTGCTCATTCACTGATAGTATTATCATTGAATTCGTGCTATCAGCATTTAAGTAGTGTTTGGACTCTAAGGATTTAAGAAGCACAACTAACTAGTTTAATAAAATGAAGAAATAATTTATTTCCCTAAAATTCAAAGTGAAAATTCAAAAGAACCATTATTCTAAAATAGTTCCCCCAAAATCTTAAATATTCTATCTGAGGTTCAAAAGTGAAGGATATTCCGAATCATAGCTTATAGTCTTAAATATGCTTATGCGCCAACAGTCTTGAATGTGCTATTATAGAAATGGTCTCCAGTGTACAGATGTAGCAACCTTCTTGAATGTAGTTTATATACAAATAGTCTTGGTGTTCCACAAGCATACATTCCAGGATCTCTTTGACTGAGTCATTTATAATCTCGAAATAGTACTTTATAGCAAAACGACAATGACCGCTGTTTCATTCCTATGAATAATTTGAATACATGATTCCTTCCTTTCAAATTATATCTTAACACAAGTAAAGGTGATCCCTCAGAATGATCATAAAACTAGAAGGAGGGCTTTGTTTATAAAATCCTTTGTATACTTATTTCGCCTGACCTAAAACGTAACAGAACTCTCCAAGGATATTTCCAGGTCTAGAACTCAAATCTAAATAAAGATTTCGCTTTGTAGGCTATATCATGACAGGAATCAGGGGTAGACAAAACATAAGATTAGCCAGGTACAAAAATCTCTACTCTCAATCACGAACTTTCCAAGAAACATAATATTGTATCCTATGATGTCTTGGGAAAACAATTATGCAGGAATAAACGGATAAACTAGAATATGTTTCTGTATTATAACTGCTCGTGTTTGCATTGAATATTTGAATCATGAACTGTAATTAAATTTGAAACGAACCTTGCATGCAATATCGTTTTGGTAGATGAGCGCTATGTGTAAAACAAGAGAGGAAAATAAGGTTTATTTGATATGTGCCGATGACCCCGTTTCCAATGGAATGACAGTTTCTTAAAGGAAATATAATATTGGTTGCCGTTCAATCCATGGCACCAATTTATTTGAGCGATATCAGATAGTCTTATTCTCTTCTAGTATTATACAATGTTAACATACTTGTTGATAGCAGAATTGTAACATCTTTTGGTGTAATTGTTTCTAAAATTGCGGTACGTGTTATACACATATTATGAAACACATATGAAATATTGGCTAATATGAACAATTTGTCTTTCCTTTTAACTAAGGGTAAATAGTTTCGAATGAAATAACTAAGATTGTGGAAAAAGTAAATTAGCACATATTCAAACAGGATCAAGTTCATCCCAGAGCATTTGATGTTCTTGATTATTTAGAAGCAGTTCAATTGACACACAGGAAACTAAATATGTTATATGAAAATATTTGCTTTTAACATGGAGAAGATGCATTTACACATAAGACATCCTTTCTGCACTCATCATTTTAATGATAGCCCATCTTTATATTTGATATGAGCACGGCATGAAATAGGCTGTTGGTAGGTGAGGTTAAACAGCAAAAATTAAGGGGAAATTAAGATATATGCGGAATGTTCCTTAGTCAATGTTTGAGAAAGGGTTATAATTTGTATCAGAGATAGCAATACTGGCTGCATTTCTTTCCACGTGAAGGCATTTATTCAGATCAGAGTCGATCATTATCATGCAAGGTCCCAAGATGTTAAAGCAATAGTAAAACTCTCAATTGATTCATAGTATCATCGAGTTGTACCATTATCAATACTATCAGGAATTTAGTAGTGTTTGTTGCAATTGTTCATAAGGATTCAGTACGTACTAGATTATTCGCTAATGTGAAAAATATTTCTTCGTTTCAGTTTCCGGTAAGTAATTTCAACTTGAGATAAACGATGTTTGTGTAATGCGAGAAATCGGTACATATTCTACCCATAATCAGGATCAGCTCAGGACATTTGATGCTTTGGATTATTTGAAACGTTTAAAATTGATATACAATAACTAAATGTGTCATATGATTCTTGTTGCTTTTCCTCCAATGGCGTGGCGGACGTGTGTTACACTAATCGCTCCAAACTGAATACTTTCGGTAGTGTTTAGAAACATATCAGGCATCAGAATAGAAAGTGCCAATTTACAGTACATAGGCGTTATTCACTGACTCAGAATTCATGAAAACATTACATTTGTAATATTGAAATGTCGATCTGGATTGATAATATAAGATAAACATATATATGTTGTTTAGTTTGGAAGCTGAATTTAAACGAACTCACTTTTTCCGAAAGACACAAAGTTGTTACGTATGGAAACCAAAGGGAACAATTATGTAGCAGTAAAAGGATGAAGTGGAATACACAGTTATATTAAGACAGCCTTTTACGCTCATTATTACAATAATGGTCCTTTATAAATTTGAAACCAGACCTGCACAAATTAGCTTGTTGTGTAATTAGTGGTATGAGTAAAATCACAAAGAAAAGTCAGTTCAGGGTGAAACATAAAATCAGACTGTCTCCGATATTATTATGGTATCTAAAGAAAACTTAGCATTAGCTCCCTTTCATCCCATGTGAAATGTTTTTTTCTTTCTACGAAGCAGAGAATCTTTGCATCTAAGGTACTAAGTTGTTTAAGTACCACTGGGTGTGCTCATTCACTGATAGTATTATCATTGAATTCGTGCTATCATCATTTAAGTAGTGTTTGGACTCTAAGGATTTAAGAAGCACAACTAACTAGTTTAATAAAATGAAGAAATAATTTATTTCCCTAAAATTCAAAGTGAAAATTCAAAAGAACCATTATTCTAAAATAGTTCCCCCAAAATCTTAAATATTCTATCTGAGGTTCAAAAGTGAAGGATATTCCGAATCATAGCTTATAGTCTTAAATATGCTTATGCGCCAACAGTCTTGAATGTGCTATTATAGAAATGGTCTCCAGTGTACAGATGTAGCAACCTTCTTGAATGTAGTTTATATACAAATAGTCTTGGTGTTCCACAAGCATACATTCCAGGATCTCTTTGACTGAGTCATTTATAATCTCGAAATAGTACTTTATAGCAAAACGACAATGACCGCTGTTTCATTCCTATGAATAATTTGAATACATGATTCCTTCCTTTCAAATTATATCTTAACACAAGTAAAGGTGATCCCTCAGAATGATCATAAAACTAGAAGGAAGGCTTTGTTTATAAAATCCTTTGTATACTTATTTCGCCTGACCTAAAACGTGACAGAATTCTCCAAGGATATTTCCAGGTCTAGAATTCAAATCTAAATAAAGATTTCGCTTTGTAGGCTATATCATGACAGGAATCAGGGGTAGACAAAACATAAGATTAGTCAGGTACAAAAATCTCTACTCTCAATCACGAACTTTCCAAGAAACATAATATTGTATCCTATGATGTCTTGGGAAAACAATTATGCAGGAATAAACGGATAAACTAGAATATGTTTCTGTATTATAACTGCTCGTGTTTGCATTGAATATTTGAGTCATGAACTGTAATTAAATTTGAAACGAACCTTGCATGCAATATCGTTTTGGTAGATGAGCGCTATGTGTAAAAGAAGAAAGGAAAATAAGGTTTATTTGATATGTGCCGATGACCCCGTTTCCAATGGAATGACAATTTCTTAAAGAAAATATAATGTTGGTTGCCGTTCAATCCATGGCACCAATTTATTTGAGCGATATCAGATAGTCTTATTCTCTTCTAGTATTATACAATTTTAACATACTTGTTGATAGCAGAATTGTAACATCTTTTGGTGTAATTGTTTCTAAAATTGCGGTACGTGTTATACACATATTATGAAACACATATGAAATATTGGCTAATATGAACAATTTGTCTTTCCTTTTAGCTAAGGGTAAATAATTTCGAATGAGATAACTAAAATTGTGGAATAAAGTAAATTAGCACATATTCAAACAGGATCAAGTTCATCCCAGAGCATTTGATGTTCTTGATTATTTAGAAGCAGTCTCTCCAAACTGAATAATTTCGGATGCGTTCGGATACATATCAATAGAAAAACTCTCAATTCTCTCATAGTATCATCAAGTTGTACCATTATCATTACTATCAGGAGTTTAGTAGGGTTTGTTGCAATTGTTCATAATGTATCGGTACGTACTAGATTATTCGCTAATGTGAAAAATATTTCTTCGTTTCAGTCTATGGTAAGTAATTTCAACTTGCGATAATCTATCTTTGTGTAATGCAAGAAATCAGCGTATATTCTACCCATAATGAAGATCAATTTGGACATTTGTTGCTTTGGATTATTTGAAACGTTTAAATTTGATATACAAGAAGTAAACGTTTCATATGAGTCTTGTTGCTTTCCCTCCAATGGCGTGACAGAGGTGTGCTATACTAATCGCTCCAAAGTGAATAATGTCGGAAGGGTTCGATACATATCAGGCGTCAGAATAGAAAGTGCCAATGTACAGTACATAGACGTTATTCTGTGACTCAGAATTTACGAAAACATTACATTTGTAATATTGAAACGCTGATCTGGATTGATAATATAAGATAAGGATATATAGGTTGTTTACTTTGGAGGCTGAATTCAAATGCATACAATTTTTCCGAAAGACACAATGTTGTTACGAATGAAAACCCAAGGGAACAATTATGTAGCAGTAAAAGGATGAGGTGGAATATACAATTATATTAAGACAGCCTTTTACGCTCATTATTACAATAATGGTCCTTTATAAATTTGAAACCAGACCTGCACAAATTAGCTTGTTGTGTAATTAGTGGTATGAGTAAAATCACAAAGGATAATCAGTTCTAGGTGAAATATAAACCCAGACTGTTTCCGATAGGATTATCGTGTCTAAAGGAAATTTAGCATTAGCTCCCTTTCATTTCATGTGCAAATAGTTATTCTGCGAAGGAGAGAATCTTTGCATCTAAGGTACTAATTTATTTAAGTGCCACTGGACGTGCTCATTCTCTGATAGTATTATCATAGAATTCGTACTATCAGCATTTAAGGAGTGTTTCGACTCTACGGATTTAAGAAGCACACATAACTAGTTTAATAAAATCAACAAATAATTTATTTCCCTAAAATACAAAGTGAAAATTCAAAAGAACCATTATTCTAAATTAAATCCCTCTAAATCTTAAATGTTTTATCTGTCGTCAAAAAGTGTAAGACATTCCGAATCATATCCAATAGCCTTAAACACGCTTATGTGCCACCAGTCTTGAATATGCTATTACACCAATGTTCTCTAGTGTACAGATGTAGGAACCTTGTTGAATGTCGTTGATATACTAATAGTCTTGGTGTTCCACAAGCATGCATTCCACGATCTCTCTGAATGAGTGAGTTATAATCTCAAAATAGTGTTTATATCATAAAGACAACGAGGACTATTTAATTCCTATGAATAATTTAAATACACATTACTTCGTTTCAAATTTTATCTTAACACAAGTTAAGGTGATACCTCAGAATAATCATACAACACGAAGGAAGGCATTGTTCACAATATGATTTGTATACATATATCGCATGACCTAACACGTTAAAGAATTCTCCGAGGAAATTCCCAGGTCTAGGACGCAAATCTAAATAAACATATCGAGTAGCACACAACCATTATGACAAAAATCACGGGTAGGCAAAACATAAGATTAGTTAGGTACAAAAATCTCTACCCGCAATCACGAACTTTCCAAGAAACATAATATTGTATCATATGATGTCTTGGGAAAACAATTATGGGGCAGTATACGGATAAACTAGAATATATTTCTGTATTACAACTGCTCGTGTTTGCATTGAATATTTGAATCATGAACTGTCATTAAATTTGAAACGAACCCAACATGCAATATCGTTGTGGTAGATGAGCGGTATGTGCAAAACAAGAAAGGAAAATAAGGTTTATTTGATATGTGCCGATGACCCCGTTTCCGATGGAATGACAGTTTCTTAAAGGAAATATAATATTGGTTGCCGTTCAATTCATGTGATAGACCGTATTCGACGCTACAACGATCCTTTGTATTCAAGGCACCAATTTATTTGAGCGATATCAGATATTCTTATTCTCTTCTAGTATTATACAATTTTAACATACTTGTTGATAGCAGGATTGTAACATCTTTTGGTGGAATTGTTTCTAAAATTGTGGTACGTGTTATACGCATATTATGCAACACATATCATACGAAATATTCGCTAATATGAACATTCATTTTTTCCTTTTAGCAAAGGGTAAGTAATTTCGAATGAGATAACAAAGGTTGTGGAATAAAGTAAATTAGCACATATTCGATCAGGATCAAGTTCAGCCCAGAGTATTTCATGTTCTTGATTATTAAGAAGCAGTTCGATTGGCACACAGGAAACTAAATATGTTATATGAAAATATTTGCTTTTAATATGGAGAATATGCATTTACATGTAAGACATTCTTTCTGCACTCATCATTTTAATGATAACCCATCTTTATATTTGATATGAGCACGTCATGAAATAGGCGTTTGGAAGATGAGGGTAAACAGCAAATCGTAAGGGGAAATTAACATATATGCGGAATGTTCCTTAGTCAATGCTTGAAAAAGGGTTATAATTTGTATCAGAAATAGCAATACTGGCTGCATTTCTTTGCAAGCGAAGGCATCTATTCAGAGCAGGATCGATCATTATCATGCAAGGTCCCAAGATGTTAAAGCATTAACAAAACTCTCAATTCTCTCATAGTATCATCGAGTTGTACCATTCTTATTACTATAAGGAGTTTAGTAGTGTTTGTTGCAATTGTTCATAAAGTATCAGTACTTGGTAGATTATTCGCTGATATGAAAAATATTTCTTCGCTTTAGTCTTTGCTATGTAATTTGAACTTGAGATAAACGATGTTTGTGTAATGCAAGAAATCAATGCATATTCTACTCATAATCAATATCAGCTCAGGCTATTTGATGCTTATGATTATTTGTAACGTTTAAAATTGATGTACAATAACTAAATGTGTCATATTATTCTTGTTGCTTTTCCTCCAATGGCGTGGCGGACGTGTGTTATACTTGTCGCTCCATACTAATAATTTCGGATGGGTTCGGATACATATCAATAGAAAACTCTCAATTATCTCATAGTATCATCAAGGTGTACCATTTTTATTACTATCAGGAGTATAGTAGCGTTTGTTGCAATTGTTCATAATGTATAGGTACATACTAGATTATTGGCTAATGTGAAAAATATTTCTTCGTTTCAGCGTCCGGTAAGTAATTTCAACTTGCGATAAACTATGTTTGTGTAATGCAAGAAATCAGCGCATATTCTACCCATAATCAAGATCAATTTAGGACATTTGATGCTTTGGATTATTTGAAACGTTTAAATTTGATATCCAACAAGTAAATGTGTTATATGAGTCTTGTTGCTTTCCCTCCAATGGCGTGGCGGACGTGTGCTATACTAATCGTTCCAAACTGAATAATGTCGGATGGGTTCGGATACGTATCAGGCGTCAGAATAGAAAGTGCCAATGTACAAAACATAGACGTTATTCAGTCACTCAGAATTTTACGAAAACGTTACAAATGTAATAGGCAAACGCTGATCTGGATTGATAATATAAGATAAAGATATATAGGTTGTTTACTTTGGAAGCTGAATTCAAATGGACTCAATTTTTCCAAAAGACACAATGTTGTTACGTATGAAAACCCAAGAGAACAATTATGTAGCAGTAAAAGGATGCATTGGAATATGCATTTATATTAAGATGACCTATTACGCTCATTATTACAATAATGGTCCTTTATAAATTTGAAACCAGACCTGCACAAATTAGTTTGTTGTGTAATTAGTGGTATGAGTATCACAAAGAAAAGTCAGTTCTAGGTGAAATATAAAATCAGACTGTTTCCGATAGGATTATCGTGTCTAAAGGAAACTTAGCATTAGCTCCCTTTCATTTCATGTGCAAACAATTATTCTACGAAGGAGAGAATCTTTGCATCTAAGGTACTTAATTTGTTTAAGTGCCACTGGATGTGCTCATTCACTGATAGTATTATCATTGAATTCGTACTATCAGCATTTAAATAGTGTTAGGACACTACGGATTTAAGAAGCACAACTAGCTAGTTTAATAAAATCAACAAATAATTTATTTCATTAAAATGTAAAGTGAAAATTCAAAAGAACCATTATTGTGAATTAAATCCCCCCCCCATCTTGAATGTTCTATCTTATGTTCAAAAGCAAAGGATATTCCGAATCATATCTTATATTCTTAAATATGATAATGCGCCAAAGTCTTAAATATGCTATTATACCAATGGTCTCCAGTGTACAGAAGTAGCAACCTTCTTGAATGTAGCTGATATACTAATAGTATTGGTGTTCCACAAGGATACATTCCACGATCGGTTTGATTGAGTCATTTATAATCTCGCAATACTGTTTTATAGCAAAAAGACAATGAGCACTGTTTAATTTCTACGAAGAATTTAAATACATGATTCCTTCCTTTAAAATTATATCTGAACACAAGTAAAGGTGATCCCTCAGAATGATTATAAAACTAGAAGGAAGGCGTTGTTTATAAAATCCTTTGTATACATATTTCGCATGACCTAACACGTAACAGAATTTTCCAAGGATATTTCCAGGTCTAGAACTCAAATCTAAATAAAGATTTCGCTTAGTAGGCTATATCATGACAGGAGTCAGGGGTAGGCAAAACATAAGATTAGTCAGGTACAAAAAACTCTTCTCGCAATCACGAACTTTCCAAAACAATTATGCAGCAGTAAAGGAATAAACTAGAATATGTTTCTGTATTACAACTGCTCCTTTTTGCATTGAATATTTGAATCATAAAATTTCATTAAATTTGAAACGAACCCTGCATGCAGGTAGACGAGCGGTATGTGCGAAATAAGAAAGGAAAATAAGGTTTATTTGAAATCTGCCGAAGACCCTGTTTCAAATGGAATGTTCGTTTCTTAAGGGAAATATAATTCTGGTTGCCGTTCAATCCATATGATAATCCGTATTCGACGCTACAACGATCCTTTGTATGCAAGGCACCAATTTATTTAAATGATATCATATATTATTATTCTCTTCTACTATTGTAAAAGTTTTAACATACTTGATGAAGGCAGAATTGTAAAATCTTTTGGTGGAATTGTTTCTAAGATTGCGGTACGTGTTACACACACATTATGAAACACATATGAAATATTCGCTAATATGAAAAAATGTTTTTTCTTTTTAGGAACGGGAAGAAATTTTAACTGAGGTAACTCTGATTGTGGAATAAAGTAAATTAGCGCATATTCGATCAGGATCAAGTTCAGCCCAGAGCATTTCATGTTCTTGATTTTTTAGAAGCAGTTCGATTGACACACAGGTAACTAAATATGTTATATGAAAATATTTGCTTTTAATATGGAGAATATGCATTTACATGTAATATAGGCTTTTGCGCTCATCATTTTAATGATAGCCCATCTTTATATTTATGAGCACGGCATGAAATAGGCTGTTGGTAGAAGAGGTTAAACAGCAAAATGTAAGGGGAAATTAACATATATGCGGAATATTCCTTAGTGTTTGAAAAGGGTTATAATTTGTATCAGAAATATCAAGACTGGCTGCCTGCATTTCTTTCCACGTGAAGGCATATATTTAGAGCAGAATCGATCGTGTCTAAAGGAAACTTAACATTAGCGCCCTTTCATTTCATGTGCAAATAGTTATTCTACGAAGGAGAGAATCTTTGCATCTAAGGTACTTAATTTGTTTAATGTGCCACTGGATGTGCTCATTCTCTGATAGTATTATCATAGAATTCGTACTATCAGCATTTAAGGAGTGTTTCGACTCTACGGATTTAAGAAGCACACATAACTAGTTTAATAAACTCAAAAATTATTTATTTCCCTAATATTCAAAGTGAAAATTGAAAAGAACCATTATTCCAAAATAATTCCCGCAAAATGTTAAATAATATATGTGAGGTTCAAAAGTGAAGGATATTCCGAATCATATCTTATAATCTTAAATATGCTTATGCACCAACAGTCTTGAATGTGCTATTATACCAATGGTCTCCAGTGTAAAGATGTAGCAACCTTCTTGAATGTAGTTGATATACAAATAGTCTTGGTGTTCCACAAGCATACATTCCATGATCTCTTTGACTGAGTCATTTATAATTTCGAAATAATACTTTATAGCAAAACGACAATGGCCGCTGTTTAATTCCTATGAATAATTTAAATACACATTCCTTCGTTTCAAATTATATCTTAACACAAGTAAAGGTGATTCCTCAGAATGATCATACAACACGAAGGAAGGCTTTGTTCACAAAATCCTTTGTATACATATTTCGCATGACCTAACACGTAAAAGAATTCTCCGAGGAAATTCCCAAGTCTAGGGCTCTAATCTAAATAAACAGATTGCTTAGCAGACAACATCATGACAAAAATCAGGGGCAGGCGAACATAAGATTAGTTAGGTACAAAAATCTCTACCCGCAATCACGAACTTTCCAAGAAACGTAACATTTTATCCTATGATGTCTTGGGAAAACAATTATGCAGTAGTTAACGGAAAAACTAGAATATGTTTCTCTTTAAAAACTACTCGTTTTTGCATTGAATATTCGAATCATGAACTGTCATTAAATTTGTAACGAACCCTGCATGCAATATCGTTTTGGTAGATGAGCCTTATGTTTGAAACAAGAAAGGAAAATAAGGTTTTTTGAAATGTATCAAATACTATGTATCAAATGGAATGATCGTATGTTAAAGGAAATATAATATTGGTTGCCGTTCAATACATTTGATAAACCGTATTCAACGTTACAGCGATCCTTTGCATGCAAAGCGTCAATCAATTTAAGTGATATCTGATATTTTTATTTTCTTCTAGTATTATAAAGTTTTAACACACTTGTTAATAGCAGAATTGAAACATCTTTTAGTGAAATTGTCTCTAAGATTGCGGTACGTGTTATACACATTATGAAACACATTTGAAATATTTGCTAATATGAAAAAATGTTTTTTTCTTTTTAGGAATCGGTACGTATTTTCAAGTGAGGTAACTCTGATTGTGGAACAAAGTAAATTAGCGCATATTCGATCAGGATCAAGTTGAGCCCAGGGCATTTCATGTTCTTGATATTTTTACAAGAAGTTCGATTGACACACAGGAAACTAAAAATGTTATATGAAAATATTTGCTTTTAATATGGAGAATATGCATTTACTTGTATGACATCCTTTTTGCACTCATCATTTTAATGACAGCCCATCTTTATATTTGATATGAGCACGGCATGAAATAGGCTGTTGGTAGATGAAGTTAAACAGCAAAAGGTAAGGGGAAATTAACATATATGCGGAATATTCCTTAGTCAATGTTTGAAAAAGGGTTATAATTTGTATCAGAAATAGCAAGACTGACTGCATTTTTTTCCACGTGATGGCATATATTTAGAGTGGAATCGGTCATTATCATGCATGGTCCCAAGATGTTAAAGCAATTGCAGTACTCTCAATTCTCTCATAGTATCATCAAGTTGTATCATTATCATTACTATCAGTAGTTTGGTAGCGTTTGTTGCAATTGTTCATAAGGATTCAGTACGTACTAGATTATTCGCTAATGTGAAAAATATTTCTTCGTTTCAGTTTCCGGTAAGTAATTTCAACTTGAGATAAACGATGTTTGTGTAATGCGAGAAATCGGTACATATTCTACCCATAATCAGGATCAGCTGAGGACATTTGATGCTTTGGATTATTTGAAACGTTTAAAATTGATATACAATAACTAAATGTGTCATATGATTATTGTTGCTTTTCCTCCAATGGCGTGGCGGACGTGTGTTACACTAATCGCTCCAAACTGAATACTTTCGGAAGTGTTTAGAAACATATCAGGCATCAGAATAGAAAGTGCCAATTTACAGTACATAGGCGTTATTCACTGACTCAGAATTCATGAAAACATTACATTTGTAATATTGAAATGTCGATCTGGATTGATAATATAAGATAAACATATATATGTTGTTTAGTTTGGAAGCTGAATTTAAACGAACTCACTTTTTCCGAAAGACACAAAGTTGTTACGTATGGAAACCAAAGGGAACAATTATGTAGCAGTAAAAGGATGAAGTGGAATACACAGTTATATTAAGACAGCCTTTTACGCTCATTATTACAATAATGGTCCTTTATAAATTTGAAACCAGACCTGCACAAATTAGCTTGTTGTGTAATTAGTGGTATGAGTAAAATCACAAAGAAAAGTCAGTTCAGGGTGAAACATAAAATCAGACTGTCTCCGATATTGTTATCGTATCTAAAGAAAACTTAGCATTAGCTCCCTTTCATCCCATGTGAAATGTTTTTTTCTTTCTACGAAGCAGAGAATCTTTGCATCTAAGGTACTAAGTTGTTTAAGTACCACTGGGTGTGCTCATTCACTGATAGTATTATCATTGAATTCGTGCTATCAGCATTTAAGTAGTGTTTGGACTCTAAGGATTTAAGAAGCACAACTAACTAGTTTAATAAAATGAAGAAATAATTTATTTCCCTAAAATTCAAAGTGAAAATTCAAAAGAACCATTATTCTAAAATAGTTCCCCCAAAATCTTAAATATTCTATCTGAGGTTCAAAAGTGAAGGATATTCCGAATCATAGCTTATAGTCTTAAATATGCTTATGCGCCAACAGTCTTGAATATGCTATTATAGAAATGGTCTCCAGTGTACAGATGTAGCAACCTTCTTGAATGTAGTTTATATACAAATAGTCTTGGTGTTCCACAAGCATACATTCCAGGATCTCTTTGACTGAGTCATTTATAATCTCGAAATAGTACTTTATAGCAAAACGACAATGACCGCTGTTTCATTCCTATGAATAATTTGAATACATGATTCCTTCCTTTCAAATTATATCTTAACACAAGTAAAGGTGATCCCTCAGAATGATCATAAAACTAGAAGGAAGGCTTTGTTTATAAAATCCTTTGTATACTTATTTCGCCTGACCTAAAACGTAACAGAATTCTCCAAGGATATTTCCAGGTCTAGAACTCAAATCTAAATAAAGATTTATCTTTGTAGGCTATATCATGACAGGAATCAGGGGTAGACAAAACATAAGATTAGTCAGGTACAAAAATCTCTACTCTCAATCACGAACTTTCCAAGAAACATAATATTGTATCCTATGATGTCTTGGGAAAACAATTATGCAGGAGTAAACGGATAAACTAGAATATGTTTCTGTATTATAACTGCTCGTGTTTGCAATGAATATTTGAATCATGAACTGTAATTAAATTTGAAACGAACCTTGCATGCAATATCGTTTTGGTAGATGAGCGCTATGTGTAAAAGAAGAAAGGAAAATAAGGTTTATTTGATATGTGCCGATGACCCCGTTTCCAATGGAATGACAGTTTCTTAAAGGAAATATAATGTTGGTTGCCGTTCAATCCATGGCACCAATTTATTTGAGCGATATCAGATAGTCTTATTCTCTTCTAGTATTATACAATGTTAACATACTTGTTGATAGCAGAATTGTAACATCTTTTGGTGTAATTGTTTCTAAAATTGCGGTACGTGTTATACACATATTATGAAACACATATGAAATATTGGCTAATATGAACAATTTGTCTTTCCTTTTAGCTAAGGGTAAATAATTTCGAATGAGATAACTAAAATTGTGGAATAAAGTAAATTAGCACATATTCAAACAGGATCAAGTTCATCCCAGAGCATTTGATGTTCTTGATTATTTAGAATCAGTCTCTCCAAACTGAATAATTTCGGATGGGTTCGGATACATATCAATAGAAAAACTCTCAATTCTCTCATAGTATCATCAAGTTGTACCATTATCATTACTATCAGGAGTTTAGTAGCGTTTGTTGCAATTGTTCATAATGTATCGGTACGTACTAGATTATTCGCTAATGTGAAAAATATTTCTTCGTTTCAGTCTATGGTAAGTAATTTCAACTTGCGATAATCTATCTTTGTGTAATGCAAGAAATCAGCGTATATTCTACCCATAATGAAGATCAATTTGGACATTTGATGCTTTGGATTATTTGAAACGTTTAAATTTGATATACAAGAAGTAAACGTTTCATATGAGTCTTGTTGCTTTCCTTCCAATGGCGTGACGGACATGTGCTATACTAATCGCTCCAAAGTGAATAATGTCGGAAGGGTTCGATACATATCAGGCGTCAGAATAGAAAGTGCCAATGTACAGTACATAGACGTTATTCTGTGACTCAGAATTTACGAAAACATTACATTTGTAATATTGAAACGCTGATCTGGATTGATAATATAAGATAAGGATATATAGGTTGTTTACTTTGGAGGCTGAATTCAAATGCATACAATTTTTCCGAAAGACACAATGTTGTTACGAATGAAAACCCAAGGGAACAATTATGTAGCAGTAAAAGGATGCATTGGAATATGCATTTATATTAAGACAGCCTTTTACGCTCATTATTACAATAATGGTCTTTTTTGAAACGAACACGGCACAAATTAGCTTGTTGTGTAATTAGTGGTATGAGTAAAGTCATAAAGAAAAATTAGTTCTAGGTGAAATATAAAACCAGACTGTTTCCGATAGGATTATTGTGTCTAAAGGAAACTTAGCATTAGCTCCCTTTCATTTCATGTGCAAATAGTTATTCTACGAAGGAGAGAAAATTTGCATCTAAGGTACTTAATTTGTTTAAGTGCCACTGGACGTGCTCATTCTCTGATAGTATTATCATAGAATTCGTACTATCAGCATTTAAGGAGTGTTTCGACTCTACGGATTTAAGAAGCACACATAACTAGTTTAATAAAATCAAAAATTATTTATTTCCCTAATATTCAAAGTGAAAATTCAAAGAACCATTATTCTGAATTAAATATCGCAAAACCTTAAATGTTCTATCTTATGGTCATATGTGTAGGATATTCCGAATCATATTCAATAGTCTTAAATATGCTTATGCACCAACAGTCTTGAATGTGCTACTATACCAATGGTCTCCAGTGTACAGATGTAGCAACCTTTTTGAATGTAGTTGATATACAAATAGTCTTGGTGTTCCACAAGCATACATTCCAGGATCTCTTTGATTGAGTCATTTATCGAAATATTGTTTTATAGCAAAAAGACAATGAGAACTGTTTAATTCCTATGAATAATTTAAATACACATTCCTTCGTTTCAAATTATATCTTAACACAAGTAAAGGTGATACCTCAGAATGATCATACAACACGTAGGAAGGCTTTGTTCACAAAATCCTTTGTATACATATTTCGCATGACCTAACACGTAAAAGAATTCGCCGAGGGAATTCCCAGGTCTATTACTCTAATCTAAATAAACAGATTGCTTAGCAGACAACATCATGACAAAAATCAGGGGCAGGCAAAACATAAGATTAGTTAGGTACAAAAATCTCTACCTGCAATCACGAACTTTCTAAGAAACATAATATTATATCATATGATTCCTTGGGAAAACAATTATGGAGCAGTATACGCATAAACTAGAATATGTTTCTGTATTACAAGTGCTGGTGTTTGCATTGAATATTTGAATCATGAACTTTAATTAAATTTGAAACGAACCTTGCATGCAATATCGTTTTGGTAGATGAGCGCTATGTGTAAAAGAAGAAAGGAAAATAAGGTTTATTTGATATGTGCCGATGACCCCGTTTCCAATGGAATGACAGTTTCTTAAAGAAAATATAATGTTGGTTGCCGTTCAATCCATGGCACCAATTTATTTGAGCGATATCAGATAGTCTTATTCTCTTCTAGTATTATACAATTTTAACATACTTGTTGATAGCATAATTGTAACATCTTTTGGTGGAATTGTTTCTAAAATTGCGGTACGTGTTATACACATATTATGAAACACATATGAAATATTGGCTAATATGAACAATTTGTCTTTCCTTTTAATTAAGGGTAAATAATTTCGAATGAGATAATAAGATTGTGGAAAAAGTAAATTAGCACATATTCAAACAGGATCAAATTCGTCCCAGAGCATTTGATGTTCTTGATTATTTAGAAGCAGTTCGATTGACACACAGGAAACTAAATATGTTATATGAAAATATTTGCTTTTAACATGGAGAATATGCATTTACATATAAGACATCCTTTCTGCACTCATCATTTTAATGATAGCCCATCTTTATATTTGATATGAGCACGGCATGAAATAGGCTGTTGGTAGGTGAGGTTAAACAGCAAAAATTAAGGGGAAATGAACATATATGCGGAATGTTCCTTAGTCAATGTTTGAGAAAGGGTTATAATTTGTATCAGAGATAGCAATACTGGCTGCATTTCTTTCCACGTGAAGGCATTTATTCAGATCAGAGTCGATCATTATCATGCAAGGTCCCAAGATGTTAAAGCAATAGTAAAACTCTCAATTGATTCATAGTATCATCGAGTTGTACCATTATCAATACTATCAGGAATTAAGTAGTGTTTGTTGCAATTGTTCATAAGGATTCAGTACGTACTATATTATTAGCCAATATGAAAAATATTTCTTCGCTTTAGTCTTGGCTAAGGAATTTGAATTTTGAGATAAACGATGTTTCTGTAATGCAAGAAATCAATGCATATTCTACTCATAATCAATATCAGCTCAGGCCATTTGATGCTTATGATTATTTGTAACGTTTAAAATTGATGTACAATAACTAAATGTGTCATATTATTCTTGTTGCTTTTCCTCCAATGGCGTGTCGGACGTGTGTTATACTAGTCGCTCCAAACTGAACAATTTCGGATGGGTTCGGATACATATCATTAGAAAACTCGCTATTCTCTCATAGTATCATCAAGTTGTACCATTATCATTACTATCAGGAGTTTAGTAGCGTTTGTTGCAATTGTTCATAATGTATCGGTACGTACTAGATTATTCGCTAATGTGAAAAATATTTCTTCGTTTCAGCGTCCGGTAAGTAATTTCAACTTGCGATAAACTATATTTGTGTAATGCAAGAAATCAGCGCATATTCTACCCATAATCAAGATCAATTTAGGACATTTGATGCTTTGGATTATTTGAAACGTTTAAAAATGATATACAAGAAATAAATGTGTCATATGATTCTTGTTGCTTTTGCTCCAATGGTGTGACGGACGTGTGTTATACTAATCGCTCCAAAATGAATAATGTCGGAAGGGTTCGGATACATATCAGGCGTCAGAATAGAAAGTACCAATGTACAGTACATAAACGTTATTCACTGACTCAGAATTCATGAAAACATTATATTTGTAATATTGAAATGCTGATCTGGATTGATAATATAAGATAAAGACATAGAGGTTGTTTACTTTGGAAGCTGAATTCAAATGCACTGAATTTTTCCGAAAGACACAATGTTGTTACGTATGAAAACCCAAGGGAAAAATTATGTAGCAGTAAAGGGATCAAGTGGAATATGCATTTATATTAAGACAGCCTTTTACGCTCATTATTACAATAATGGTCCTTTATAAATTTGAAACCAGACCTGCATAAATTAGATTGTTGTGTAATTAGTGGTATGAGTAAAATCACAAAGAAAAATTAGTTCTAGGTGAAATATAAAACCAGACTGTTTCCGATAGGATTATCGTGTCTAAAGGAAACTTAGCATTAGCTCCCTTTCATTTCATGTGCAAATAGTTATTCTACGAAGGAGAGAATCTTTGCATCTAAGGTACTTAATTTGTTTAAGTGCCATTGGACGTGCTCATTCTCTGATAGTATTATCATAGAATTCGGTATGTGTAAAACAAGAATGGAAAATAAGGTTTATTTGATATGTGCCGATGACCCCGTTTCCAATGGAATGACAGTTTCTTAAAGGAAATATACTATTGGTTGCCGTTCAATTCATGTGACAAACCGTATTCGACGCTACAACGATCCTTTGTATTCAATTTACCAATTTATTTGAGCGATATGAGATATTCTTATTCTCTTCTAGTATCATACGATTTTAACATACTTGTTGATATCAGAATTGTAACATCTTTTGGTGTAATTGTTTCTAAAATTGCGGTACGTGTTATACGCATGTTAAGCATCACATATCATATGAAATATTCGCTAATATGAACATTAATTTTTCCTTTTGGCAAAGGGTAAATAATTTAGAATGACATAACTAAGGTTGTGGAATAAAGTAAATTAGCGCATATTCGATCAGGATCATGTTCATCCCAGAGCATTTAATGTTCTTGACTATTTAGAAGCAGTTCGATTGACACACAGGAAACTAAATAAGTTATGTGAAAATATTTGCTTTTAAAATGGAGAATATGCATTTACATAGTAAGATATCCTTTTTGCACTCATCATTTTAATGATAGCCCATCTTTATATTTGATATGAGCACGGCATGAAATAGGCTGTTGGTAGATGAGGTTAAACAGCAAATAGTTTGGGAAATGAACATATATGCGGAATGTTCCTTAATCAATGTTTGAAAAAGGGTTATAATTTGTATCAGAGATAGTAAGACTGCCTACACTTTCTTTCACGTGAAGGCATCTATTCACAGCAGAATCGATCATCATCATGCAAGGTCCCAAGATTTTAAATAAATAACAAAACTCTCAATTCTCTCATAGTATCATCGAGCTGTACCATTCTTATTACTATCAGGAGTTTAGTAGTGTTTGTTGCAATTGTTCATAAAGTATCAGTAGTTGGTAGATCATTCGCTAATATGAAAAATATTTCTTCGTTTTAGTTTTTGCTAAGTAATTTCAACTTGAGATAAACTATGCTTGTGTAATGCAAGAAATCAATGCATATTCTACCCATAATCAAGATAAATTTAGGACATTTGATGCTTATGATTATTTGAAACGTTTAAATTTGATATACAAGAAGTAAACGTGTCATATGAATATTGTTGCTTTCCCTCCAATGGCGTGACGGACGTGTGCTATACTAATCGCTCCAAACTGAATAATGTCGGAAGGGTTCGATACATATCAGGCGTCAGAATAGAAAGTGCCAATGTACAGTACACAGACGTTATTTAGTGACTCAGAATTTACGAAAACATTACATTTGTAATATTGAAACGCTGATCTGGATTGATAATATAAGATAAGGATATATAGGTTGTTTACTTTGGAGGCTGAATTCAAATGCATACAATTTTTCCGAAAGACACAATGTTGTTACGAATGAAAACCCAAGGGAACAATTATGTAGCAGTAAAAGGATGCATTGGAATATGCATTTATATTAAGACAGCCTTTTACGCTCATTATTACAATAATGGTCTTTTTTGAAACGAACACGGCACAAATTAGCTTGTTGTGTAATTAGTGGTATGAGTAAAGTCATAAAGAGAAATTAGTTCTAGGTGAAATATAAAACCAGACTGTTTCCGATAGGATTATCGTGTCTAAAGGAAACTTAGCATTAGCTCCCTTTCATTTCATGTGCAAACAGTTATTCTACGAAGGAGAGAATCTTTGCATCTAAGGTACTTAATTTGTTTAAGTGCCACTGGACGTGCTCATTCTCTGATAGTATTATCATAGAATTCGTACAATCAGCATTTAAGGAGTGTTTCGACTCTACGGATTTAAGAAGCACACATAACTAGTTTAATAAAATCAAAAATTATTTATTTCCCTAATATTCAAAGTGAAAATTCAAAGAACCATTATTCTGAATTAAATATCGCAAAACCTTAAATGTTCTGTCTTATGGTCATATGTGTAGGATATTCCGAATCATATTCAATAGTCTTAAATATGCTTATGCACCAACAGTCTTGAATGTGCTACTATACCAATGGTCTCCAGTGTACAGATGTAGCAGCCTTTTTGAATGTAGTTGATATACAAATAGTCTTGGTGTTCCACAAGCATACATTCCAGGATCTCTTTGATTGAGTCATTTATTGAAATATTGTTTTATAGCAAAAAGACAATGAGAACTGTTTAATTCCTACGAATAATTTAAATACACATTCCTTCGTTTCAAATTATATCTTAACACAAGTAAAGGTGATATCTCAGAATGATCATACAACACGTAGGAAGGCTTTGTTCACAAAATCCTTTGTATACAAATTTCGCATGACCTAACACGTAAAAGAATTCGCCGAAGGAATTCCCAGGTCTATTACTCTAATCTAAATAAACAGATTGCTTAGCAGACAACATCATGACAAAAATCAGGGGCAGGCAAAACATAAGATTAGTTAGGTACAAAAATCTCTACCCGCAATCACGAACTTCCTAAGAAACATAATATTATATCATATGATGTCTTGGGAAAACAATTATGGAGCAGTATACGGATGAACTAGAATATGTTTCTGTATTACAAGTGCTGGTGTTTGCATTGAATATTTGAATCATGAACTTTAATTAAATTTGAAACGAACCTTGCATGCAATATCGTTTTGGTAGATGAGCGCTATGTGTAAAACAAGAAAGGAAAATAAGGTTTATTTGATATGTGCCGATGACCCCGTTTCCAATGGAATGACAGTTTCTTAAAGAAAATATAATGTTGGTTGCCGTTCAATCCATGGCACCAATTTATTTGAGCGATATCAGATAGTCTTATTCTCTTCTAGTATTATACAATTTTAACATACTTGTTGATAGCAGAATTGTAACATCTTTTGGTGGAATTGTTTCTAAAATTGCGGTACGTGTTATACACATATTATGAAACACATATGAAATATTGGCTAATATGAACAATTTGTCTTTCCTTTTAACTAAGGGTAAATAATTTCGAATGAGATAACTAAGATTGTGGAAAAAGTAAATTAGCACATATTCAAACAGGATCAAGTTCATCCCAGAGCATTTGATGTTCTTGATTATTTAGAAGCAGTTCAATTGACACACAGGAAACTAAATATGTTACATGAAAATATTTGCTTTTAACATGGAGAATATGCATTTACATATAAGACATCCTTTCTGCACTCATCATTTTAATGATAGCCCATCTTTATATTTGATATGAGCACGGCATGAAATAAGCTGTTGGTAGGTGAGGTTAAACAGCAAAAATTAAGGGGAAATTAATATATATGCGGAATGTTCCTTAGTCAATGTTTGAGAAAGGGTTATAATTTGTATCAGAGATAGCAATACTGGCTGCATTTCTTTCCACGTGAAGGCATTTATTCAGATCAGAGTCGATCATTATCATGCAAGGCCCCAAGATGTTAAAGCAATAGTAAAACTCTCAATTGATTCATAGTATCATCGAGTTGTACCATTATCAATACTATCAGGAATTTAGTAGTGTTTGTTGCAATTGTTCATAAGGATTCAGTACGTACTAGATTATTCGCTAATGTGAAAAATATTTCTTCGTTTCAGTTTCCGGTAAGTAATTTCAACTTGAGATAAACGATGTTTGTGTAATGCGAGAAATCGGTACATATTCTACCCATAATCAGGATCAGCTCAGGACATTTGATGCTTTGGATTATTTGAAACGTTTAAAATTGATATACAATAACTAAATGTGTCATATGATTCTTGTTGCTTTTCCTCCAATGGCGTGGCGGACGTGTGTTACACTAATCGCTCCAAACTGAATACTTTCGGTAGTGTTTAGAAACATATCAGGCATCAGAATAGAAAGTGCCAATTTACAGTACATAGGCGTTATTCACTGACTCAGAATTCATGAAAACATTACATTTGTAATATTGAAATGTCGATCTGGATTGATAATATAAGATAAACATATATATGTTGTTTAGTTTGGAAGCTGAATTTAAACGAACTCACTTTTTCCGAAAGACACAAAGTTGTTACGTATGGAAACCAAAGGGAACAATTATATAGCAGTAAAAGGATGAAGTGGAATACACAGTTATATTAAGACAGCCTTTTACGCTCATTATTACAATAATGGTCCTTTATAAATTTGAAACCAGACCTGCACAAATTAGCTTGTTGTGTAATTAGTGGTATGAGTAAAATCACAAAGAAAAGTCAGTTCAGGGTGAAACATAAAATCAGACTGTCTCCGATATTATTATGGTATCTAAAGAAAACTTAGCATTAGCTCCCTTTCATCCCATGTGAAATGTTTTTTTCTTTCTACGAAGCAGAGAATCTTTGCATCTAAGGTACTAAGTTGTTTAAGTACCACTGGGTGTGCTCATTCACTGATAGTATTATCATTGAATTCGTGCTATCAGCATTTAAGTAGTGTTTGGACTCTAAGGATTTAAGAAGCACAACTAACTAGTTTAATAAAATGAAGAAATAATTTATTTCCCTAAAATTCAAAGTGAAAATTCAAAAGAACCATTATTCTAAAATAGTTCCCCCAAAATCTTAAATATTCTATCTGAGGTTCAAAAGTGAAGGATATTCCGAATCATAGCTTATAGTCTTAAATATGCTTATGCGCCAACAGTCTTGAATGTGCTATTATAGAAATGATCTCCAGTGTACAGATGTAGCAACCTTCTTGAATGTAGTTTATATACAAATAGTCTTGGTGTTCCACAAGCATACATTCCAGGATCTCTTTGACTGAGTCATTTATAATCTCGAAATAGTACTTTATAGCAAAACGACAATGACCGCTGTTTCATTCCTATGAATAATTTGAATACATGATTCCTTCCTTTCAAATTATATCTTAACACAAGTAAAGGTGATCCCTCAGAATGATCATAAAACTAGAAGGAAGGCTTTGTTTATAAAATCCTTTGTATACTTATTTCGCCTGACCTAAAACGTAACAGAATTCTCCAAGGATATTTCCAGGTCTAGAACTCAAATCTAAATAAAGATTTCGCTTTGTAGGCTATATCATGACAGGAATCAGGGGTAGACAAAACATAAGATTAGCCAGGTACAAAAATCTCTACTCTCAATCACGAACTTTCCAAGAAACATAATATTGTATCCTATGATGTCTTGGGAAAACAATTATGCAGGAATAAACGGATAAACTAGAATATGTTTCTGTATTATAACTGCTCGTGTTTGCATTGAATATTTGAATCATGAACTGTAATTAAATTTGAAACGAACCTTGCATGCAATATCGTTTTGGTAGATGAGCGCTATGTGTAAAAGAAGAAAGGAAAATAAGGTTTATTTGATATGTGCCGATGACCCCGTTTCCAATGGAATGACAGTTTCTTAAAGGAAATATAATATTGGTTGCCGTTCAATCCATGGCACCAATTTATTTGAGCGATATCAGATAGTCTTATTCTCTTCTAGTATTATACAATCTTAACATACTTGTTGATAGCAGAATTGTAACATCTTTTGGTGTAATTGTTTCTAAAATTGCGGTACGTGTTATACACATATTATGAAACACATATGAAATATTGGCTAATATGAACAATTTGTCTTTCCTTTTAACTAAGGGTAAATAGTTTCGAATGAAATAACTAAGATTGTGGAAAAAGTAAATTAGCACATATTCAAACAGGATCAAGTTCATCCCAGAGCATTTGATGTTCTTGATTATTTAGAAGCAGTTCAATTGACACACAGGAAACTAAATATGTTATATGAAAATATTTGCTTTTAACATGGAGAATATGCATTTACACATAAGACATCCTTTCTGCACTCATCATTTTAATGATAGCCCATCTTTATATTTGATATGAGCACGGCATGAAATAGGCTGTTGGTAGGTGAGGTTAAACAGCAAAAATTAAGGGGAAATTAAGATATATGCGGAATGTTCCTTAGTCAATGTTTGAGAAAGGGTTATAATTTGTATCAGAGATAGCAATACTGGCTGCATTTCTTTCCACGTGAAGGCATTTATTCAGATCAGAGTCGATCATTATCATGCAAGGTCCCAAGATGTTAAAGCAATAGTAAAACTCTCAATTGATTCATAGTATCATCGAGTTGTACCATTATCAATACTATCAGGAATTTAGTAGTGTTTGTTGCAATTGTTCATAAGGATTCAGTACGTACTAGATTATTCGCTAATGTGAAAAATATTTCTTCGTTTCAGTTTCCGGTAAGTAATTTCAACTTGAGATAAACGATGTTTGTGTAATGCGAGAAATCGGTACATATTCTACCCATAATCAGGATCAGCTCAGGACATTTGATGCTTTGGATTATTTGAAACGTTTAAAATTGATATACAATAACTAAATGTGTCATATGATTCTTGTTGCTTTTCCTCCAATGGCGTGGCGGACTTGTGTTACACTAATCGCTCCAAACTGAATACTTTCGGTAGTGTTTAGAAACATATCAGGCATCAGAATAGAAAGTGCCAATTTACAGTACATAGGCGTTATTCACTGACTCAGAATTCATGAAAACATTACATTTGTAATATTGAAATGTCGATCTGGATTGATAATATAAGATAAACATATATATGTTGTTTAGTTTGGAAGCTGAATTTAAACGAACTCACTTTTTCCGAAAGACACAAAGTTGTTACGTATGGAAACCAAAGGGAACAATTATGTAGCAGTAAAAGGATGAAGTGGAATACACAGTTATATTAAGACAGCCTTTTACGCTCATTATTACAATAATGGTCCTTTATAAA
This sequence comes from Sinohyriopsis cumingii, assembly GCA_028554795.2. NCBI lineage: Eukaryota > Metazoa > Mollusca > Bivalvia > Unionida > Unionidae > Sinohyriopsis > Sinohyriopsis cumingii. Next base: position 66,263,649 of record CM068837.1, on the reverse strand, counting down.
TTTGAAACCAGACCTGCACAAATTAGCTTGTTGTGTAATTAGTGGTATGAGTAAAATCACAAAGAAAAGTCAGTTCAGGGTGAAACATAAAATCAGACTGTCTCCGATATTATTATGGTATCTAAAGAAAACTTAGCATTAGCTCCCTTTCATCCCATGTGAAATGTTTTTTTCTTTCTACGAAGCAGAGAATCTTTGCATCTAAGGTACTAAGTTGTTTAAGTACCACTGGGTGTGCTCATTCACTGATAGTATTATCATTGAATTCGTGCTATCAGCATTTAAGTAGTGTTTGGACTCTAAGGATTTAAGAAGCACAACTAACTAGTTTAATAAAATGAAGAAATAATTTATTTCCCTAAAATTCAAAGTGAAAATTCAAAAGAACCATTATTCTAAAATAGTTCCCCCAAAATCTTAAATATTCTATCTGAGGTTCAAAAGTGAAGGATATTCCGAATCATAGCTTATAGTCTTAAATATGCTTATGCGCCAACAGTCTTGAATGTGCTATTATAGAAATGGTCTCCAGTGTACAGATGTAGCAACCTTCTTGAATGTAGTTTATATACAAATAGTCTTGGTGTTCCACAAGCATACATTCCAGGATCTCTTTGACTGAGTCATTTATAATCTCGAAATAGTACTTTATAGCAAAACGACAATGACCGCTGTTTCATTCCTATGAATAATTTGAATACATGATTCCTTCCTTTCAAATTATATCTTAACACAAGTAAAGGTGATCCCTCAGAATGATCATAAAACTAGAAGGAAGGCTTTGTTTATAAAATCCTTTGTATACTTATTTCGCCTGACCTAAAACGTGACAGAATTCTCCAAGGATATTTCCAGGTCTAGAATTCAAATCTAAATAAGGATTTCGCTTTGTAGGCTATATCATGACAGGAATCAGGGGTAGACAAAACATAAGATTAGTCAGGTACAAAAATCTCTACTCTCAATCACGAACTTTCCAAGAAACATAATATTGTATCCTATGATGTCTTGGGAAAACAATTATGCAGGAATAAACGGATAAACTAGAATATGTTTCTGTATTATAACTGCTCGTGTTTGCATTGAATATTTGAGTCATGAACTGTAATTAAATTTGAAACGAACCTTGCATGCAATATCGTTTTGGTAGATGAGCGCTATGTGTAAAAGAAGAAAGGAAAATAAGGTTTATTTGATATGTGCCGATGACCCCGTTTCCAATGGAATGACAGTTTCTTAAAGAAAATATAATGTTGGTTGCCGTTCAATCCATGGCACCAATTTATTTGAGCGATATCAGATAGTCTTATTCTCTTCTAGTATTATACAATTTTAACATACTTGTTGATAGCAGAATTGTAACATCTTTTGGTGTAATTGTTTCTAAAATTGCGGTACGTGTTATACACATATTATGAAACACATATGAAATATTGGCTAATATGAACAATTTGTCTTTCCTTTTAGCTAAGGGTAAATAATTTCGAATGAGATAACTAAAATTGTGGAATAAAGTAAATTAGCACATATTCAAACAGGATCAAGTTCATCCCAGAGCATTTGATGTTCTTGATTATTTAGAAGCAGTCTCTCCAAACTGAATAATTTCGGATGCGTTCGGATACATATCAATATAAAAACTCTCAATTCTCTCATAGTATCATCAAGTTGTACCATTATCATTACTATCAGGAGTTTAGTAGGGTTTGTTGCAATTGTTCATAATGTATCGGTACGTACTAGATTATTCGCTAATGTGAAAAATATTTCTTCGTTTCAGTCTATGGTAAGTAATTTCAACTTGCGATAATCTATCTTTGTGTAATGCAAGAAATCAGCGTATATTCTACCCATAATGAAGATCAATTTGGACATTTGTTGCTTTGGATTATTTGAAACGTTTAAATTTGATATACAAGAAGTAAACGTTTCATATGAGTCTTGTTGCTTTCCCTCCAATGGCGTGACAGAGGTGTGCTATACTAATCGCTCCAAAGTGAATAATGTCGGAAGGGTTCGATACATATCAGGCGTCAGAATAGAAAGTGCCAATGTACAGTACATAGACGTTATTCTGTGACTCAGAATTTACGAAAACATTACATTTGTAATATTGAAACGCTGATCTGGATTGATAATATAAGATAAGGATATATAGGTTGTTTACTTTGGAGGCTGAATTCAAATGCATACAATTTTTCCGAAAGACACAATGTTGTTACGAATGAAAACCCAAGGGAACAATTATGTAGCAGTAAAAGGATGCATTGGAATATGCATTTATATTAAGACAGCCTTTTACGCTCATTATTACAATAATGGTCTTTTTTGAAACGAACACGGCACAAATTAGCTTGTTGTGTAATTAGTGGTATGAGTAAAGTCATAAAGAAAAATTAGTTCTAGGTGAAATATAAAACCAGACTGTTTCCGATAGGATTATCGTGTCTAAAGGAAACTTAGCATTAGCTCCCTTTCATTTCATGTGCAAATAGTTATTCTACGAAGGAGAGAATCTTTGCATCTAAGGTACTTAATTTGTTTAAGTGCCACTGGACGTGCTCATTCTCTGATAGTATTATCATAGAATTCGTACTATCAGCATTTAAGGAGTGTTTCGACTCTACGGAGTTAAGAAGCACACATAACTAGTTTAATAAAATCAAAAATTATTTATTTCCCTAATATTCAAAGTGAAAATTCAAAGAACCATTATTCTGAATTAAATATCGCAAAACCTTAAATGTTCTATCTTATGGTCATATGTGTAGGATATTCCGAATCATATTCAATAGTCTTAAATATGCTTATGCACCAACAGTCTTGAATGTGCTACTATACCAATGGTCTCCAGTGTACAGATGTAGCAACCTTTTTGAATGTAGTTGATATACAAATAGTCTTGGTGTTCCACAAGCATACATTCCAGGATCTCTTTGATTGAGTCATTTATCGAAATATTGTTTTATAGCAAAAAGACAATGAGAACTGTTTAATTCCTATGAATAATTTAAATACACATTCCTTCGTTTGAAATTATATCTTAACACAAGTAAAGGTGATACCTCAGAATGATCATACAACACGAAGGAAGGCTTTGTTCACAAAATCCTTTGTATACATATTTCGCATGATCTAACACGTAAAAGAATTCGCCGAGGGAATTCCCAGGTCTATTACTCTAATCTAAATAAACAGATTGCTTAGCAGACAACATCATGACAAAAATCAGGGGCAGGCAAAACATAAGATTAGTTAGGTACAAAAATCTCTACCCGCAATCACGAACTTTCTAAGAAACATAATATTATATCATATGATGTCTTGGGAAAACAATTATGAAGCAGTATACGGATAAACTAGAATATGTTTCTGTATTACAAGTGCTGGTGTTTGCATTGAATATTTGAATCATGAACTTTAATTAAATTTGAAACGAACCTTGCATGCAATATCGTTTTGGTAGATGAGCACTATGTGTAAAACAAGAAAGGAAAATAAGGTTTATTTGATATGTGCCGATGACCCCGTTTCCAATGGAATGACAGTTTCTTAAAGAAAATATAATGTTGGTTGCCGTTCAATCCATGGCACCAATTTATTTGAGCGATATCAGATAGTCTTATTCTCTTCTAGTATTATACAATTTTAACATACTTGTTGATAGCAGAATTGTAACATCTTTTGGTGTAATTGTTTCTAAAATTGCGGTACGTGTTATACACATATTATGAAACACATATGAAATATTGGCTAATATGAACAATTTGTCTTTCCTTTTAGCTAAGGGTAAATAATTTCGAATGAGATAACTAAAATTGTGGAATAAAGTAAATTAGCACATATTCAAACAGGATCAAGTTCATCCCAGAGCATTTGATGTTCTTGATTATTTAGAAGCAGTTCGATTGACACACAGGAAACTAAATATGTTATATGAAAATATTTGCTTTTAACATGGAGAATATGCATTTACATATAAGACATCCTTTCTGCACTCATCATTTTAATGATAGCCCATCTTTATATTTGATATGAGCACGGCATGAAATAGGCTGTTGGTAGGTGAGGTTAAACAGCAAAAGTTAAGGGGAAATTGAGATATATGCGGAATGTTCCTTAGTCAATGTTTGAGAAAGGGTTATAATTTGTATCAGAGATAGCAATACTGGCTGCATTTCTTTCCACGTGAAGGCATTTATTCAGATCAGAGTCGATCATTATCATGCAAGGTCCCAAGATGTTAAAGCAATAGTAAAACTCTCAATTGATTCATAGTATCATCGAGTTGTACCATTATCAATACTATCAGGAATTAAGTAGTGTTTGTTGCAATTGTTCATAAGGATTCAGTACGTACTATATTATTAGCCAATATGAAAAATATTTCTTCGCTTTAGTCTTGGCTAAGGAAGTTGAATTTTGAGATAAACGATGTTTCTGTAATGCAAGAAATCAATTCATATTGTACTCATAATCAATACCAGCTCAGGCCATTTGATGCTTATGATTATTTGTAACGTTTAAAATTGATGTACTATAACTAAATGTGTCATATTATTCTTGTTGCTTTTCCTCCAATGGCGTGGCGGACGTTTGTTATACTAGTCGCTCCAAACTGAACAATTTCGGATGGGTTCGGATACATATCATTAGAAAACTCGCTATTCTCTCATAGTATCATCAAGTTGTACCATTATCATTACTATCAGGAGTTTAGTAGCGTTTGTTGCAATTGTTCATAATGTATCGGTACGTACTAGATTATTCGCTAATGTGAAAAATATTTCTTCGTTTCAGCCTCCGGTAAGTAATTTCAACTTGCGATAAACTATATTTGTGTAATGCAAGAAATCAGTGCATATTCTACCCATAATCAAGATCAATTTAGGACATTTGATGCTTTGGATTATTTGAAACGTTTAAAAATGATATACAAGAAATAAATGTGTCATATGATTCTTGTTGCTTTTGCTCCAATGGCGTGACGGACGTGTGTTATACTAATCGCTCCAAAATGAATAATGTCGGAAGGGTTCGGATACATATCAGGCGTCAGAATAGAAAGTACCAATGTACAGTACATAAACGTTATTCACTGACTCAGAATTCATGAAAACATTATATTTGTAATATTGAAATGCTGATCTGGATTGATAATATAAGATAAAGACATAGAGGTTGTTTACTTTGGAAGCTGAATTCAAATGCACTGAATTTTTCCGAAAGACACAATGTTGTTACGTATGAAAACCCAAGGGAAAAATTATGTAGCAGTAAAAGGATCAAGTGGAATATTCATTTATATTAAGACAGCCTTTTACGCTCATTATTACAATAATGGTCCTTTATAAATTTGAAACCAGACCTGCATAAATTAGAATGTTGTGTAATTAGTGGTATGAGTAAAATCACAAAGAAAGATTAGGTGAAATATAAAACCAGACTGTTTCCGATAGGATTATCGTGTCTAAAGGAAACTTAGCATTAGCTCCCTTTCATTTCATGTGCAAATAGTTATTCTACGAAGGAGAGAATCTTTGCATCTAAGGTACTTAATTTGTTTAAGTGCCATTGGACGTGCTCATTCTCTGATAGTATTATCATAGAATTCGGTATGTGTAAAACAAGAAAGGAAAATAAGGTTTATTTGATATGTGCCGATGACCCCGTTTCCAATGGAATGACAGTTTCTTAAAGGAAATATACTATTGGTTGCCGTTCAATTCATGTGACAAACCGTATTCGACGCTACAACGATCCTTTGTATTCAATTTACCAATTTATTTGAGCGATATGAGATATTCTTATTCTCTTCTAGTATCATACGATTTTAACATACTTGTTGATATCAGAATTGTAACATCTTTTGGTGTAATTGTTTCTAAAATTGCGGTACGTGTTATACGCATGTTAAGCATCACATATCATATGAAATATTCGCTAATATGAACATTAATTTTTCCTTTTGGCAAAGGGTAAATAATTTAGAATGACATAACTAAGGTTGTGGAATAAAGTAAATTAGCGCATATTCGATCAGGATCATGTTCATCCCAGAGCATTTAATGTTCTTGACTATTTAGAAGCAGTTCGATTGACACACAGGAAACTAAATAAGTTATATGAACATATTTGCTTTTAAAATGGAGAATATGCATTTACATATTAAGATATCCTTTTTGCACTCATCATTTTAATGATAGCCCATCTTTATATTTGATATGAGCACGGCATGAAATAGGCTGTTGGTAGATGAGGTTAAACAGCAAATAGTTTGGGAAATGAACATATATGCGGAATGTTCCTTAATCAATGTTTGAAAAAGGGTTATAATTTGTATCAGAGATAGTAAGACTGACTACACTATCTTTCCACGTGAAGGCATCTATTCACAGCAGAATCGATCATCATCATGCAAGGTCCCAAGATTTTAAAGAAATAACAAAACTCTCAATTCTCTCATAGTATCATCGAGCTGTACCATTCTTATTACTATCAGGAGTTTAGTAGTGTTTGTTGCAATTGTTCATAAAGTATCAGTAGTTGGTAGATCATTCGCTAATATGAAAAATATTTCTTCGTTTTAGTTTTTGCTAAGTAATTTCAACTTGAGATAAACTATGCTTGTGTAATGCAAGAAATCAATGCATATTCTACCCATAATCAAGATAAATTTAGGACATTTGATGCTTATGATTATTTGAAACGTTTAAATTTGATATACAAGAAGTAAACGTTTCATATGAGTCTTGTTGCTTTCCCTCCTATGGCGTGACGGACGTGTGCTATACTAATCGCTCCAAACTGAATAATGTCGGAAGGGTTCGATACATATCAGGCGTCAGAATAGAAAGTGCCAATGTACAGTACATAGACGTTATTCAGTGACTCAGAATTTACGAAAACATTACATTTGTAATATTGAAACGCTGATCTGGATTGATAATATAAGATAAGGATATATAGGTTGTTTACTTTGGAGGCTGAATTCAAATGCATACAATTTTTCCGAAAGACACAATGTTGTTACGAATGAAAACCCAAGGGAACAATTATGTAGCAGTAAAAGGATGCATTGGAATATGCATTTATATTAAGACAGCCTTTTACGCTCATTATTACAATAATGGTCTTTTTTGAAACGAACACGGAACAAATTAGCTTGTTGTGTAATTAGTGGTATGAGTAAAGTCATAAAGAAAAATTAGTTCTAGGTGAAATATAAAACCAGACTGTTTCCGATAGGATTATCGTGTCTAAAGGAAACTTAGCATTAGCTCCCTTTCATTTCATGTGCAAATAGTTATTCTACGAAGGAGAGAATCTTTGCATCTAAGGTACTTAATTTGTTTAAGTGCCACTGGACGTGCTCATTCTCTGATAGTATTATCATAGAATTCGTACAATCAGCATTTAAGGAGTGTTTCGACTCTACGGATTTAAGAAGCACACATAACTAGTTTAATAAAATCAAAAATTATTTATTTCCCTAATATTCAAAGTGAAAATTCAAAGAACCATTATTCTGAATTAAATATCGCAAAAGCTTAAATGTTCTATCTTATGGTCATATGTGTAGGATATTCCGAATCATATTCAATAGTCTTAAATATGCTTATGCACCAACAGTCTTGAATGTGCTACTATACCAATGGTCTCCAGTGTACAGATGTAGCAACCTTTTTGAATGTAGTTGATATACAAATAGTCTTGGTGTTCCACAAGCATACATTCCAGGATCTCTTTGATTGAGTCATTTATCGAAATATTTTTTTATAGCAAAAAGACAATGAGAACTGTTTAATTGCTATGAATAATTTAAATACACATTCCTTCCTTTCAAATTATATCTTAACACAAGTAAAGGTGATACCTCAGAATGATCATACAACACGAAGGCTTTGTTCACAAAATCCTTTGTATACAAATTTCGCATGACCTAACACGTAAAAGAATTCGCCGAAGGAATTCCCAGGTCTATTACTCTAATCTAAATGAACAGATTGCTTAGCAGACAACATCATGACAAAAATCAGGGGCAGGCGAAACATAAGATTAGTTAGGTACAAAAATCTCTACCCGCAATCACGAAGTTTCTAAGAAACATAATATTATATCATATGATGTCTTGGGAAAACAATTATGGAGCAGTATACGGATGAACTAGAATATGTTTCTGTATTACAAGTGCTGGTGTTTGCATTGAATATTTGAATCATGAACTTTAATTAAATTTGAAACGAACCTTGCATGCAATATCGTTTTGGTAGATGAGCGCTATGTGTAAAACAAGAAAGGAAAATAAGGTTTATTTGATATGTGCCGATGACCCCGTTTCCAATGGAATGACAGTTTCTTAAAGAAAATATAATGTTGGTTGCCGTTCAATCCATGGCACCAATTTATTTGAGCGATATCAGATAGTCTTATTCTCTTCTAGTATTATACAATTTTAACATACTTGTTGATAGCAGAATTGTAACATCTTTTGGTGGAATTGTTTCTAAAATTGCGGTACGTGTTATACACATATTATGAAACACATATGAAATATTGGCTAATATGAACAATTTGTCTTTCCTTTTAACTAAGGGTAAATAATTTCGAATGAGATAACTAAGATTGTGGAAAAAGTAAATTAGCACATATTCAAACAGGATCAAGTTCATCCCAGAGCATTTGATGTTCTTGATTATTTAGAAGCAGTTCAATTGACACACAGGAAACTAAATATGTTATATGAAAATATTTGCTTTTAACATGGAGAATATGCATTTACATATAAGACATCCTTTCTGCACTCATCATTTTAATGATAGCCCATCTTTGTATTTGATATGAGCACGGCATGAAATAGGCTGTTGGTAGATGAGGTTAAACAGCAAATATTAAAGGGAAATTAACATATATGCGGAATGTTCCTTAGTCAATGTTTGAGAAAGGGTTATAATTTGTATCAGAGATAGCAATACTGGCTGCATTTCTTTCCACGTGAAGGCATTTATTCAGATCAGAGTCGATCATTATCATGCAAGGTCCCAAGATGTTAAAGCAATAGTAAAACTCTCAATTGATTCATAGTATCATCGAGTTGTACCATTATCAATACTATCAGGAATTTAGTAGTGTTTGTTGCAATTGTTCATAAGGATTCAGTACGTACTAGATTATTCGCTAATGTGAAAAATATTTCTTCGTTTCAGTTTCCGGTTAGTAATTTCAACTTGAGATAAACGATGTTTGTGTAATGCGAGAAATCGGTACATATTCTACCCATAATCAGGATCAGCTCAGGACATTTGATGCTTTGGATTATTTGAAACGTTTAAAATTGATATACAATAACTAAATGTGTCATATGATTCTTGTTGCTTTTCCTCCAATGGCGTGGCGGACGTGTGTTACACTAATCGCTCCAAACTGAATACTTTCGGTAGTGTTTAGAAACATATCAGGCATCAGAATAGAAAGTGCCAATTTACGGTACATAGGCGTTATTCACTGACTCAGAATTCATGAAAACATTACATTTGTAATATTGAAATGTCGATCTGGATTGATAATATAAGATAAACATATATATGTTGTTTAGTTTGGAAGCTGAATTTAAACGAACTCACTTTTTCCGAAAGACACAAAGTTGTTACGTATGGAAACCAAAGGGAACAATTATATAGCAGTAAAAGGATGAAGTGGAATACACAGTTATATTAAGACAGCCTTTTACGCTCATTATTACAATAATGGTCCTTTATAAATTTGAAACCAGACCTGCACAAATTAGCTTGTTGTGTAATTAGTGGTATGAGTAAAATCACAAAGAAAAGTCAGTTCAGGGTGAAACATAAAATCAGACTGTCTCCGATATTATTATGGTATCTAAAGAAAACTTAGCATTAGCTCCCTTTCATCCCATGTGAAATGTTTTTTTCTTTCTACGAAGCAGAGAATCTTTGCATCTAAGGTACTAAGTTGTTTAAGTACCACTGGGTGTGCTCATTCACTGATAGTATTATCATTGAATTCGTGCTATCAGCATTTAAGTAGTGTTTGGACTCTAAGGATTTAAGAAGCACAACTAACTAGTTTAATAAAATGAAGAAATAATTTATTTCCCTAAAATTCAAAGTGAAAATTCAAAAGAACCATTATTCTAAAATAGTTCCCCCAAAATCTTAAATATTCTATCTGAGGTTCAAAAGTGAAGGATATTCCGAATCATAGCTTATAGTCTTAAATATGCTTATGCGCCAACAGTCTTGAATGTGCTATTATAGAAATGGTCTCCAGTGTACAGATGTAGCAACCTTCTTGAATGTAGTTTATATACAAATAGTCTTGGTGTTCCACAAGCATACATTCCAGGATCTCTTTGACTGAGTCATTTATAATCTCGAAATAGTACTTTATAGCAAAACGACAATGACCGCTGTTTCATTCCTATGAATAATTTGAATACATGATTCCTTCCTTTCAAATTATATCTTAACACAAGTAAAGGTGATCCCTCAGAATGATCATAAAACTAGAAGGAAGGCTTTGTTTATAAAATCCTTTGTATACTTATTTCGCCTGACCTAAAACGTGACAGAATTCTCCAAGGATATTTCCAGGTCTAGAACTCAAATCTAAATAAAGATTTCGCTTTGTAGGCTATATCATGACAGGAATCAGGGGTAGACAAAACATAAGATTAGTCAGGTACAAAAATCTCTACTCTCAATCACGAACTTTCCAAGAAACATAATATTGTATCCTATGATGTCTTGGGAAAACAATTATGCAGGAATAAACGGATAAACTAGAATATGTTTCTGTATTATAACTGCTCGTGTTTGCATTGAATATTTGAATCATGAACTGTAATTAAATTTGAAACGAACCTTGCATGCAATATCGTTTTGGTAGATGAGCGCTATGTGTAAAAGAAGAAAGGAAAATAAGGTTTATTTGATATGTGCCGATGACCCCGTTTCCAATGGAATGACAGTTTCTTAAAGGAAATATAATATTGGTTGCCGTTCAATCCATGGCACCAATTTATTTGAGCGATATCAGATAGTCTTATTCTCTTCTAGTATTATACAATCTTAACATACTTGTTGATAGCAGAATTGTAACATCTTTTGGTGTAATTGTTTCTAAAATTGCGGTACGTGTTATACACATATTATGAAACACATATGAAATATTGGCTAATATGAACAATTTGTCTTTCCTTTTAACTAAGGGTAAATAGTTTCGAATGAAATAACTAAGATTGTGGAAAAAGTAAATTAGCACATATTCAAACAGGATCAAGTTCATCCCAGAGCATTTGATGTTCTTGATTATTTAGAAGCAGTTCAATTGACACACAGGAAACTAAATATGTTATATGAAAATATTTGCTTTTAACATGGAGAATATGCATTTACATATAAGACATCCTTTCTGCACTCATCATTTTAATGAGAGCCCATCTTTATATTTGATATGAGCACGGCATGAAATAGGCTGTTGGTAGGTGAGGTTAAACAGCAAAAATTAAGGGGAAATTAACATATATGCGGAATGTTCCTTAGTCAATGTTTGAGAAAGGGTTATAATTTGTATCAGAGATAGCAATACTGGCTGCATTTCTTTCCACGTGAAGGCATTTATTCAGATCAGAGTCGATCATTATCATGCAAGGTCCCAAGATGTTAAAGCAATAGTAAAACTCTCAATTGATTCATAGTATCATCGAGTTGTACCATTATCAATACTATCAGGAATTTAGTAGTGTTTGTTGCAATTGTTCATAAGGATTCAGTACGTACTAGATTATTCGCTAATGTGAAAAATATTTCTTCGTTTCAGTTTCCGGTAAGTAATTTCAACTTGAGATAAACGATGTTTGTGTAATGCGAGAAATCGGTACATATTCTACCCATAATCAGGATCAGCTCAGGCCATTTGATGCTTTGGATTATTTGAAACGTTTAAAATTGATATACAATAACTAAATGTGTCATATGATTCTTGTTGCTTTTCCTCCAATGGCGTGGCGGACGTGTGTTACACTAATCGCTCCAAACTGAATACTTTCGGTAGTGTTTAGAAACATATCAGGCATCAGAATAGAAAGTGCCAATTTACAGTACATAGGCGTTATTCACTGACTCAGAATTCATGAAAACATTACATTTGTAATATTGAAATGTCGATCTGGGTTGATAATATAAGATAAACATATATATGTTGTTTAGTTTGGAAGCTGAATTTAAACGAACTCACTTTTTCCGAAAGACACAAAGTTGTTACGTATGGAAACCAAAGGGAACAATTATGTAGCAGTAAAAGGATGAAGTGGAATACACAGTTATATTAAGACAGCCTTTTACGCTCATTATTACAATAATGGTCCTTTATAAATTTGAAACCAGACCTGCACAAATTAGCTTGTTGTGTAATTAGTGGTATGAGTAAAATCACAAAGAAAAGTCAGTTCAGGGTGAAACATAAAATCAGACTTGTCTCCGATATTATTATGGTATCTAAAGAAAACTTAGCATTAGCTCCCTTTCATCCCATGTGAAATGTTTTTTTCTTTCTACGAAGCAGAGAATATTTGCATCTAAGGTACTAAGTTGTTTAAGTACCACTGGGTGTGCTCATTCACTGATAGTATTATCATTGAATTCGTGCTATCAGCATTTAAGTAGTGTTTGGACTCTAAGGATTTAAGAAGCACAACTAACTAGTTTAATAAAATGAAGAAATAATTTATTTCCCTAAAATTCAAAGTGAAAATTCAAAAGAACCATTATTCTAAAATAGTTCCCCCAAAATCTTAAATATTCTATCTGAGGTTCAAAAGTGAAGGATATTCCGAATCATAGCTTATAGTCTTAAATATGCTTATGCGCCAACAGTCTTGAATGTGCTATTATAGAAATGGTCTCCAGTGTACAGATGTAGCAACCTTCTTGAATGTAGTTTATATACAAATAGTCTTGGTGTTCCACAAGCATACATTCCAGGATCTCTTTGACTGAGTCATTTATCGAAATATTATTTTATAGCAAAAAGACACTGTTTAATTCCTATGAATAATTTAAATACACATTCCTTCGTTTCAAATTATATCTTAACACAAGTAAAGGTGATACCTCAGAATGATCAAACAACACGAAGGAAGGCTTTGTTCACAAAATCCTTTGTATACATATTTCGTATGACCTAACACGTAAAAGAATTCTCCGAGGAAATTCCCAGGTCTAGGACTCTAATCTAAATAAACAGATTGCTTAGCAGAAAACATCATGACAAAAATCAGGGGCAGGCAAAACATAAGATTAGTTAGGTACAAAAATCTCTACCCGCAATCACGAAATTTCTAAGAAACATAATATTATATCATATGATGTCTTGGGAAAACAATTATGGAGCAGTATACGGATTAACTAGAATATGTTTCTGTATTACAAGTGCTGGTGTTTGCATTGAATATTTGAATCATGAACTTTAATTAAATTTGAAACGAACCTTGCATGCAATATCGTTTTGGTAGATGAGCGCTATGTGTAAAACAAGAAAGGAAAATAAGGTTTATTTGATCTGTGCCGATGACCCCGTTTCCAATGGAATGACAGTTTCTTAAAGAAAATATAATGTTGGTTGCCGTTCAATCCATGGCACCAATTTATTTGACCGATAATAGATAGTCTTATTCTCTTCTAGTATTATACAATTTTAACATACTTGTTCATAGCAGAATTGTAACATCTTTTGGTGGAATTGTTTCTAAAATTGCGGTACGTGTTATACACATATTATGAAACACATATGAAATATTGGCTAATATAAACAATTTGTGTTTCCTTTTAGCTAAGGGTAAATAATTTCGAATGAGATAAGTAAGATTGTGGAAAAAGTAAATTAGCACATATTCAAACAGGATCAAGTTCATCCCAGAGCATTTGATGTTCTTGATTATTTAGAAGCGGTTCGATTGACACACAGGAAACTAAATATGTTATATGAAAATATTTGCTTTTAACATGGAGAATATGCATTTACATATAAGACATCCTTTCTGCACTCATCATTTTAATGATAGCCCATCTTTATATTTGATATGAGCACGGCATGAAATAGGCTGTTGGTAGATGAGGTTAAACAGCAAATATTAAAGGGAAATTAACATATATGCAGAATGTTCCTTAGTCAATGTTTGAGAAAGGGTTGTAATTTGTATCAGAGATAGCAATACTGGCTGCATTTCTTTCCACGTGAAGGCATTTATTCAGATCAGAGTCGATCATTATCATGCAAGGTCCCAAGATGTTAAAGCAATAGTAAAACTCTCAATTGATTCATAGTATCATCGAGTTGTACCATTATCAATACTATCAGGAATTTAGTAGTGTTTGTTGCAATTGTTCATAAGGATTCAGTACGTACTAGATTATTCCCTAATATGAAAGATATGTCTTCGATTTAGTCTTGGCTAAGTAATTTGAACTTGAGATAAACGATGTTTGTGTAATGCAAGAAATCAATGCATATTCTGCTCATAATCAATACCATCTCAGGCCATTTGATGCTTATGATTATTTGTAACGTTTAAAATTGATGTACAAGAACTAAATGTGTCATATTATTCTTGTTGCTTTTCCTCCAATGGCGTGGCGGACTTGTGTTATACTAGTCGCTCCAAACTGAATAATTTCGGATGGGTTCCTACACATATCAATAGGAAAACTCTCAAATCTCTCATAGTATCATCAAGTTGTACCATTATCATTACTATCAGGAGTTTAGTAGCGTTTGTTGCAATTGTTCATAATGTATCGGTACATACTGGATTATTCGCTAATATGAAAAATATTTCTTCGTTTCAGTCTCCGGTAAGTAATTTCAACTTGCGATAAACTATGTTTGTGTAATGCAAGAAATCATCGCATATTCTACCCATAATGAAGATCAATTTAGGACATTTGATGCTTTGGATTATTAGAAACGTTTAAACTTAATATACAAGAACTAAACGTGTCATAGCTTTCCCTCCAATGGCGTGACGGACGTGTGTTATACTAATCGCTCCACACTGAATAATGTCGGAAGGGTTGTGATACATATCAGGCGTCAGAATAAAAAGTGCCAATGTACAGTACATAGACGTTATTCAGTGTCTCAGAATTTATGAAAACATTACATTTGTAATATTGAAACGCTGATCTGGATTGATAATATAAGATAAAGATATATAGGTTGTTTACTTTGGAAGCTGAATTCAAATGCACTCAGTTTTTCCGAAAGACACAATGTTGTTACGAATGAAAACCCAAGGGAACAATTATGTAGCAGTAAAAGGATGCATTGGAATATGCATTTATATTAAGACAGCCTTTTACGCTCATTATTACAATAATGGTCCTTTATAAATTTGAAACCAGACCTGCACAAATTAGCTTGTTGTGTAATAGTGGTATGAGTAAAATCACAAAGAAAAATTAGTTCTAGGTGAAATATAAAACCAGACTGTTTCCGATAGGATTATCGTGTCTAAAGGAAACTTAGCATTAGCTCCCTTTCTTTTCATGTGCAAATAGTTATTCTACGAAGGAGACAATCTTTGCATCTAAGGTATTTAATTTGTTTAAGTGCCACTGGACGTGCTCAGTCTCTGATAGTATTATCATAGAATTCGTACTATCAGCATTTAAGGAGTGTTTCGACTCTACGGATTTAAGAAGCACACATAACTAGTTTAACAAAATCAAAAATTATTTATTTCGCTAATATTCAAAGTGAAAATTCAAAGAACCATTATTCTGAATTAAATATCGCAAAAGCTTAAATGTTCTATCTTATGGTCATATGTGTAGGATATTCCGAATCATATCCAATAGTCTTAAATATGCTTATGTACCAACAGTCTTGAATGTGCTACTATACCAATGGTCTCCAGTGTACAGATGTAGCAGCTTTCTTGAATGTAGTTGATATACAAATAGTCTTGGTGTTCCACAAGGATACATTCCAGGACCTCTTTGATTGAGTCATTTATAAACTCGAAATATTGTTTTATAGCAAAAAGACAATGAGAACTGTTTAATTCCTATGAATAATTTAAATACGCATTCCTTCGTTTTAAATTATATCTTAACACAAGTAAAGGTGATACCTCAGAATGATTATACAACACGACTGAAGGCTTTGTTCACAAAATCATTTGTATACGTATTTCGCATGACCTAACACGTAAAAGAATTCTCCGAGGAAATTCCCAGGTCTAGGACTCTAATCTAAATAAACAGATTGCTTAGCAGAAAACATCATGACAAAAATCAGGGGCAGGCAAAACATAAGATTAGTTAGGTACAAAAATCTTGACCCGCCATCACGAACTTTCTAAGGAAGTTAATCTTATATCATATGATGTCTTGGGAAAACAATTATGGAGCAGCATACGGATGAACTAGAATATGTTTCTGTATTACAAGTGCTGGTGTTTGCATTGAATATTTGAATCATGAACTTTAATTAAATTTGAAACGAACCTTGCATGCAATATCGTTTTGGTAGATGAGCGCTATGTGTAAAACAAGAAAGGAAAATAAGGTTTATTTGATATGTGTAGATGATCCCGTTTCCAATGGAATGACAGTTTCTTAAAGGAAATATAATATTGGTTCCCGTTCAATCCATGGCACCAATTTATTTGAGCGATATCAGATAGTCTTATTCTCTTCTAGTATGATACAATTTTAACATACTTGTTGATAGCAGAATTGTAACATCTTTTGGTGGAGTTGGTTCTAAAACTGCGGTACGTGTTATACACATATTATGAAACACATATGAAATATTGGCTAATATGAACAATTTGTCTTTCCTTTTAGCTAAGGGTAAATAATTTCGAATGAGATAACTAAGATTGTGGAAAAAGTAAATTAGCACATATTCGAATAGGATCAAGTTCATCCCAGAGCATTTGATGTTCTTGATTATATAGAAGCAGTCGCTCCATACTGAATAATTTTGGATGGGTTCGGATACATATCAATAAAAAACTCAATTCTCTCATAGTATCATCAAGTTGTACCATTATCATTACTATCAGGAGTCTAGTAGCGTTTGTTGCAATTGTTCATAATGTATCGGTACGTACTAGATTATTTGCTAATATGAAAAATATTTCTTCATTTCAGTATCAGGTAAGTAATTTCAACTTGCGATAAACTATGTTTGTGTAATGCAAGAAATCATCGCATATTCTACCCATAATGAAGATGAATTTAGGACATTTGATGCTTTGGATTATTTGAAACGTTTAAATTTGATATACATGAACTAAACGTGTCATAGCTTTCCCTCCAATGGTGTGACGGACGTGTGTTATACTAATCGCTCCAAACTGAATAATGTCGGAAGGGTTGTGATACATATCAGGCGTCAGAATAGAAAGGGCCAATGTTCAGTACATAGACGTTATTCACTGACTCAGAATTTATGAAAACATTACATTTGTAATATTGAAACGCTGATCTGGATTGATAATATATAAGATAAAGATATATAGGTTGTTTACTTTGGAAGCTGAATTCAAATGCACTCAATTTTTCCGAAAGACACAATGTTGTTACGAATGAAAACCCAAGGGAACAATTATGTAGCAGTAAAAGGATGCATTGGAATATGCATTTATATTAAGACAGCCTTTTACGCTCATTATTACAATAATGGTCTTTTTTGAAACCAACACGGCACAAATTAGCTTGTTGTGTAATAGTGGTATGAGTAAAATCACAAAGAAAAATTAGTTCTAGGTGAAATATAAAATCAGACTGTTTCCGATAGGATTATCGTGTCTAAAGGAAACTTAGCATTAGATCCCTTTCATTTCATGTGCAAATAGTTATTCTACGAAGGAGAGAATCTTTGCGTCTAAAGTACTTAATTTGTGCTCATTGTCTGATAGTATTATCATAGAATTCGTACTATCAGCATTTAAGGAGTGTTTCGACTCTACGGATTTAAGAAGCACACATAACTAGTTTGATAAAATCAAAAATTATTTATTTCCCTAATATTCAAAGTGAAAATTCCAAAAAACATTATTCTGAATTAAATATCCCAAAAGCTTAAATGTTCTATCTTGTGGTCATATGTGTAGGATATTCCGAATCATATCCAATAGTCTTAAATATGCTTATGCACCAACAGTCTTGAATGTGCTACTATACCAATGGTCTCCAGTGTACAGATGTAGAACCTTCTTGAATCTAGTTGATATACAAATAGTCTTGGTGTTCCACAAGTATACATTCCAGGATCTCTTTGATTGAGTCATTTATAAACTCGAAATATTGTTCTATAGCAAAATGACAATGAGAACTGTTTAATTCCTATGAATAATTTAAATACACATTCCTTCGTTTCAAATTATATCTTAACACAAGTAAAGGTGATACCTCAGAATGATCATACAACACGAAGGAAGGCTTTGTTCACAAAATCCTTTGTATACATATTTCGCATGACCTAACACGTAAAAGAATTCTCCGAGGAAATTCCCAGGTCTAGGACTCTAATCTAAATAAACAGATTGCTTAGCAGAAAACATCATGACAAAAATCAGGGGCAGGCAAAACATAAGATTAGTTAGGTACAAAAATCTCTACCCGCAATCACGAACTTTCTATGAAACATAATATTATATCATATGATGTCTTGGGAAAACATTTATGGAGCAGTATACGGATAAACTAGAATATGTTTCTGTATTACAACTGCTCGTGTTTGTATTGAATATTTGAATCATGAACTCTAATTAAATTTGAAACGAACCTTGCATGCAATATCGTTTTGGTAGATGAGCGGTATGTGTAAAACAAGAAAGGAAAATAAGGTTTATTTGATATGTGTAGATGATCCCGTTTCCAATGGAATGACAGTTTCTTAAAGGAAATATAATATTGGTTGCCGTTCAATCCATGGCACCAATTTATTTGAGCGATATCAGATAGTCTTATTCTCTTCTAGTATGGTACAATTTTAACATACTTGTTGATAGCAGAATTGCAACATCTTTTGGTGGAATTGATTCTAAAACTGCGGTACGTGTTATACACATATTATGAAACACATATGAAATATTGGCTAATATGAACAATTTGTCTTTCCTTTTAGCTAAGGGTAAATAATTTCGAATGAGATAACTAAGATTGTGGAAAAAGTAAATTAGCACATATTCGAACAGGATCAAGTTCATCCCAGAGCATTTGATGTTCTTGATTATATAGAAGCAGTCGCTCCAAACTGAATAATTTCGGATGGGTTCAGATACATATCAATAGAAAAACTCAATTCTCTCATAGTATCATCAAGTTGTACCATTATCATTACTATCAGGAGTTTAGTAGCGTTTGTTGCAATTGTTGATAAGGATTGAGAGGGTACTAGATTATTCGCCAATATGAAAAATATTTCTTCGCTTTAGTCTTGGCTAAGTAATTTGAACTTGAGATAAACGATGTTTGTGTAATGCAAGAAATCAATGCATATTCTGCTCATAATTAATATCAGCTCAGGCCATTTGATGCTTATGATTATTTGTAACGTTTAAAATTGATGTACAATAACTAAATGTGTCATATTATTCTTGTTGCTTTTCGTCCAATGGCGTGGCGGACGTGTGTTATACTAGTCGCTCCAAACTGAATTATTTCGGATGGGTTCGGATACATATCAATAGAAAAACTCAATTCTCTCATAGTATCATCAAGTTGTACCATTATCATTACTATCAGGAGTTTAGTAGCGTTTGTTGCAATTGTTCATAATGTATCGGTACGTACTAGATTATTCGCTAATATGAAAAATATTTCTTCGTTTCAGCCTCCGGTAAGTAATTTCAACTTGAGATAAACGATGTTTGCGTAAAATCAGTGCATATTCTACCCATAATCAAGATCAATTTAGGACATTTGATGCTTTGGATTATTTGAAACGTTTAAATTTGATATACAAGAACTAAATGTGTCATATGAGTCTTGTTGCTTTCCCTCCAATGGTGTGACGGACGTGTGTTATACTAATCGCTCCAAACTGAATAATATCGGAAGGGTTCGGATACATATCAGGCTTCAGAATAGAAAGGGCCAATGTACAGTACATAGACGTTATTCAGTGACTCAGAATTTATAAAAACATTACATTTGTAATATTGAAACGCTGATCTGGATTGATAATATAAGATAAAGATATATAGGTTGTTTACTTTGGAAGCTGAATTCAAATGCACTCAATTTAGCAAAAAGACAATGAGAACTGTTTATTTCCTATGAATAATTTAAATACACATTCCTTCGTTTCAAATTATATCTTAACACAAGTAAAGGTGATACCTCAGAATGATCATACAACACGAAGGAAGGCTTTGTTCACAAAATCCTTTGTATACATATTTCGCATGACCTAACACGTTAAAGAATTCTCCGAGGAAATTCCCAGGTCTAGGACGCAAATCTAAATAAACATATCGCGTAGCACACAACCATTATGACAAAAATCAGGGGTAGGCAAAACATAAGATTAGTTAGGTACAAAAATCTCTACCCGCAATCACGAACTTTCCAAGAAACATAATATTGTATCATATGATGTCTTGGGAAAACAATTATGGGGCAGTATACGGATAAACTAGAATATATTTCTGTATTACAACTGCTCGTGTTTGCATTGAATATTTGAATCATGAACTTTAATGAAATTTGAAACGAACCCAACATGTAATATCGTTGTGGTATATGAGCTGTATGTGCAAAACAAGAAAGGAAAATAAGGTTTATTTGATATGTGCCGATGACCCTGTTTCCAATGGAATGACAGTTTCTTAAAGGAAATATAATATTGGTTGCCGTTAAATCCATGGCACCAATTTATTTGAGCGATATGATATAGTCTTACTCTCTTCTAGTATGATACAATTTTAACATGCTAGTTGATAGCAGAATTGTAACATCTTTTGGTGGAATTGTTTCTAAAATTGCGGTACGTGTTATACACATATTATGAAACACATATGAAATATTGGCTGATATGAACAATTTGTCTTTCCTTTTAGCTAAGGGTAAATAATTTCGAATGAGATAACTAAGATTGTGGAGTAAAGTAAATTAGCACATATTCAAACAGGATCAAGTTCATCCCAGAGCATTTGATGTTCTTGATTATTTAGAAGAAGTTCTATTGACACACAGGAAACTAAATATGTTATATGAAACTATTTGCTTTTAATATGGAGAATATGCATTTACATGTAAGACATCCTTTATGCACTCATCATTTTAATGATAGCCCATCTTTATATTTGATATGAGCACGGCATGAAATAGGCTGTTGGTAGACGAGGTTAAACAGCAAAATGTAAGAGGAAATTAACATATATGCGGAATGTTCCTTAGTCAATGTTTGAAAAAGGATTATAATTTGTATCAGAAATAGCAATTCTGGCTGCATTTCTTTCCAAGTGAAGGCATCTATTCAGAGCTGAATCGGTCATTATCATGCAAGGTCCCAAGATGTTAAAGCAATAGCGAAACTCTCAATTCTCTCATAGTATCGTCGAGTTGTACCATTATCAATACTATCAGGAGTTTAGTAGTGTTTGTTGCAATTGTTGATAACGATTCAGTACGTACTATATTATTCCCTAATATGAAAAATATTTCTTCGCTTTAGTCTTTGCTAAGTAATTTGAACTTGAGATAAACGATGTTTGTGTAATGCAAGAAATCAATGCATATTCTACTCATAATCAATATCAGCTCAGGCCATTTGATGCTTATTATTATCTGTAACGTTTGAAATTGATATACAATAACTAAATGTGTCATATGATTTTTGTTGCTTTTCCTCCAATGGCGTGGCGGACGTGTGTTATACTAGTCGCTCCAAACTGAATAATTTCGGATGGGTTCGGATACATATCAATAGAAAAACTCTCAATTCTCTCATAATATCATCAAGTTGTACCATTATCATTACTATCAGTAGTTTAGCAGCGTTTGTTGCAATTGTTCATAATGTATCGGTACATACTAGATTATTCGCTAATATGAAAAATATTTCTTCGTTTCAGCGTCCGGTAAGTAATTTCAACTTGCGATAAACTATGTTTGTGTAATGCAAGAAATCATCGCATATTCTACCCATAATGAAGATGAATTTAGGACATTTGATGCTTTTGATTATTTGAAACGTTTAAAATTGATATACAGGAAATAAATGTGTCACATGAGTCGTGTTGCTTTTGCTCCAATGGCGTAGCGGTCGTGTGTTATACTAATCGATCCAAACTGAATAATGTCTGAAGGGTTCGGATACATATCAGGCGTCAGACTAGAAAGTGCTAATATACAGTACATAAACGTTATTCACTGACTCAGAATTTATGAAAACATTACATTTGTAATATTGAAATGCTGATCTGGATTGATAATATAAGATAAAGATATATAGGTTGTTTACTTTGGAAGCTGAATTCAAATGCACTCAATTTTTCCGAAAGACACAATTTTGTTACGTATGAAAACCCAAGGGAACAATTATGTAGCAGTAAAAGGTTGAGGTGGAATATACAATTATATTAAGACAGCCTTTTACGCTCATTATTACAATAATGGTCCTTTATAAATTTGAAACCAGACCTGCACAAATTAGATTGTTGTGTAATTAGTGGTATGAGTAAAATCACAAAGGAAAATCAGTTCTAGGTGAAATATAAACCCAGACTGTTTCCGATAGGATTATCGTGTCTAAAGGAAATTTAGCATTAGCTCCCTTTCATTTCATGTGTAAATAGTTATTCTGCGAAGTAGAGAATCTTTGCATCTAAGGTACTAATTTGTTTAAGTGCCACTGGACGTGCTCATTCACTGATAGTATTATCATAGAATTTGTACTATCAGCATTTAAGGAGTGTTTCGACTCTACGGATTTAAGAAGCACACATAACTACTTTAATAAAATCAACAAATAATTTATTTCCCTAAAATACAAAGTGAAAATTAAAAATAACCATTATTCTGAATTAAATCCCTCTAAATCTTAAATGTTTTATCTGTCGTCAAAAAGTGTAAGACATTCCGAATCATATCCAATAGCCTTAAACACGCTTATGTGCCACCAGTCTTGAATATGCTATTACACCAATGTTCTCTAGTGTACAGATGTAGCAACCTTCTTGAATGTCGTTGATATACTAATGGTCTTGGTGTTCCATAAGCATGCATTCCACGATCTCTCTGAATGAGTGAGTTATAATCTCAAAATAGTGTTTACATCATAAAGGCAACGA
This sequence comes from Sinohyriopsis cumingii, assembly GCA_028554795.2. Taxonomy (NCBI): domain Eukaryota; kingdom Metazoa; phylum Mollusca; class Bivalvia; order Unionida; family Unionidae; genus Sinohyriopsis; species Sinohyriopsis cumingii. The sequence continues at coordinate 66,240,314 of CM068837.1, read as the reverse complement.
GGACTATTTAATTCCTATGAATAATTTAAATACACATTACTTCGTTTCAAATTTTATCTTAACACAAGTTAAGGTGATACCTCAGAATAATCATACAACACGAAGGAGGGCATTGTTCACAATATGATTTGTATACATATTTCGCATGACCTAACACGTAATCCTTTGTATTCAAGGCACCAATTTATTTGAGCGATATTAGATATTCTTATTCTTTTCTAGTATTATACAATTTTAACATACTTGTTGATAGCAGAATTGTAACATCTTTTGGTGGAATTGTTTCTAAAATTGCGGTACGTGTTATACGCATATTATGCAACACATATCATATGAAATATTCGCCAATATGAACACTGATTTTTTCCTTTTAACAAAGGGTAAGTAATTGCGAGATAACTAAGGTTGTGGAATAAAGTAAATTAGCGCATATTCGATCAGGATCAAGTTCAGCCCAGAGCATTTCATGTTCTTGATTATTAAGAAGCAGTTCGATTGACACACAGGAAACTAAATATGTTATATGAAAATATTTGCGTTTGGTAGATGAGGTTAAACAGCAAAACGTAAGGGGAAATTAACATATATGCGGAATGTTCCTAAGTCAATGCTTGAAAAAGGGTTATAATTTGTATCAGAAATAGGAATACTGGCTGCATTTCTTTGCAAGAGAAGGCATCTATTCAGAGCAGAATCGATCGTTATCATGCAAGGTCCCGAGATGTTAAAGCATTAACAAAACTCTCAATTCTCTCATATAGTATCATCGAATTGTACCATTGTTATTACTATAAGGAGTTTAGTAGTGTTTGTTGCAATTGTTCATAAAGTATCAGTACTTGGTAGATTATTCGCTGATATGAAAAATATTTCATGTGTCATATGATTCTTGTTGCTTTCCCTCCAATGGCGTGGCGGACGTGTGTTATATTAGTCGCTCCATACTAAATAATTTCCGATGGGTTCGGATACATATCAATAGAAAACTCTCAATTATCTCATAGTATCATCAAGGTGTACCATTTTCATTACTATCAGGAGTATAGTAGCGTTTGTTGCAATTCTTCATAATGTATAGGTACATACTAGATTATTCGCTAATATGAAAAATATTTCTTCGTTTCAGCGTCTGGTAAGTAATTTCATATTCTACCCATAATCAAGATCAATTTAGGACATTTGATGCTTTGGATTATTTGAAACGTTTAAATTTGATATACAACAAGTAAATGTGTCACATGAGTCTTGTTGCTTTCCCTCCAATGGCGTGACGGACCTGTGCTATACTAATCGTTCCAAACTGAATAATGTCGGAACGATTCGATGCATATCAGGCGTCAGAATAGAAAGTGCCAATGTACAATACATAGACGTTATTCAGTGAGTCAGAATGTACGAAAACGTTACAAATGTAATAGGCAAACGCTGATCTGGATTGATAATATAAGATAAAGATATATAGATTGTTTACTTTGGAAGCTGAATTCAAATGCACTCAATATTTCCAAAAGACACAATGTTGTGACGTGTGAAAACCCAAGGGAACAATTATGTAGCAGTAAAAGGATGCATTGGAATATGCATTTATATTAAGACAGCCTTTTACGCTCATTATTACAATAATGGTCTTTTTTGAAACCAACACGGCACAAATTAGCTTGTTGTGTAATAGTGGTATGAGCAAAATCACAAAGAAAAATTAGTTCTAGGTGAAATATAAAATCAGACTGTTTCCGATAGGATTATCGTGTCTAAAGGAAACTTAGCATTAGCTCCCTTTCATTTCATGTGCAAATAGTTATTCTACAAAGGAGAGAATCTTTGCATCTAAGGTACTTAATTTGTTTAAGTGCCATTGGACGTGCTCATTCTCTGATAGTATTATCATAGAATTCGTACTATCAGCATTTAAGGAGTGTTTCGACTCTACGGATTTAAGAAGCACACATAACTAGTTTAATAAAATCAAAAATTATTTATTTCCCTAATATTCAAAGTGAAAATTCAAAGAACCATTATTCTGAATTAAATATCGCAAAAGCTTAAATGTTCTATCTTATGGTCATATGTGTAGGATATTCCGAATCATATCCAATAGTCTTAAATATGCTTATGCACCAACAGTCTTGAATGTGCTACTATACCAATGGTCTCCAGTGTACAGATGTAGCAACCTTCTTGAATGTAGTTGATATACAAATAGTCTTGGTGTTCCACAAGCATACATTCCAGGATCTCTTTGATTGAGTGATTTATCGAAATATTGTTTTATAGGAAAAAGACAATGAGAACTGTTTAATTCCTATGAATAATTTAAATACACATTCCTTCGTTTCAAATTATTTCTTAACACAAGTAAAGGTGATACCTCAGAATGATCATACAACACGAAGGAAGGCTTTGTTCACAAAATCCTTTGTATACATATTTCGCATGACCTAACACGTAAAAGAATTCTCCGAGGAAATTCCCAGGTCTAGGACTCTAATCTAAATAAACATATTGCTTAGCAGACAACATCATGACAAAAATCAGGGGCAGGCAAAACATAAGATTAGTTAGGTACAAAAATGTCTACCCGCAATCACGAACTTTCTAAGAAACATAATATTATATCATATGATGTCTTGGGAAAACAATTATGGAGCAGTATACGGATAAACTAGAATATCGTGTTTGCATTGAATATTTGAATCATGAACTTTAATTAAATTTGAAACGAACCTTGCATGCAATATCGTTTTGGTAGATGAGCGGTATGTGTAAAACAAGAAAGGAAAATAAGGTTTATTTGATATGTGCCGATGACCCCGTTTCCAATGGAATGACAGTTTCTTAAAGGAAATATAATGTTGGTTGCCGTTCAATCCATGGCACCAATTTATTTGAGCGATATCAGATAGTCTTATTCTCTTCTAGTATGATACAATTTTAACATACTTGTTGATAGCAGAATTGTAACATCTTTTGGTGGAATTGTTTCTAAAATTGGGGTACGTGTTATACACATATTATGAAACACATATGAAATATTGGCTAATATGAACAATTTGTCTTTCCTTTTAGCTAAGCGTAAATAATTTCGAATGAGATAACTAAGATTGTGGGAAAAGTAAATTAGCACATATTCAAACAGGATCAAGTTCATCCCAGAGCATTTGATGTTCTTGATTATTTGGAAGCAGTTCGATTGACACACAGGAAACTAAATATGTTATATGAAAATATTTGCTTTTAACATGGAGAATATGCATTTACATATAAGACATCCTTTCTGCACCCATCATTTTAATGATAGCCCATCTTTATATTTGATATGAGCACGGCATGAAATAGGCTGTTGGTAGATGAGGTTAAACAGCAAAAATTATAGGAAATTAAGATATATGCGGAATGTTCCTTAGTCAATGTTTGAGAAAGGGTTATAATTTGTGTCAGAGATAGCAATACTGACTGCATTTCTTTCCACGTGAAGGCATTTATTCAGATCAGAGTCGATCATTATCATGCAAGGTCCCAAGATGTTAAAGCAATAGTAAAACTCTCAATTGATTCGTAGTATCATCGAGTTGTACCATTATCAATACTATCAGGAATTTAGTAGTGTTTGTTGCAATTGTTTACAAGGATTCAGTACGTACTATATTATTCGCCAATATGAAAAATATTTCTTCGCTATAGTCTTGGCTAAGTAATTTGAACTTTGAGATAAACGATGTTTCTGTAATGCAAGAAATCAATGCATATTCTACTCATAATCAATATCAGCTCAGGCCATTTGATGCTTATGATTATTTGTAACGTTTAAAATTGATGTACAATAACTAAATGTGTCATATTATTCTTGTTGCTTTTCGTCCAATGGCGTGGCGGACGTTTCTTATAGTAGTCGCTCCAAACTGAATTATTTCGGATTGGTTCGGATACATATCATTAGAAAACTCGCAATTCTCTCATAGTATCATCAAGTTGTACCATTATCATTACTATCAGGAGTTTAGTAGCGTTTGTTGCAATTGTTCATAATGTATCGGTACGTACTAGATTATTCGCTAATATGAAAACTATTTCTTAGTTTCGGCTTCCGGTAAATAATTTCAACTTGAGATAAACGATGTTTGCGTAAAGCATAAAATCAGTGCATATTCTACCTATAATCAAGATCAATTTAGGCCATTTGATGCTTTGGATTATTTGTAACGTTTAAAATTGATATACAAGAACTAAATGTATCATATGATTCTTGTTCTTTTCGTCCAATGGCCTGGCGGACGTTTGTTATACTACTCGCTCCAAACTGAATAATGTCGGAAGGGTTGTGATACATATCAGGCGTCAGAATAAAAAGTGCCAATGTACAGTACATAGACGTTATTCAGTGACTCAGATTTTATGAAAACATTACATTTGTAATATTGAAACGCTGATCTGGATTGATAATATAAGATAAAGATATATAGGTTGTTTACTTTGGAAGCTGAATTCAAATGCACTCAATTTTTCCGAAAGACACAATGTTGTTACGAATGAAAACCCAAGGGAACAATTATGTAGCAGTAAAAGGATGCATTGGAATATGCATTTATATTAAGACAGCCTTTTACGCTCATTATTACAATAATGGTCCTTTATAAATTTGAAACGAGACCTGCACAAATTAGCTTGTTGTGTAATTAGTGGTATGAGTAAAATCATAAAGAAAAGTCAGTTCTAGGTGAAATATAAAATCAGATTGTTTCCGATAGGATTATCGTGTCTAAAGGAAACTTAGCATTAGCTCCCTTTCATTTCATGTGCAAACAGTTATTCTACGAAGGAGAGAATCTTTGCATCTAAGGTACTTAATTTGTTTAAGTGCCACTGGATGTGCTCATTCACTGATAGTATTATCATTGAATTCTTACTATCAGCATTTAAATAGTGTTAGGACACTACGGATTTAAGAAGCACAACTTGCTAGTTTAATAAAATCAACAAATAATTTATTTCATTAAAATGTAGAGTGAAAATTCAAAAGAAACATTATTCTGAATTAAATCCCCCCCCCCCAAAAAAAACATCTTGAATATTCTATCTTATATTCAAAAGTAAAGGATATTCCGAATCATATCTTATAGTCTTAAATATGATAATGCGCCAAAGTCTTGAATATGCTATTATACCAATGGTCTCCAGTGTACAGATGTACCAACCTTCTTGAATGTAGTTGATATACCAATAGTCTTGGTGTTCCACAAGCATACATTCCACGATCGGTTTGATTGAGTAATTTATAATCTCGCAATAGTGTTTTATAGCAAAAAGTGCCACTGGACGTGCTCATTCTCTGAGAGTATTATCATAGAATTCGCACTATCAGCATTTAATGAGTGTTTCGACTCTACGGATTTAAGAGGCAAATTTAACTTGTTTAATAAAATCAACAAAGAATTTATTTCCCTAAAATACAAAGTGAAAATTCAAAAGAACCATTCTTCTGAATTAAATCCCCCCAAATCTTAAATGTTTTATATTACGTCAAAAAGTGTAAGACATTCCGAATCATGTCCAATAGCCTTGAATACGCTTATGTGCCACCAGTCTTGAATGTACTATTACAACAATGTTATCTAGTGCACATATGTAGCAGCCTTCTTGAATATAGTTGATATACTAATAGTCTTGGTGTTCCACAAGCATGAATTCCAGGATCTCTTTGATTGAATCATTTATAAACTCGAAATATTGTTTTATAGCAAAAAGACAATGAGAACGGTTTAATTCCTATGAATAATTTAAATACACATTCCTTGGTTTCAAATTATATCTCAACCCAAGTAAAGGTGATACTTCAGAATGATCATACAACATGAAGGAAGGCATTGTTCACAATATGATTTGTATACATATTTCGCATGACCTAACACGTAAAATAATTCTCCGAGGAAATTGCCAGGTCTAGGACGCAAATCTAAATAAACATATCGCGTAGGACACAACATCATGACAAAACTCAGGGGTAGGCAAAACATAAGATTAGTTAGGTACAAAAATCTCTACCCACAATCACGAACTTTCCAAGAATCATAATATTGTACCATATGATGTCTTGGGAAAACAATTATGGGGCAGTATCGGATAAACTAGAATATATTTCTGTATTACAAGTGCTGGTGTTTGCATTGAATATCTGAATCATGAACTTTAATTAAATTTGAAACGAACCTTGCATGCAATATCGTTTTGGTAGATGAGCGGTATGTGTAAAACAAGAAAGGAAAATAAGGTTTATTTGATATGTGCCGATGTCCCCGTTTGAAATGGAACGACAGTTTCTTAAAGGAAATATAATATTGGTTGCCGTTCAATCCACGGCACCAATTTATTTGAGCGATATCAGATATTCTTATTCTCTTCTAGTATTATGCAATTTTAATATACTTGTTGACAGCAGAAGTGTAACATCTTCTGGTGGAATTGTTTCTAAAATTGCGGTACGTGTTATACACATATTATGAAACACATATGATATGAAATATTCGCTAATATGAAGAACTGTTTTTATCTTTTTAGCTAAGAGTAAGTAATTTCGAATGAGATAACAAAGATTGTGGAATAAAGTAAATTAGCACATATTCAAACAGGATCAAGTTCATCCCAGAGCATTTGATGTTCTTGATTATTTAAAAGCAGTTCTCGTGACACACAGGAAACTAAATATGTTATATGAAAATATTTGCTCTTAATATGAAGAATATGCATTTACATGAAAGACGTCCTTTTTGCACTCATCATTTTAATGGTAGCCCATCTTTATATTTGATATGAGCACGGTATGAAATAGGCTGTTGGTAGATGAGGTTAAACAGCAAAAAGTAAGGGGACAGTAACATATATGCGGAATGTTCCTTAGTCAATGTTTGAAAAAGTGTTATAATTTGTATCAGAAATAGCAATACTGGCTGCATTTCTTTGCAAGCGAAGGCATCTATTCGGAGCAGAATCGATCATTAAAATGCAAGGTCCCAAGATGTTAAAGCAATAGCGAAACTCTCAATTCTCTCATAGTATCATCGAGTTGTACCATTATCAATAACATCAGGAGTTTAGTAATGTTTGTTGCAATTGTTGATAAGGATTGAGTGCGTACTAGATTATTCGCTAATATGAAAAATATTTCTTCGCTTTAGTCCTTGCTAAGTAATGTGAACTTGAGATAAACGATGTTTGTGTAATGCAAGAAATCAATGCAAATTCTACTCATAATCAATATCAGCTCAGGCCATTTGATGCTTATGATTATTTGTAACGTTTAAAATTTGATATACAATAACTAAATGTGTCATATGATTCTTGGTGCTTTTCCTCCAATGGCGTGGCGGACGTGTGTTATACTAGTAGCGTTTGTTGCAATTGTTCATAATGTATCGGTACGTACTAGATTATTCGCTAATATGAAAAATATTTCTTCATTTCAGTATCAGGTAAGTAATTTCAACTTGCGATAAACTATGTTTGTGTAATGCAAGAAATCATCGCATATTCTACCCATAATGAAGATGAATTTAGGACATTTGATGCTTTGGATTATTTGAAACGTTTAAATTTGATATACATGAACTAAACGTGTCATAGCTTTCCCTCCAATGGTGAGACGGACGTGTGTTATACTAATCGCTCCAAACTGAATAATGTCGGAAGGGTTGTGATACATATCAGGCGTCAGAATAAAAAGTGCCAATGTACAGTACATAGACGTTAGTCAGTGACTCAGATTTTATGAAAACATTACATTTGTAATATTGAAACGCTGATCTGGATTGATAATATATAAGATAAAGATATATAGGTTGTTTACTTTGGAAGCTGAATTCAAATGCACTCAATTTTTCCGAAAGACACAATGTTGTTACGAATGAAAACCCAAGGGAACAATTATGTAGCAGTAAAAGGATGCATTGGAATATGCATTTATATTAAGACAGCCTTTTACGCTCATTATTACAATAATGGTCTTTTTTGAAACCAACACGGCACAAATTAGCCTGTTGTGTAATAGTGGTATGAGTAAAATCACAAAGAAAAATTAGTTCTAGGTGAAATATAAAATCAGACTGTTTCCGATAGGATTATCGTGTCTAAAGGAAACTTAGCATTAGCTCCCTTTCATTTCATGTGCAAATAGTTATTCTACAAAGGAGAGAATCTTTGCATCTAAGGTACTTAATTTGTTTAAGTGCCATTGGACGTGCTCATTCTCTGATAGTATTATCATAGAATTCGTACTATCAGCATTTAAGGAGTGTTTCGACTCTACGGATTTAAGAAGCACACATAACTAGTTTAATAAAATCAAAAATTATTTATTTCCCTAATATTCAAAGTGAAAATTCAAAGAACCATTATTCTGAATTAAATATCGCAAAAGCTTAAATGTTCTATCTTATGGTCATATGTGTAGGATATTCCGAATCATATCCAATAGTCTTAAATATGCTTATGCACCAACAGTCTTGAATGTGCTACTATACCAATGGTCTCCAGTGTACAGATGTAGCAACCTTCTTGAATGTAGTTGATATACAAATAGTCTTGGTGTTCCACAAGCATACATTCCAGGATCTCTTTGATTGAGTGATTTATCGAAATATTGTTTTATAGGAAAAAGACAATGAGAACTGTTTAATTCCTATGAATAATTTAAATACACATTCCTTCGTTTCAAATTATATCTTAACACAAGTAAAGGTGATACCTCAGAATGATCATACAACACGAAGGAAGGCTTTGTTCACAAAATCCTTTGTATACATATTTCGCATGACCTAACACGTAAAAGAATTCTCCGAGGAAATTCCCAGGTCTAGGACTCTAATCTAAATAAACATATTGCTTAGCAGACAACATCATGACAAAAATCAGGGGCAGGCAAAACATAAGATTAGTTAGGTACAAAAATGTCTACCCGCAATCACGAACTTTCTAAGAAACATAATATTATATCATATGATGTCTTGGGAAAACAATTATGGAGCAGTATACGGATAAACTAGAATATCGTGTTTGCATTGAATATTTGAATCATGAACTTTAATTAAATTTGAAACGAACCTTGCATGCAATATCGTTTTGGTAGATGAGCGGTATGTGTAAAACAAGAAAGGAAAATAAGGTTTATTTGATATGTGCCGATGACCCCGTTTCCAATGGAATGACAGTTTCTTAAAGGAAATATAATGTTGGTTGCCGTTCAATCCATGGCACCAATTTATTTGAGCGATATCATATAGTCTTATTCTCTTCTAGTATGATACAATTTTAACATACTTGTTGATAGCAGAATTGTAACATCTTTTGGTGGAATTGTTTCTAAAATTGGGGTACGTGTTATACACATATTATGAAACACATATGAAATATTGGCTAATATGAACAATTTGTCTTTCCTTTTAGCTAAGCGTAAATAATTTCGAATGAGATAACTAAGATTGTGGGAAAAGTAAATTAGCACATATTCAAACAGGATCAAGTTCATCCCAGAGCATTTGATGTTCTTGATTATTTGGAAGCAGTTCGATTGACACACAGGAAACTAAATATGTTATATGAAAATATTTGCTTTTAACATGGAGAATATGCATTTACATATAAGACATCCTTTCTGCACCCATCATTTTAATGATAGCCCATCTTTATATTTGATATGAGCACGGCATGAAATAGGCTGTTGGTAGATGAGGTTAAACAGCAAAAATTATAGGAAATTAAGATATATGCGGAATGTTCCTTAGTCAATGTTTGAGAAAGGGTTATAATTTGTATCAGAGATAGCAATACTGACTGCATTTCTTTCCACGTGAAGGCATTTATTCAGATCAGAGTCGATCATTATCATGCAAGGTCCCAAGATGTTAAAGCAATAGTAAAACTCTCAATTGATTCGTAGTATCATCGAGTTGTACCATTATCAATACTATCAGGAATTTAGTAGTGTTTGTTGCAATTGTTTACAAGGATTCAGTACGTACTATATTATTCGCCAATATGAAAAATATTTCTTCGCTATAGTCTTGGCTAAGTAATTCGAACTTTGAGATAAACGATGTTTCTGTCATGCAAGAAATCAATGCATATTCTACTCATAATCAATATCAGCTCAGGCCATTTGATGCTTATGATTATTTGTAACGTTTAAAATTGATGTACAATAACTAAATGTGTCATATTATTCTTGTTGCTTTTCGTCCAATGGCGTGGCGGACGTTTCTTATAGTAGTCGCTCCAAACTGAATAATTTCGGATTGGTTCGGATACATATCATTAGAAAACTCGCAATTCTCTCATAGTATCATCAAGTTGTACCATTATCATTACTATCAGGAGTTTAGTAGCGTTTGTTGCAATTGTTCATAATGTATCGGTACGTAGTAGATTATTCGCTAATATGAAAACTATTTCTTAGTTTCGGCTTCCGGTAAATAATTTCAACTTGAGATAAACGATGTTTGCGTAAAGCATAAAATCAGTGCATATTCTACCCATAATCAAGATCAATTTAGGCCATTTGATGCTTTGGATTATTTGTAACGTTTAAAATTGATATACAAGAACTAAATGTATCATATGATTCTTGTTCTTTTCGTCCAATGGCCTGGCGGACGTTTGTTATACTACTCGCTCCAAACTGAATAATGTCGGAAGGGTTGTGATACATATCAGGCGTCAGAATAAAAAGTGCCAATGTACAGTACATAGACGTTATTCAGTGACTCAGATTTTATGAAAACATTACATTTGTAATATTGAAACGCTGATCTGGATTGATAATATAAGATAAAGATATATAGGTTGTTTACTTTGGAAGCTGAATTCAAATGCACTCAATTTTTCCGAAAGACACAATGTTGTTACGAATGAAAACCCAAGGGAACAATTATGTAGCAGTAAAAGGATGCATTGGAATATGCATTTATATTAAGACAGCCTTTTACGCTCATTATTACAATAATGGTCTTTTTTGAAACCAACACGGCACAAATTAGCTTGTTGTGTAATAGTGCTATGAGTAAAATCACAAAGAAAAATTAGTTCTAGGTGAAATATAAAATCAGACTGTTTCCGATAGGATTATCGTGTCTAAAGGAAACTTAGCATTAGCTCCCTTTCATTTCATGTGCAAATAGTTATTCTACGAAGGAGAGAATCTTTGCATCTAAGGTACTTAATTTGTTTAAGTGCCATTGGACGTGCTCATTCTCTGATAGTATTATCATAGAATTCGTACTATCAGCATTTAAGGAGTGTTTCGACTCTACGGATTTAAGAAGCACACATAACTAGTTTAATAAAATCAAAAATTTTTTATTTCCCTAATATTCAAAGTGAAAATTAAAAAAAAAACCATTATTCTGAATTAAATATCCCAAAAGCTTAAATGTTCTATCTTGTGGTCATATGTGTAGGATATTCCGAATCATATCCAATAGTCTTAAATATGCTTATGCGCCAACAGTCTTGAATGTGCTACTATACCAATGGTCTCCAGTGTACAGATGTAGCAGCTTTCTTGAATGTAGTTGATATACAAATAGTCTTGGTGTTCCACAAGCATACATTCCAGGATCTCTTTGATTGAGTCATTTATAAACTCGAAATATTGTTTTATAGGAAAAAGACAATGAGAACTGTTTAATTCCTATGAATAATTTAAATACACATTCCTTCGTTTCAAATTATATCTTAACACAAGTAAAGGTGATACCTCAGAATGATCATACAACACGAAGGAAGGCTTTGTTCACAAAATCATTTGTATACGTATTTCGTATGACCTAACACGTAAAAGAATTCTCCGTGGAAATTCCCAGGTCTAGGACTCTAATCTAAATAAACAGATTGCTTAGTAGAAAACATCATGACAAAAATCAGGGGCAGGCAAAACATAAGATTACTTAGGTACAAAAATCTCTACCCGCAATCACGAACTTTCTAAGGAAGTTAATGTTATTTCATATGATGACTTGGGAAAACAATTATGGAGCATTTTACGGATAAACTAGAATATGTTTCCGTATTACAAGTGCTGGTGTCTGCATTGAATATTTGAATCATGAACTTTAATTAAATTTGAAACGAACCTTACATGCAATATCGTTTTGGTAGATGAGCACTATGTGTAAAACAAGAAAGGAAAATAAGGTTTATTTGATATGTGCCGATGACCCCGTTTCCAATGGAAAGACAGTTTCTTAAAGGAAATATAATATTGGTTGCCGTTCAATCCATGGCACCAATTTATTTGAGCGATATCAGATAGTCTTATTCTCTTCTAGTATGATACAATTTTAACATACTTGTTGATAGCAGAATTGTAACATCTTTTGGTGGAATTGTTTCTAAAATTGGGGTACGTGTTATACACATATGAAACACATATGAAATATTGGCTAATATGAACAATTTGTCTTTCCTTTTAGCTAATCGTAAATAATTTCGAATGAGATAACTAAGATTGTGGGAAAAGTAAATTAGCACATATTCAAACAGGATCAAGTTCATCCCAGAGCATTTGATGTTCTTGATTATATAGAAGCATTCGCTCCAAACTGAATAATTTCGGATGGGTTCGGATACATATCAATAGAAAAACTCAATTCTCTCATAGTATCATCAAGTTGTACCATTATCATTACTATCAGGAGTTTAGCAGCGTTTGTTGCAATTGTTCATAATGTATCGGTACGTACTAGATTATTCGCTAATTTGAAAAATATTTCTTCGTTTCAGCCTCCGGTAAGTAATTTCAACTTGAGATAAACGATGTTTGCGTAAAGCATAAAATCAGTGCATATTCTACCCATAATCAAGATCAATTTAGGACATTTGATGCTTTGGATTATTTGAAACGTTTAAATTTGATATACAAGAACTAAATGTGTCATATGAGTCTTGTTGCTTTCCCTCCAATGACGTGACGGACGTGTGTTAGACTAATCGCTCCAAACTGAATAATGTCGGAAGGGTTGTGATACATATCAGGCGTCAGAATAGAAAGTGCCAATGTACAGTACATAGACGTTATTCATTGACTCAGAATTTATAAAAACATTACATTTGTAATATTGAAACGCTGATCTGGATTGATAATATAAGATAAAGATATATAGGTTGTTTACTTTGGAAGCTGAATTCAAATGCACTCAATTTTTCCGAAAGACACAATGTTGTTACGAATGAAAACCCAAGGGAACAATTATGTAGCAGTAAAAGGATGCATTGGAATATGCATTTATATTAAGACAGCCTTTTACGCTCATTATTACAATAATGGTCTTTCTTGAAACCAACACGGCACAAATTAGCTTGTTGTTTAATTAGTGGTATGGGTAAAATCACAAAGAAAAATTAGTTCTAGGTGAAATATAAAACCAGACTGTTTCCGATAGGAGTATCGTGTCTAATGGAAACTTAGCATTAGCTCCCTTTCATTTCATGTGCAAATAGTTATTCTACAAAGGAGAGAATCTTTGCATCTAAGGTACTTAATTTGTTTAAGTGCCATTGGACGTGCTCATTCTCTGATAGTATTATCATAGAATTCGTACTATCAGCATTTAAGGAGTGTTTCGACTCTACGGATTTAAGAAGCACACATGACTAGTTTAATAAAATCAAAAATTATTTATTTCCCTAATATTCAAAGTGAAAATTCAAAGAACCATTATTCTGAATTAAATATCGCAAAAGCTTAAATGTTCTATCTTATGGTCATATGTGTAGGATATTCCGAATCATATCCAATAGTCTTAAATATGCTTATGCACCAACAGTCTTGAATGTGCTACTATGCCAATGGTCTCCAGTGTACAGATGTAGCAACCTTCTTGAATGTAGTTGATATACAAATAGTCTTGGTGTTCCACAAGCATACATTCCAGGGTCTCTTTGATTGAGTGATTTATCGAAATATTGTTTTATAGGAAAAAGACAATGAGAACTGTTTAATTCCTATAAATAATTTAAATACACATTCCTTCGTTTCAAATTATGTCTTAACAGAAGTAAAGGTGATACCTCAGAATGATCATACAACACGAAGGAAGGCTTTGTTCACAAAATCCTTTGTATACATATTTCGCATGACCTAACACGTAAAAGAATTCTCCGAGGAAATTCCCAGGTCTAGGACTCTAATCTAAATAAACAGATTGCTTAGCAGAAAACATCATGACAAAAATCAGGGGCAGGCAAAACATAAGATTAGTTAGGTACAAAAATCTCTACCCGCAATCACGAACTTTCTAAGAAACATAATATTATATCATATGATGTCTTGGGAAAACAATTATGGAGCAGTATACGGATAAACTAGAATATCGTGTTTGCATTGAATATTTGAATCATGAACTTTAATTAAATTTGAAACGAACCTTGCATGCAATATCGTTTTGGTAGATGAGCGGTATGTGTAAAACAAGAAAGGAAAATAAGGTTTATTTGATATGTGCCGATGACCCCGTTTCCAATGGAATGACAGTTTCTTGAAGGAAATATAATGTTGGTTGCCGTTCAATCCATGGCACCAATTTATTTGAGCGATATCAGATAGTCTTATTCTCTTCTAGTATGATACAATTTTAACATACTTGTTGATAGCAGAATTGTAACATCTTTTGGTGGAATTGTTTCTAAAATTGGGGTACGTGTTATACACATATTATGAAACACATATGAAATATTGGCTAATATGAACAATTTGTCTTTCCTTTTAGCTAAGCGTAAATAATTTCGAATGAGATAACTAAGATTGTGGGAAAAGTAAATTAGCACATATTCAAACAGGATCAAGTTCATCCCGGAGCATTTGATGTTCTTGATTATTTGGAAGCAGTTCGATTGACACACAGGAAACTAAATATGTTATATGAAAATATTTGCTTTTAACATGGAGAATATGCATTTACATATAAGACATCCTTTCTGCACCCATCATTTTAATGATAGCCCATCTTTATATTTGATATGAGCACGGCATGAAATAGGCTGTTGGTAGATGAGGTTAAACAGCAAAAATTATAGGAAATTAACATATATGCGGAATGTTCCTTAATCAATGTTTGAGAAAGGGTTATAATTTGTATCAGAGATAGCAATACTGGCTGCATTTCTTTCCACGTGAAGGCATTTATTCAGATCAGAGTCGATCATTATCATGCAATGTCCCAAGATGTTAAAGTAATAGTAAAACTCTCAATTGATTCGTAGTATCATCGAGTTGTACCATTATCAATACTATCAGGAATTTAGTAGTGTTTGTTGCAATTGTTCACAAGGATTCAGTACGTACTATATTATTCGCCAATATGAAAAATATTTCTTCGCTATAGTCTTGGCTAAGTAATTTGAACTTTGAGATAAACGATGTTTCTGTAATGCAAGAAATCAATGCATATTCTACTCATAATCAATATCAGCTCAGGCCATTTGATGCTTATGATTATTTGTAACGTTTAAAATTGATGTACAATAACTAAATGTGTCATATTATTCTTGTTGCTTTTCGTCCAATGGCGTGGCGGACGTTTCTTATAGTAGTCGCTCCAAACTGAATAATTTCGGATTGGTTCGGATACATATCATTAGAAAACTCGCAATTCTCTCATAGTATCATCAAGTTGTACCATTATCATTACTATCAGGAGTTTAGTAGCGTTTGTTGCAATTGTTCATAATGTATCGGTACGTACTAGATTATTCGCTAATATGAAAACTATTTCTTAGTTTCGGCTTCCGGTAAGTAATTTCAACTTGAGATAAACGATGTTTGCGTAAAGCATAAAATCAGTGCATATTCTACCCATAATCAAGATCAATTTAGGCCATTTGATGCTTTGGATTATTTGTAACGTTTAAAATTGATATACAAAAACTAAATGTATCATATGATTCTTGTTGCTTTTCGTCCAATGGCCTGGCGGACGTTTGTTATACTACTCGCTCCAAACTGAATAATGTCGGAAGGGTTGTGATACATATCAGGCGTCAGAATAAAAAGTGCCAATGTACAGTACATAGACGTTATTCAGTGACTCAGATTTTATGAAAACATTACATTTGTAATATTGAAACGCTGATCTGGATTGATAATATAAGATAAAGATATATAGGTTGTTTACTTTGGAAGCTGAATTCAAATGCACTCAATTTTTCCGAAAGACACAATGTTGTTACGAATGAAAACCCAAGGGAACAATTATGTAGCAGTAAAAGGATGCATTGGAATATGCATTTATATTAAGACAGCCTTTTACGCTCATTATTACAATAATGGTCTTTTTTGAAACCAACACGGCACAAATTAGCTTGTTGTGTAATAGTGGTATGAGTAAAATCACAAAGAAAAATTAGTTCTAGGTGAAATATAAAATCAGACTGTTTCCGATAGGATTATCGTGTCTAAAGGAAACTTAGCATTAGCTCCCTTTCATTTCATGTGCAAATAGTTATTCTACGAAGGAGAGTATCTTTGCATCTAAGGTACTTAATTTGTTTAAGTGCCATTGGACGTGCTCATTCTCTGAAAGTATTATCATAGAATTCGTACTATCAGCATTTAAGGAGTGTTTCGACTCTACGGATTTAAGAAGCACACATAACTAGTTTAATAAAATCAAAAATTATTTATTTCCCTAATATTCAAAGTGAAAATTAAAAAAAAAAACATTATTCTGAATTAAATATCCCAAAAGCTTAAATGTTCTATCTTGTGGTCATATGTGTAGGATATTCCGAATCATATCCAATAGTCTTAAATATGCTTATGCGCCAACAGTCTTGAATGTGCTACTATACCAATGGTCTCCAGTGTACAGATGTAGCAACCTTCTTGAATGTAGTTGATATACAAATAGTCTTGGTGTTCCACAAGCATACATTCCAGGATCTCTTTGATTGAGTCATTTATAAACTCGAAATATTGTTTTATAGCAAAAAGACAATGAGAACTGTTTAATTCCTATGAATAATTTAAATACACATTCCTTCGTTTCAAATTATATCTTAACACAAGTAAAGGTGATACCTCAGAATGATCATACAACACGAAGGAAGGCTTTGTTCACAAAATCATTTGTATACGTATTTCGTTTGACCTAACACGTAAAAGAATTCTCCGTGGAAATTCCCAGGTCTAGGACTCTAATCTAAATAAACAGATTGCTTAGTAGAAAACATCATGACAAAAATCAGGGGCAGGCAAAACATAAGATTAGTTAGGTACAAAAATCTCTACCCGCAATCACGAACTTTCTAAGGAAGTTAATGTTATATCATATGATGACTTGGGAAAACAATAATGGAGCATTTTACGGATAAACTAGAATATGTTTCTGTATTACAAGTGCTGGTGTTTGCATTGAATATTTGAATCATGAACTTTAATTAAATTTGAAACGAACCCTGCATGCAGTATCGTTTTGGTAGATGAGCGGTATGTGGGAAACAAGAAAGGAAAATAAGGTTTATTTGAAAGGTGCCGTAGACCCTGTTTCAAATGGAATGATCGTTTCTTAAGGGAAATATAATATTGGTTGCCGTTGAATCCATATGATAATCCGTATTCGACGCTACAACGATCTTTTGTATGCAAGGCACCAATTTATTTAAATGATATCATATATTATTATTCTCTTCTACTACTATAAAAGTTTTAACATACTTGTTGATAGCAGAATTGTAACATCTTTTGGTGGAATTGTTTCTAAAATTGCGGTACGTGTTACACACACATTATGAAACACATATGAAATATTCGCTAATATGAAAAAATGTTTTTTCTTTTAGGAAGAGGAAGAAATTTAACTGAGGTAACTCTGATTGTGGAATAAAGTAAATTAGCGCATATTCGATCAGGATCAAGTTCAGCCCAGAGCATTTGATGTTCTTGATTTTTTAGAAGCAGTTCGATTGACACACAGGAAACTAAATATATTATATGAAAATATTTGCTTTTAATATGGAGAATATGCATTTACATGTAATATAGGCTTTTGCGCTCATCATTTTAATGATAGCCCATCTTTATATTTGATATGAGCACGGCATGAAATAGGCTGTTGGTAGATGAGGTTAAACAGCAAAATGTAAGGGGAAATTAACATATATGCGGAATGTTCCTTAGTCAGTGTTTGAAAAGGGGTTATAATTTGTATCAGAAATATCAAGACTGGCTGCATTTCTTTCCACGTGAAGGCATGTATTTAGAGCAGAATCGATCATTATCATGCAAGGTTCCAAGATGTAAAAGCAATAGCAACACTCTCAATTCTCTCATAGTATCATCAAGTTGTACCATTATCATTACTATCAGAAGTTTGGTAGCATTTGTTGCAATTGTTCATAAGGATTCAGTACGTACTAGATTATTCGCTAATATGAAAAATGTTTCTTCGTTTGAGTCTCCGGTAAGTAATTTCAACTTGAGAGAAACTATGTGTAATGCAAGAAAGCAGCGCATATTCTACCCATAATCAAGCTCAATTTAGGCCATTTGATGCTTATGATTATTTGAAAAGTTTAAAATTGATATACAATAACTAAATGTGTTATATGAGTGTTGTTGCTTTCCCTCCAATGTCGTGGCTGACGTGTGTTATACTAATCGCTCCAAAGTGAATAATGTCGGAAGAGTTCGGATACATATCAGGCGTCAGAATAGAAAGTGCCAATGTACAGTACATAGTCGTTATTCACTGACTCAGAATTCATGAAATCATTACATTTGTAATATTGAAACTCTGATCTGGATTGATATTATAATTTAACATATATAGGTTGATTTGTTTGGAAGCTGAATTTAAATGCACTCACTTTTTCCGAAAGACACAATGTTGTTACGTATGACAACCCAAGGGAACAATTATGTAGCTATGAATAATTTAGATTGATGATTTTTTTCTTTGGAATGATATGTGGACGCAACTGAATATTATATCAGAGAATGATTATACAATACGATGAAAGCAATGTTTACATAATCCTTTATTTACATATCCCGGAGGACCTAAGATACAATAGATCATCTCAGAGAAAACTCCAGGATTAGAACTTAAATCGAAATAAACATTTATGTTTATAGGCAACAACATCACAACATGTAAATTATGAGGCTGCCTTTTGCACTGCATAAAATGAAAATACATGGCAATTTCAGTTATATAAGCCATAATAATATTTGCAGTGTCAATCAATTTTTGGGTTTGTTTCTACGTGTTTAACTTTATTGTTGAACAATAAATCAATATACGTGTTAATTTACAATGATAATAATAATAATAATAATAATAATAATAATAATAATAATGAAAATAATGATGATAATATAATAATGATAATAATATTAGTAATAATAATAATAATAATAATAATAATAATAATAATAATAATAATAATAATTTCAATTCTAGTGGTCATGACGATGCAGCAAAGAGGATATTCAGTGTCCGATATCCAGCAACATATTCAGATTGTGCACCTTTGATATGTTTTCATCATTATTATATGAATTGACACAATTTAATGTAAACTTGCAACCTGTACATTATTATCCTTACTTTTTAAATTTATGTTGCAAATAGGTTTTGGAGCTATATAGGTATTTCGTCTGGTATTAGTGTTTTATGTGTCTTTAAACTTATTTACATGCGAAAGTTTTGACGATATTGTGCATACAAAATAATCGAAAAGACGTTTAGGCGATATTGTTTGTTCATAACAAGATTGATACGAATGTTATTTCCTTTTTCGTATTTAAGACTATATTTATAAACCAATATCTGGTTCTGGAACAATGTTTGAAAGAGTTAAAAGCATAGGCCATTTCGTTGTTTGAAAATTAAAAACTACTTACATAAATTAGGCAATAGCATACTTTCGTCAGGTGCCATCCACACATATGGCTGTTGGAAATTAACTCGATAGCATTCTTTCTCAAATCTCTTACTTAAAACTTATTCATGACGACAATTCCTTATGTTTATTAATACAGGCGTCTTCATATAAATGTATACTGTAACTGCAGTATATTTCCCGTGACCACTAAAACTTTTTTTAGGTGTTGGAATATGTCTAGTGTCGATGAATCCAATAGCATGCATTAGCATATGTCATTTTCAATATATTTTTTTACGGTAGAAAATATAAATCGTTATTATTAGAGTATTGTAGGTCAATTTAGAATGAAGTAATTAAAATTGAAATTACTCAATCTGTAAAATTATTGCTGTTGGAATATATATGGGTATGTTATAAAGGTTTGATAAAATGTAAAGCGTATTTTATCCCGAGCTTTAAATAAAATTGCTGGTTTATTTTCTTCTTGTAGGTGGGCCATTTTTTGTTAGTATCACAAAATTTGTTCATGGAATGTAAATTTATCCTGCACATGATCATATGAGTTATATAAATAACGAGGAAACTGTATGAAAAATATTTCTCTGAATCTTTCACATGACATATGTTATTTCTTTCCTAGTGTGACTAGTGTATGTGACTTGATTTATATCGAAACACTTGACTTTATTTGATATGTTTGAATGTAATCTTCAAATGTAAATAGACAAAAACACAATTTTGCAATGAGGTCTTTCAATCAAAAGCATTTATTACAAGTGAACTAAGGTCATTCAAAATTAAATTAAGAATTTAACAAACGTTATTATTAAGCAGTTCTTGATAAAGTTTCTGCTTCTATGTCTGTCATAATTTCGATGTAGGTTAATTCGAAAACTTCCGTTAGAAATGTAATATATTGTGAATGATATTCTTACGGAAGATTGATGATTAAAGAAATACGAAGATACCGTAAGCAAACAGTGCAATGGATAAATTGTATTACTTTGAACTTGCATAAGCCTCTTTGAAAATTTTTGGGAAACATTTTAGATTGCAAGTTTCTCTTTTCAGCCTAAAATAGATATTTTTGAAAAATACGGATTTTTTATGTAATAATTTCTTTAGTGTGTATGTGTGGATTCTTTGCAGGATAAAGTAAATTGTAGACATTACTTAGCTGTGTTATTAATTTGACCTGTTTGTAGACGTTGATTATGGATTTAAATGTTTTAAGATTAAGACTTTATTGTACCAACATATAATATTACCAGTATCATTTGGAATTTGCTATATGTTTTAACTGTTCAAATATAGAGCATAATAAAACTCAGAAATTTTAATCACACGTGTCCTTGTTTCCGTTTCAATGGTTGCGCTTGCTTTAAAAGGGATCGTATTTAATCACATCTGATTTTAGAAATAATTAGTTTGGGAAAAGTTTGGAAGATCATGTCAAAGTCGTTTGCTAAACATAATAAAACATCATCATCAAAATGTTTAATTTAGGATTTACTCATTTATAGTAGAATCAGCAAAATTATTTATTATTTGCAGATTTTTACATAGATATCTGTTTAGTTAGTTTTGGGAATGGTTCATATTTATAGTTGTGAGCACCTTTTGGAGGTACTTAGTCTCAACTTTTCCGATGTAAATTCATTACTAGTGCAATGTGTGTGATTTGTTCTTTATCCGATCTGATTCACCTGAATTGATTTATATTTGTTTTAATTGCAAAATATAAAGTATAAAGAGAGTAAAGCCATTCTCTCAAGAGATATTGATGAAAAAATATTTTCCAGATGAACATATGGTAGCTGGTCTACCTTAACAAGTAGTATAAGTTCTATATATGGAATTTGTTTTGAGTTTGATAGTTTTGTATGGTTCGATGACAACACCTTATTACGACCCTGTGGTCCTAAAATAAAAAAAATAAATAAATGAGTTAGATGCAACATGATTTGTAATATTAAATAAATTTATTTCCAAAGAGTTCAAAGTGAAGAATGTTAAAATAACGTTTGGTTTTGCGAATCAAATAATTCCAGAATTAGTGACACAAATCCTACAGATTAAATTTCTGATAAAAACATTATTGGTAATCCAAATTAAACCCAACGATGAAAGTGTTTTTGTGACTTTGTGGCTTGTGTCGTGGTGACGTATTAGCAGTCTTATGTAGAACCACCTAATACAATCCAATTACTTATCCTTATTTGAAATTTCACTATCATCGAAGTATCTATTCCAATAATATTCTTTTTTTATGTGCACTTTGAATTTCCAATAAATAAATAATTTTAATAAATAACTTCCTGCCCAAATGAATTACTCTACACAACAACAATCGAATTTATTCTATTAAGATCTTACGAAGTACGAACAAATAATTTGCAGAAAAAAACCCAGATTATATGGTTCTCTACTTGACCTCAGGTCACAATGAACATTTTGCAAAAACAAAACTTACGTAAAGGAAAATTTGATTCTAGAAGGTTCCTAATGTTTACAAGATACCAAGTTATTCATAATTAGAAAGTCTATTACTAAAATCATAATAAAGAACGCAGTAAGCACAATGTCCCCCACACATGCAAAGACAATAATCCTAATGTTTAACCCCTACTCATGGGGAAGGTATTTGCTTTGTTAGTTGTTTACAGTACAAATAGCCCCAGTCATTCAGGTCAGGTAAAGGTGAAGTTTATTGTGGAGAAGATCAAATCCAAATACTATCATCCATCGCACATTATGAAAAAATGAAATATAAATTAACAAACAACAAAGTTAAAATATAGAACAACAAAAAGCTATTTTGTTTCAAATTAATATGAGTAAGGTGCCTTTGACCAAAGAGACAACAAGGAAATGGACATGACCTGACCATGCTGCTAAGATTTGAATCAGCACCCGGCTGATACCGAGTACGGAACGTTCACTATTGAATCTCCCCAGATACCTGTATAATAGTGTAAAGAAATGATATGTTTTATATATAACTAATTTATTCCTAGTGTTTAATAATCTTGTTTTATTTATTCTATATCGGGTTGTTATTAATCAATATGCTTTTCTATATATTACAGATAATAAATATAATAAAGACGTTTTGAAAGATATCTATGAATATAACTCATTTGAGTCAACTCTGAAATTAATTTGAAAATAAATGCAAATTTCATATGGAGACAGATCTTGAGATTGATATTCTTTGATTTTAACTTGCTTTTGTTTAAAAGATTCGACTGGAAAGGTAGTTTATTGATATTGCGATTTTTTAATAAGAGTTATAAATCAATTTATCACAAAATAAAGAAAGCAGATTTTAAAACTCTGTACAGTGTGACTTTCCTAAACTTGACTAAGAATATATTTATAATGAAGTGTAAAAGTTATTGCTTGTTGTAGGCAAGCAACTTCGTGTGATTAAAGCTTTCTATTGAACAGTAAACACATTGTCAGTCATAAGGAGATCGTCATTTGAATTTCCACTTCCATTAACTGAACCGACATAACTGACACTTAATATATATATATATATATATATATATATATATATATATATATATATATATATATATATATATATATATATATATATATATATATATATATATATATATATATATATATATATATATATATATATATATATATATATATATATATATATATATATATATATATATATATATATATATATATATATATATATATATATATATATATATATATATATATATATATATATATTGTCATCAAGTTATATAGTTGTTATGTTTGTAAGGGTTTTGTTTTGTTTGTGTTTTAATATGGTACAACACTTTTAAGCTATTTATTTCTGAGACAATTAAGTGCCTTGCAGAGAGACTCAGAACTGAACCCGAACCGACTTACTCCGACCGTAGCTATTAAACCTGCATATTTATGGATGGATATCCGGAACACTGAATTTAGAGCTATCGCGGCTCCCTTAATAAAAGAAAACGAAAATGATTGAAAATTATTTGGAAGGATGTTCGATACAATTTTATTTTATTAAATTAATGATCATACTAGAAAGGAACTTTATAAAGAACTAGGATTATGGTGTTCACATAATATTTTATAACAGTGTGACTAGGTTAGATTAATTTGAAAACCTTATGCGGTCTATGGAGTCAGAACTTATATTTCGTGATTATCAAGAATCGTTTATGAAACAAATCAATCTGCACAACTATTATTACATTCCGTTTGGCATAATATTGAAATTATTTTGTTTTTAACATGATAGTGGAAATTTTACCGCTTTTACAATGATTTTATATTCTTTGTAAGGTAGTTCAATATTTGAAGGGAGTTGGGTCACATCTTTTGAAATTTTGAAATAATTCCAAAGAACAGGCATAAGCTAGTTGTTGAAAATGTGTAAAAGCTTATTTACTAATGTATATATCACTAGTTTTCCTTTGAAACTTTGCTTCAGTTTTATTCTTTTTATATACTCAGTCTGAGTTATGAACCTCAACTCTTTTGACAACAAAACGGGCCAGGAATTTTGTGACCCTGGCTATCCATCCACAAGAGCAATGGAGTTTTTGTAAAGACATCAGTTAGGAGAGGAAAGCTGAGAATCTTAATGAAAATAAAGGATGCGGAAACATACCTGTCAAAGATAAGTTAAAACATAATCTTGAGAACATATTAATGTCCGAAACTAACATAAATCATTTTTCAAGACACATATCTATACATAACACTGCTTACAAAATCCAAACTCTTTCAACAACTACCTGAAATGTGTTATATCAAACCTGCTTTCTTTATACTTTGTCCGACCCTCCATATCTTACCCAGTTGAATCATACATAATAATGCAACTACTGCACTTAACAGTGCATAATTCATTCATCAGTTCACTCGCTATTCTACACTAAAATATCCATATAGTGTATCATTGCACTAGTAAAAGCAACGCTAGCAATATTTATAGTACAGCAAATATAACTTTCCAAAAAGATCATGAAGTAAAAAATATCATCTCATGGTTTTCAGCTGGTTGTTACAGTTGAGGGTCTTTAATTGACTGCTAAAACTGTACAACCGGTATCAATCGCAAAATCAGTTTTCCATATACAGTTTTACCTCTTCCAAGAAAAAGGTAAGTTACACAGGTATATAATTTTCCATGCATAGCCCAACCCATAAATCGCACTATATGCATTATACACTTCGATAGAGCTGTATCGTATAATTAACTACCACCTACCTTTTCCAAATTAGAACTAATAAAAGTCAAAAGTTATTCTTATAAAACATTTTAATTGCATATTGTTAATTTCAGATGATATCCATCTATTATATTTGATAATACGGTCATAATATCAAATGCCTAGAACTTGTGTATGCAGGGTTGATAGGTCATCCAAAATGCCCAGAATAACAGCGTGTTAATGCGCAACATTTCAAACAAATAGCACGTGGATCTTGCAATACTTACAACACGGAACACTTATGACTAGTTGTTGTTTTGCTTTTTCTTTTCTAGTAATGATAGGTTCTTACTAAAGTAATTATTTAATTTTTTTTAAAACAGTATAAGAACGGATGACCTTTATAAAAAGTAGGGCAATACTAGAATCTGAAGAGTACTGTATGCGTTGAATGTGCTAGCAATATTGCTAAATGCAAGATTATTTAATCTGAATGGAAGGATGGGCGAAAAATAATCTATTTGTACGGAGAGAGAATTGTTCTGAGAAAAATAAAGTAATACTTGACAGAAGTTTCATTGTTTTGGTGCAAACCCCAAACCTGATTCTATAGATATAAACAAATTCCTTTATGTACATTACATCAGAATCAGAATAGTATTAGAAGATGTTTTGTCAAACAGAACCTTACGATTCTCACCATAAAATACCTCGAAATTGAGAAAAGGTATTTTATTATCGAATTAGTTCCTATGATTCATGGAAAAATATGCAGACGCAAAATGACAGAAAGTACTAAATATTTTGAAAGAAATAAAACCTTACCATATCCACTTGAAAAAGAGAAAATAATATAACGTAGAGCCATTGCTTCAAATACTGGTTTTCATATAATATTTCATTAGTAATGAATAATATTTTGAAAGCGAGTATCACGTAGAAAACTACCCATAGGAAATGAACACGACCATCATTAAATGTGAAAGCAGGTGTCTTTTATCTCACCCCTCTCTTACGATGAAAATAAAACAAGTCTAAATAAGAAACGTTTGCTAGCTAACGTCGGGTTGTAAAGTTCACAGTAGCAACAATTATATTTAAACTTGGAATAAACGCTTGCAAGAACTTATTCGTAATTTAGATTCATCTCTCTCTTTATATATATATATATATATATATATATATATATATATATATATATATATATATATATATATATATATATATATATATATATATATATATATATATATAATTGTATGCGTAGTATGCTAAATGTGGCACAGTAATACAGACTGAACGCATGTAATCGTGTTCATCGATGTTAAGGCAAGGTAATGCATTCTTCTTGCATCCTTCCTATATCTCTTTTAATATTCCATCATATCACATCCATTTTGCGTTTATATACACATGTATGCAGGTACGTGAAAAATGCATCCTCGGATCAATCCCTCTTTTCTTTATCCATCCATCCATGAATTAAAAGTAATTTCATTCATTTCTTTAAAGCACCATCCCATATTGTATAGGCATGTTGACACCTATGTTTGAAAACACATTAAAAAGACTTCTTCTTTAAAAACTGTCGATCCGACACTCACAAAAGTAAAATACTTTTCTGATAAAACTTGTAACTTGTAACTTCGTTTCCTTTTCCAAACAGCTTTCAAGTATACAACAAAAAGAAAATGTAAATGCTATACACGCACCCCTTGGTGATGTATATAGTATTTATCTACCCTACCGACATTTTGTACCCCACTACCGTATTGGAAAAGGAAAACTATCAGTGATATAAACTGAGCAACCCATATTCATTTAAATCATTACTTTAAACTTTATAACCTGATTGCCTATTGGGAGTCCCGAATACTGTCATTTTGTTCACGTTCAATCAAAACTAATGCTTTCATGTTATAAAAACCAAGCTTGCTTGATGTACTTTTTCTGTTCCTGGAAAAGTCTGTTTGCAGTGATTCATGGAATGGAAACCATTTTGTCTGCATCCAATATTTGCGATGTCCAACAGTAATGTGACTAAAAAATGGACTAGTCGTTTAAATCCTTTGTTCAAAAGGATATAATATCCAATGGCATATGGAACTACTCAGCAGTTATCGCAGACTATGAACAAAATTACACCTGTTGTCTGGTCTGAAAATAATTGACTCGCTCACGCAAATATGACTTCTTTGTATAAAAGAATCTTTCCTTGAAACGCGAACAAGGATGACAGTTCTAGAGTCCCACTGGCGACAAAATCAGGCTAGAGATTACACTGGTCAACAGTGAAATCATTACTGACTTGAAAAGGCCCTAATCTGTAGTATTTTGGTGTGCCGAACACGAATATAACCGTGAAAAATTTGTATTGGCTCTCGTTTTGAAGATATTCATATACCTCATTTTCTATGTTTCACTGTGTAAATTTCTCCAGTAGGACTGCAGCAACATCCGGAATAATGATGTAACATCGCATAATACCATCATGCTCACATCATCCACAGTTGATTGCATCATTTTCTGATGCAATGCAATACTAATGCCATGCGGCTGCTGAAGTAAGTTGACGTCAGCAGTGTACTATACATGTGTAGGCCTATTATACTAATGCCAGGCGGCTGCCGAAGCTGACGTAAGCAGTGTACTATATAAAGCCCAATCAGATAGGTTCAGCATTTAAAATATTTTAGACGTTGTGCGAGACAGTTCAAGCTACTGTTACATAAAACTTATTATTTTATCCATTTACGTACAATAAAGAACAGTAATGCCTCGAAAGTGTGTTAATACCGCGGACAATTTTTGCTATATTTGTGGGGAAGTGACATTTGCCAACCAGAAGAAAAGTATCAATTCTCAAGTGAAGAAGGCATATCATCTTTACTTCGGATGCAAGGTTGGTGACCAAGACAAGCCTTAGGCTCCGCATATATGCTGTGCTACATGTACAACACAGCTTTCACAGTGGTTGAATTGCAAAAGGTCATCAATGCCGTTTGCAGTCCCAATGGTGTGGAGAGAGCCAAGCAACCACCTAAATGACTGTTACTTCTGCTTGGTTCCTCCTCTTTCCGGCGGAATAACGAAGCGAAAGAAGTCGAGAATAGTCTACCCAAACATTCCGTCTGCATTGAGACCAGTTCCACATGGTGAGGGACTTCCTATTCCAGAACCTCCAGCAGAATATTCTCTTGATTCATCTGACGAAGACAAAGGTGAGTCGACCTGTTCTTCTCCTGGTCCATCAGCATGCAGTGATCCAGATTTTCACTGTGGTGCATCATCAACCACACACAGAATAACACAGGAAGAACTAAATGACCTGATTCGTGATTTGGACTTATCAAAGAACAAGGCAGAATTGCTAGGATCAAGACTCCAACAATGGAATCTTCTAGAAGAAGATGTCACAATTACTGCATATCGAAAGCGCCACCAGCAATTGGAGCCTTTCTTCAGAAAGGAAAGTAATCTGATATTCTGTTCCGATATTGAGGGCCTCATGAATGCTTTAAAAATCACTCATGACCCACAAGAATGGAGACTATTTGTGGACTCTTCGAAACTGAGTCTCAAGGCCGTGCTTTTGCACAATGGAAACATTCTTCCATCTATTCCAGTAGCGTATGCTGTCCACATGAAAGAGACGTACGATAACTTAAGGCAGCTACTGAATTCCATTGAGTATAACAAGTACAGCTGGCACCTCTGTGGTGATTTGAAGGTAGTTGCCCTTTTAATGGGACTGCAGCAAGGATATACAAAATACATGTGTTTCTTATGCGAGTGGGATAGCCGAGCAAGGGAAATGCACTACATGAGGAAGGAATGGACTCACAGGCAGAATGTAGCCATTGGAGAGAAGAATATCCAACACCCAGCTCTGGTTGAGGCTCAGAAAATCTTGCTACCACCCCTTCACATCAAACTAGGTTTGATGAAGAACTTCGTGAAAGCCATTGACCGGACTTTGCCAGCATTCCGATACCTGCATGAAAAATTCCCTCGACTCAGCGAAGCAAAGATTAAAGAGGGAGTTTTTGTGGGTCCTCAGATTCGAGAGCTTTTCAAAGATGACCGGTTCAACAACTTGCTGGAAGGTGACGCGAAACAAGCATGGAATGCTTTTCGCCTAGTTTCTACAAACTTCCTCGGAAATGTTAGGGCAGAAAACTATAAGGAACTAGTAGAAGACATGTTGATGAAGTATAAGAAACTTGGCTGCAATATGTCTCTAAAGATTCACTTCCTTCATTCCCATTTGGATTTCTTTCCTAGCAACTGTGGTATTGTTAGTGATGAACACGGCGAACGTTTTCATCAAGATATCGCAACAATGGAACAAAGATACCAGGGAAAATGGTCCACTACAATGCTGGCTGACTACTGCTGGACACTCCTCAGAGATGCTCCCGAACAGCTGTACAAGAGACAGGCGAAGAAATCTAAGATGTAGTCAATGACTTGATTTTTTATAGGTAGGCTATTACAGTTGACCTTTTACTATTGGAATGCATTTCGTTAGGTAAACATTAATTTCTTGCAGATTACAAAAAAACTAGAGCCAATTTTGCAATTTGACTGTCATATTCGTGTTCAGCACATAAAAATTGATAAGAATTGACTAATTTTATTTCAGTAACATGACTTTTGTAAAAATTTGTTGTCCAGTGTTACAAAATTGAGGACTGAAAGAACTAAGTTGTTTGCATTATGCGGAGTTTAGGAGTATAAACTGCCGGGAGTATAGGCTGATTCTAGATTGTAGTTCTGGTTAAACATTGCTGTCTCTTAATCCTGAGTGTCTCTTAATCCTGAGAGACAAAACTATGTTTGTTTGAAGGGGTGGGTGATCATTTTCCTCCTGAACACCATGTCTATTATTATTATGTATGATTTTTTTAATGGTTTCGTTGCTGAATATTTGTGTTCAAATATTATTTCATCTTCGTTCAGTCTCAAATCCCAGTTCTAATGATAATACTCTAAAACAATCCTTTTCACAGATTCCTAGTGTAGCTTTATAAGTAGCAATTACAATTATATATATATATATATATATATATATATATATATATATATATATATATATATATATATATATATATATATATATATATATATATATATATATATATATACATATATATATATATATATATACATATATATATATATATATATATATATATATATATATATATATATATATATATATATATATATATATATATATATATATATATATATATATATACATATATATATATATATATATATATACATATATATATATATACATATATATATATACATATATATATATATATATATATATATATATATATATATATATATATATATATATATATATATATATATATATATATATATATATATATATATATATAAAGATGTGCATTTGTCCCTGAAACTAAAATCCAAGGATTATCGGACAAGTAAATATAGTGACAGATGAGCACCTTTTCCTTCTGTAATTCAGTAAGTCTAGATAATGCATTATCTGATTTAATTAGCTAAAGTATCAATTTGCTTTCATAATTTGCGACAGATTATTATTGCCTAAAGACCTTAATATCTTGTTCGTCTTCATCAGGAAAATGTAGTAGACTTAGTAATAATAAAGAGAATAACTTTAGGAACTATAACTCAATATCACTAAAAATCAAATGCTCGTAAGTCAATAGCCAGCGTTCATTTATCTTTCACCTATACCAGGTTTTTGTCTGTGAAACCCTTTATATCGGTGAACATATCAGATAACCAAATGTGGGAGATGCAAATCGTAATTCTTTCTCCCTTCAAGTTGGCAACCTATTTATTACTCCAATTATTCCAAGTGACCAAGTACATTGGCCTCTTTAAACTTCCTTCATTATGAATATAAATGGCTCAGTTGGATCCATTATAACATAACACTGATAATTATTTGCCACCTATTAGCTACTTTTCTTAAGCCTTTCCATCCCACCTTGTTCTTGTGACATTTTTAATGTTTCCTTTTCTTGAACTTTCATTTCAGTCACAACAACATGACACAAACTTGATCTCTCATATAATTATGTTTCCGATTTGTCTGTCCACTTCAATGCAATTTAATAGAAAAGTAAGCTATAATAAACAGTAAGAGAACGAAAGGCACAAACAAACATTAGAAACACAAAATATCTTCTACGGTGTTCACAGTCTGTTTACAGAGACTTATTTCCTACTTTGTTCATACAGTATGTCTCTTATAGTGTTTTAGCGCCAATATAATTTCTTGTTTTTATGCGCACAAGGCTGCATACAGATATCTTTATAATGTATTGTTTAGTTAAAAGTAAATACGATGAAGGATGAAGAGAACTAAATATGTGGCATTCAAATGAAGTAGATGGAGTTGTACTTGCAGATTGTTCCACATAACTTTCATACAATAAATTACAAACAACGCTGGTACTGGGTATGTCGTGAATGAAAAGATAATGATGCAGCCACAGTAATGGCTATTGTAATCTATCACATACGATTGTTCAATTATGAGGAGTCAAAATATAGGTTTAACGATCCTTTTCTTCAATGTATATTGCTAACCAAAAATTTACATGTTTTAATGTTAAAGAGCAATATTCACTATATTACGAAAAACTTCACAATAGTTCGGCTGTGCAGTTGCATCTCTTTCGTCGTAGACTCTAACACCAAGAAGCGGTTCCTTGGCATCTTCTTCAACATACGTTCCTGGACCTGAATTGGGCGATTTTCATATGCTAATGGAGAAACCTATTTAGGGGGAGCTTGAAAGCACGCGAATTTTAAATTCTATTTAATCAGATCTTCAAGCTTGGATATTGCATTTATTAAGATGAAGCAGCAATAACAAAAGTATACTGATATGGGAAATTCAAAACTTTGTTTTCAGGCTTTGCAAATTTTCAAATGCTTGTTTGCGCTCAATTCTACAATTGCATTCGATTTACCACCAATGAATACACGTTGCTATCATGTAGTCAATTTACATTCCTGATCGTAAGATGGATGAACCTGTTAATGCTCACAGCTACAGTATTCATTGAATATGTACATTGGCCTATTACAAACTTCCCTGACAAGAATAGAGATCGCTCATTGATATACATTCTGATAAAATATTAGTAACTATTTGCTATCGGGTACTCGATTTTCATAAATGTATTCTTACCACCATCTATTCTCTTTCCTCGTTTGGGTTTTTGCATTATTTTTGGGATATCTATATCGGTGTGGCAGATAATATCAGTGCACATTTGATAATAATTTGGAGTAAAAAGGAAATAATCTGACATATGGAGATACCCTCGAACTTAGTTCCATTTATGAGGGCCTCCAATTTAAATGCATGGAACTGTACACGCAGAGTGACTAACATACTTTGTATGAGAAAACGTTTGTTCTGGGTTTGACAATTGTAATCTTGATGCTGCAATTTTGAATCCATTCATTAGGCAGAAGACGTAGTTGAGGAATCAAAATAATTGCTCTAAGGTAATTTGCGTCTAGTTATATTACCACATTTTAATTTACGCTTATGACAAATGCCTTATTCCAACGTCATTTAAACAGACGATAATCGGTTGGTTACACTGGACAACAAATTTTTACAAAAGTCATGTTACTGAAATAAAATTAGTCAATTCTTATCAATTTTTATGTGCTGAACACGAAGATGACAGTCAAATTGCAAAATTGGCTCTAGTTTTTTTGTAATCTGCAAGAAATTAATGTTTACATAACGAAATGCATTCCAATAGTAAAAGGTCAACTATAATAGCCTACCTATAAAAAAATCAAGTCATTGACTACATCTTAGATTTCTTCGCCTGTCTCTTGTACAGCTG
Organism: Sinohyriopsis cumingii; assembly: GCA_028554795.2. Lineage (NCBI taxonomy): Eukaryota > Metazoa > Mollusca > Bivalvia > Unionida > Unionidae > Sinohyriopsis > Sinohyriopsis cumingii. The sequence continues at coordinate 66,207,361 of CM068837.1, read as the reverse complement.
TTCGGGAGCATCTCTGAGGAGTGTCCAGCAGTAGTCAGCCAGCATTGTAGTGGACCATTTTCCCTGGTATCTTTGTTCCATTGTTGCGATATCTTGATGAAAACGTTCGCCGTGTTCATCACTAACAATACCACAGTTGCTAGGAAAGAAATCCAAATGGGAATGAAGGAAGTGAATCTTTAGAGACATATTGCAGCCAAGTTTCTTATACTTCATCAACATGTCTTCTACTAGTTCCTTATAGTTTTCTGCCCTAACATTTCCGAGGAAGTTTGTAGAAACTAGGTGAAAAGCATTCCATGCTTGTTTCGCGTCACCTTCCAGCAAGTTGTTGAACCGGTCATCTTTGAAAAGCTCTCGAATCTGAGGACCCACAAAAACTCCCTCTTTAATCTTTGCTTCGCTGAGTCGAGGGAATTTTTCATGCAGGTATCGGAATGCTGGCAAAGTCCGGTCAATGGCTTTCACGAAGTTCTTCATCAAACCTAGTTTGATGTGAAGGGGTGGTAGCAAGATTTTCTGAGCCTCAACCAGAGCTGGGTGTTGGATATTCTTCTCTCCAATGGCTACATTCTGCCTGTGAGTCCATTCCTTCCTCATGTAGTGCATTTCCCTTGCTCGGCTATCCCACTCGCATAAGAAACACATGTATTTTGTATATCCTTGCTGCAGTCCCATTAAAAGGGCAACTACCTTCAAATCACCACAGAGGTGCCAGCTGTACTTGTTATACTCAATGGAATTCAGTAGCTGCCTTAAGTTATCGTATGTCTCTTTCATGTGGACAGCATACGCTACTGGAATAGATGGAAGAATGTTTCCATTGTGCAAAAGCACAGCCTTGAGACTCAGTTTCAAAGAGTCCACAAATAGTCTCCATTCTTGTGGGTCATGAGTGATTTTTAAAGCATTCATGAGGCCCTCAATATCGGAACAGAATATCAGATTACTTTCCTTTCTGAAGAAAGGCTCCAATTGCTGGTGGCGCTTTCGATATGCAGTAATTGTGACATCTTCTTCTAGAAGATTCCATTGTTGGAGTCTTGATCCTAGCAATTCTGCCTTGTTCTTTGATAAGTCCAAATCACGAATCAGGTCATTTAGTTCTTCCTGTGTTATTCTGTGTGGGGTTGATGATGCACCACAGTGAAAATCTGGATCACTGCATGCTGATGGACCAGGAGAAGAACAGGTCGACTCACCTTTGTCTTCGTCAGATGAATCAAGAGAATATTCTGCTGGAGGTTCTGGAATAGGAAGTCCCTCACCATGTGGAACTGGTCTCAATGCAGACGGAATGTTTGGGTAGACTATTCTCGACTTCTTTCGCTTCGTTATTCCGCCGGAAAGAGGAGGAACCAAGCAGAAGTAACAGTCATTTAGGTGGTTGCTTGGCTCTCTCCACACCATTGGGACTGCAAACGGCATTGATGACCTTTTGCAATTCAACCACTGTGAAAGCTGTGTTGTACATGTAGCACAGCATATATGCGGAGCCCAAGGCTTGTCTTGGTCACCAACCTTGCATCCGAAGTAAAGATGATATGCCTTCTTCACTTGAGAATTGATACTTTTCTTCTGGTTGGCAAATGTCACTTCCCCACAAATATAGCAAAAATTGTCCGCGGTATTAACACACTTTCGAGGCATTACTGTTCTTTATTGTACGTAAATGGATAAAATAATAAGTTTTATGTAACAGTAGCTTGAACTGTCTCGCACAACGTCTAAAATATTTTAAATGCTGAACCTATCTGATTGGGCTTTATATAGTACACTGCTTACGTCAGCTTCAGCAGCTGCCTGGCATTAGTATAATAGGCCTACACATGTATAGTACACTGCTGACGTCAACTTACTTCAGCAGCCGCATGGCATTAGTATTGCATTGCATCAGAAAATGATGCAATCAACTGTGGATGATGTGAGCATGATGGTATTATGCAATGTTACATCATTATTCCGGATGTTGCTGCAGTCCTACTGGAGAAATTTATACAGTGAAACATAGAAAATGAGGTATATGAATATCTTCAAAACGAGAGCCAATACAAATTTTTCACGGTTATATTCGTGTTCGGCACACCAAAATACTACAGATTAGGGCCTTTTCAAGTCAGTAATGATGCCGTTAAACCTATACAAAGTTTATGTCCATCTTCTCCCTAATCAAAGGGAAATATCTTGATATTCATTGTGCTCTGGAAAAAATAAAACATCAGCTGCATAATAAAATTCTCTCATGCAGTTTCCAGTTAAAACTATTCATTTTTGAGTATTAATTAATTGTGACATGCATTCATATGATAGGTTTAGTTTACTTGATTAAAGTACTAATAGTTCATTGTTCCTCAGCAGACACACCGAAGCGGTTACAATACGTTCTACTAGAAAAATGTATTTACCTTTGTATTTGTGTTACCATTTTGGATCATTTATGCTAAATATTGCCTTACAAATTGACCTAACATAACAGTTGCAGGGAAACAAAAGATAGGATAAAGAAGAGATTCCAAAACTGATTTATATAAAAGAACGGAACCATCTAAGAACTTTTGCACATTAGGTTGTCTTTAGATTAAAATCCTTCGATGTCGCCTAGCCCCTTCTGAATGACTAAGTTATATTTTACTTGGAACATATTCATTTCATTTCAAGGAGGGACCTACAATACTAGCCTCTTAGAAACAGAGAGGCCACACAAAGATTCATGGTGTCAGTAACTGCATTAAGAGTACGCCTTATATAAAAACTATTTTCAGTTATATCAGTTGAAGAAAAAATCACAATCATTAATTTAGACAACCTTGCCTGAAAATGTTTGAGATTGATCCGAGAAACATGTACTATGTACATGTCGAGTATAAATGTTTGATAAAATCTATGAATGTGGAGACAAATTTATTGATTATTATCCTTTATTCCTTAAAAAAACTAAATCTCACACAGCCTAAATCGTCGATCGCTCGTCCATATATGCTGATTCAAAAAAAATTTGCTCAGTACTTTTGTCAAATATTCGTCTATGTACATGGCTGATATCCAAAGTGCTATTTTGATTTTCAAAAATCATGTTGCCATTGTGCAGCTCTGTTTCGTAGTCCGAGAAAGGTCTATCCATATATATCACGTGACTCCATAATAATTCACTTCTTATCTCTCTCTTTTTCTGCTATTCACACTTTAAACATTTCTATTGTTTTCTATCCATATGGCTTAATGTACTTAGCGTAATCCGTGTTATCGGTAGTGCAAAATTAATATAGAATGCAATAATTTATTCCTCTTATTTGTTTAGAAGCTCATTTATATTGAAAGGAAAATAGCAATTGACCCGTTGTAATCCATACTTACTAATTTGTTACTGATTGCAAATGAAACCAATACATATAAAGAAGTAAATATATTGAAACTAAGAGTAAGAAAATGTTTACATACTCTAGTTCGTCTTGATTTAATTATAGCATACACGAGACAAAGTGTTTTATGTATCATATATCACACAATTATCTTCCACCTCATTAATTTCATTAAGATCGAAACTTATTTTACAGGAGAGAAATATAAGAAACGCAATCATTCATATAATAATTTACAAGAATATTGTTACGTACAATAGAAGAAAAAGACAACGTGCAAGAGCTCCTTTCAAGTTTGTTTTGCAATATGAATGGTTTCAATGACACTTTTAGCAATTTATTCGCAACATCATGGAGAGAAAATGTGAGCTAAGTGCATATACTAACTACACATGGAGGCACTCGACTGTGGCTTGCCATCGCGGGTATCGGTCCGCGTTCCTTGGAGAACGAGTGTCAAGCAGTACCAACCGAGCTACCATGTGTCGCTGGTAATTATACACAAAGCAACACCATCTTTAATGAATACATATGAAAACTGCTGAATGACCAAAATATTAAAGTTTCAGATACATAATTTAGTTCGTGATCCATGTGTTCGTCCCAATAACACTTGGTGAAGCTGAAAAATATGTTTCGATATCTTAGATCGATGTTATTTTTACCATAGGTTCAGTGATTAAACTTTAAAAGGGTGTATCCTTATTCACAATTAAATGAATGCACTAAATATCGAACTGAACTTTTATTATTTTATGATATCAGATCATTTTCGTCATTCCTTGAACATAGTTAAGATTAAATTATGCATTTGGGTAAGGTCTTCTTGACTCGCGGAATTGTATTTGTACATAAGAGTTCGTGTAAGAGAAATTCCTAAATAAACATCGGAGTTTTAAGTGTCCAAGTGGCTGGTGCAAATTATATAGTTTATAAAATGCCAGTCTTTGTCAGAAAGAATATTTTCAGGCACAATTAGAGTCAAGAGTCGCAAACGTCTATTTGCAAATTGGAAACGAAACGCCTGGCTAATAAAGCGTATATATATTTCTTTCCATTGCGCACTATATAGCTTGGGTCGTGATAGCATATCGTTAAACATTGTACATACTACATACATACTGTCTATCGAAGAGACAAGATTTATTAAAATGAAATAAGTTAAACTTTTCATGCAAAAATGCCAATCTCTTTTGCTAAGAAAATAGTTCATTAGAAATCGAAAATTAAACGAAGCGTGAGCTGGAAATTGATGGAGAACGAGAACCAGACTTTGACATTTGAATGATGTTATCACCACGGGTTCTGATATATACAATATTAACGTTTGTTTTTTGAATTTATTGTCGACTTTACATGTATAGACCGTTTGTTACTGGTCTAACGTTTGCTAATATATTAACAGTCTTATTTTAAGTTAGCGATTCGAAATAGATGGATATTTTAAACAAACAATTTCTGCAAATTACAAATCTCTAAGTCTTTACCTAGGACAGTAGAATGTTGTCTGAATTGCAACATTAAATTACTAGCTGGGATGATTGGTGTTTAATGTCACAGCAAAACATGTAAGGTTATTTAATGTCTAGCAATTGGAGTCAAGCGCACGGACACGCCGGGGCATTCAATTGACCTGGTCTTAGCTGGATCAGAGCATGTACCAATGTCGTTGCGATTCCGACACACTATGTACTGAACAACAGTTGCAATAATACTATGAATAACCCAGCTTGTTGCACTTATTAAATATTTTATTTGTCCATGAATTATGTAATGTAACAAGATTGTAAGATGATGAACCATTCATTGTGAATGAGGTAGATTTGGATGTATGTCTATTTATCATGATGAACAAATGATTGTGATTGAGGTAATATAATAAGTTCACACATGTTAGTCAAGTTTTCCATGCCTTTAATCCTAACACGGAAACGATGTGCTGAAAATAAGTAGTAAGTAGTTGACCTCAACTAGAACTTACGAACTTCCAAAATCTGATTTTTTACAGCAAGTTGTCAGTTAGCTTGTGCTTATTGGTAGTCAGATTTGTTCTGCAGAAATAACAGCCTTGACTATCTAGCACATGAATATGGTGCTCCTCATCTACTCTATCGCTCATTCCATTCTGAAAATAAAATTGGGTGTTTAGCACCAGATATAAGAGAAACACATATAGGATTTCAAAGGTACTAGAGGTTTGTTTCTGATATATATATATATATATATATATATATATATATATATATATATATATATATATATATATATATATATATATATATATATATATATATATATATATATATATATATATATATATATATATATATATATATATATTGCAAACCACATTGCGTCAAAGATGCAATCTTGATTTAAATATAGTATACATAGTTATAACACCTGAAATTTATTTTGAAAATATTTTCTGTATGTTGCATTTCATAAATGGTTTACTAGAATTTCAACCAAAGAATTAAGTATATTATACTATGTTTAGACTGTATAATGTCATAACATACTTGGCAGGTGGGTAGAAACAAAATTGATTTCTATCAATCATAAATTGTATTATAAGAAAAGAGAGAAATTGTTTTTATTTCAGTTGGCATAAATTTACTTTACACAAAACAAATTGGATATTATTAGTAGTTTATATATTTCATTACAAGAATTTTATAACTAATCCGAAACTCTTACCAAGATCAGTACACTGCGGATTTAAATTAAGAGAGAAGGAATATACTGGTGACTGACCGTTTGTGGCGACTTCAGACAAATATTTCAAAGTAGACATTGTGAAGAATACATTATATATTGATTACCATTGCCAATGTGTAAGTGCTGGAAAGATTAATGACTTTGAGGGTTAAATGATGACACATTACATAAAGGCAGGGAGAAACAGACGAAGGTGTTGCTAGTCATTGCATTAAATAATATTTGTTATATTAGTTATATTATTTAAGATTTTACTTTCTTTAGTATGTCACAAGATAATTTATATTAGCATCTTAAACATTGTTTGTGAAGTATTGTATTTTGAAACACATTTTCTGCTATCGTTTCAAGTATGTCCATTAGTAGAACGATACCAAACGGAAATGACTGCTATTAAGGCAAGTCTTTTTCATACATTTGAGTTGCTTCTATTGAGAAGCTTAGACACAACAGCAGTTTTTAAGCTTTTGTTCAAGACACTAAGTGACTGGTTATTGCTCGCAATGCGCTCTGTTATCACATTGTCATGGAATTTCATGAATTAAAATCCAGCGCATTAAACGGATATCATTCCATCGATTTGCGAAGTGCAAACCGAATCCAATAACGGGTCGAGCGATTTGAGATAGAGCTGATAGTCTGAGTCAGCGAGAGAATAATGAAGAGCCTTGTCGCCGCTTATTATTTTGCACTTCTAGGAATGGCAACCTATGCTACTTGTTTAGGCGTATTCCTGCTCTACAATCAATTGGGAATGATGATGTCTACCGTCGGGTCAGATTGGGTTGATTTTAAAACAAATCTTTTGTTACCCAGATCATCGGAAACATTGCATCATCCTAGACAGAAAAAGACATCTTTTGGAGAACTAAGTGCGCGTGATCTGTTCTGGCACCACCATCCAAGCTAGTGGATTGTTTAATACGGCATACAATGTTTTACATTTACATATAATTTAGTTTTGATGCTTGCATTTAGTGTTAACTACGATGCAAAATATGGTATTGGCTGTGCTTTATTTTTCAACTACTCTGGTGCAGAGAGAGAGAGAGAGAGAGAGAGAGAGAGAGAGCAACTGTTGCTCAACCATGACTTATCAGTGGAAGAGTTTATCGTGTTGAAACAAACTGTGAACTAAGCATAGCACTCGGTCATAAGGTCAATAATATTTATTGGAATGCGAGTTTTAAAGGATGAATGAGGTAAATGTTTTTGTGCAAAACGTATCCTCAATCGTCTTTCCCCGTACTCACTAAGAGGACAGTATTTGATAATTATATGAAAGTCTCTGAACGCGTATCTCAGTTAGTTGCATCTCATACCAGTAACTCTATCAAAGTTATCACTGTTCTCAGTTAAACCGTGGTAACGTAAAAGTAATTTTTTCATTCGAGCAATTACATTCACCGCTATTGCTTCCTCAGCACTTTCTGGGTCTAACGAATAAACACCAGCTATTACGATCTCCGTTTTCGGGTTTAGTATAAAATTATAAAACTCTTTTGCATCCATGATCGATGGAGGAGCAACATATATTAAAGATTACAATCACAGGTAGCACGCCAGACCTATACTGGGTCATCGAGTGTATATATCTGAAACACACAAACCTGGACAAGTACCTGTGGAGCCGAAAACATGAGTCCGGGAATACGAGTACTTTTTGTGATTTCTGCTGGATCAAGTGTAAATTGACAAGAGGCACTAACAAAAATCTCGGTGTTATATATAAAGTATTTCATCTTAAATTATCATTCCACCCTTCCAAACCACAGGCAAACATTTGTCCACAATTAGCATTTATTCTACCTTGTATTTGAAATTTCCATATTGCTACAGCCTCTAGACACTGTACTTTAATACAAAAGTTTAATGTTTCTCCGTCTGCCATCCATTCTAACCCGTCAAAAAGAGTGCTGTTAAATGCAAACGCATAATCTGGCTTATTTTCCGAATAATAACTGCAGATGTAGCAAAACTCCAAAGATTATTAACATCATCAGCGAAAAGTGGAATGTGGCAGACTCTATTTTAGCTCGTTTTGTACTACCACCAATCGCATTCGATTGTATACACTATCCACGTAATGTTTACTGACAAAATCAAATTCAGAAACAGGCATATACTCAGAAGCTATCTCATTGTCAGCCATATCGATCGCACCTGTAACTCTGCCCTCAGATTTTTTAAGATAATTGGCATCTGCGGTAGCAATTGTACTCGATGATGCTGCACTTATCTCAGCGTCAACATAAAATTTATTTGTAAGATCAGATCCGGCGACTGGATTATAAGTGGCCGATAATTTATTCGAGCTCATTTTTAACATACCTGTCCCTATATCACCGGAGTTTGCTAATCGTGATGAAATATTTCCTGCTGTCATATCGTCGACGTAATATTTATTTGTTATATCTGTCGTTGCTGTTCGAATTGCCTTGGTTGTTATCTTATTCGATCCCATGTCAAGATTTTCCACCATAGTGTCGCCAGGTTTTGTTTCAAAGTTGACATTGACAAACTTCACATTTGTTAACAAAATCGTTTTTGTTAAAGTTGTATTATCAAGCAGAGTACTAAATATTTTTCCCTCCCATGTCTATAGTTTCATCCATCGTCCCACCAGCATTATGGGAATTTGTTATTATCAACCGCGCTGAGTTGTGCGCACCTCACCGCATGTGAGTTATTGATGTTAGCGGGCGTGTTCAGTTTGCAAATTTACCATCTGTCTTCCACTCATGTTGATATTTTCGATAATCTTTCCACCTGATAAAGATAACTTGCTGTTGCTGACCGTACTAAGTTGTGCAAAGCTTATGGCGTGCGAGTTATCTCCGTTGATAGGTGGATATGTTGTTTCAAGGTCTAACACTCGCAGACCTGACATACTTAAGTTACCTGTCATTGTATCCCGAGATTTTGTAAACTACTTTGTTATGTCTACGCCAGCCGCAGTTACTTTTGTTTTTTTCTTCTGTTGAGCTATAGATTAGTGCACCAAATTGTGTGTAATAGCTCATTCTTATTATTACTGCGAGATAAAATTGTGTGAATACCTGGCAAAGGATGAGCGTAATCAACTTTGACACGGAGAGCTTAATCAAACATCAACATAACCACGACCTACCAAACTGTCATTATCTGATAGTAGGACGAAGTTGATCTAGCAAAGCTACACTTCTGATGAATTTGTTACTTAACGACATCTTCAACTACTATCGAGTTTATATCTACACGATCAATCCACAGAAGAAAAACATATATACTGCACAGCGATTGCAATGAAAAGCTGAATTATGAAATTGGCGTATGCGATGATATATTTATCATAAAACTACCCGAAGATTTAATTCCTACTGCTGAGCTAGATTGTGACGAGCATTAAATAATTGTATTTGATGACATTCCGCTCAGCAATGCAGAGATGAATAAAATAAAATCTTGTTTTTCATTATCGCGCAACAAATTATGTTATGCAGTATACCTAACTCAAAGATTTTATAACGTGGATCGATTTATCAGGCGAAATACAAATCGTTTCATACTATTCGCTGGACTAGACAATAAAACATACAAAATAAAGCCCGAGAACAGTACGGGTGTGTGTTAAAAGACCAATTTGCTGAACTTTATCATTGCGCTACTGGTGATGACGGACAGTTTATTTTTATTTAAAAAGCTTGCAAGAGATCTAAATCTTATGTTCAGATGTTGATTAGATAGGTGTTTTGACTGTGAAATTGATCTAACTGTAAACATCTGAAAATTAGTCTTACGGCCACGATTAGTCTAACATAAATAAATAAAATGAAAAATGGATGCGAAACGAATAGAGTTTCTAAAGAAATTTGTTGCAACTAGAGCCGCATTCAAGAGGACGGTTGAGCAGGAACGTCATGGTCTACAGGAAACGGCAGAGGAAACTGCTAGACTTTTTAGACCAGTGACCGATGATGTACTTGGCAAACAGCCATATATTTCTGGGGTATCACCTGAAGATATCGAAAAGCGGGGAAAAAAGGCTTACTTGGTATAGAAGGACAAAAGAAAGTTGCAGTACAATTTGTTGAGCAAGTACGTAAACAAGCTAAAACACAGAAATAAATGATTAAGAAAATTGACGATCAGTGAACATCAGATGAAAAGATACAAAAATTGATATTAGAAGAAATAAAAGAAGACCAACAACGATATTTTATCAATACGCAAAAAATTAAAAATTTTAATACAAGTTCTGATAATGAGTACATAGGTTTTGATAAAGAATTATTCGGAAAATCGCCGTTAATAAAAGAAATAAATGGAATGAAAGACGATGAAAGGAATAAAATCATCAGGAAACTGGAAACTATTAGAATTAATAATGAAAGCGACTTTGCCTATATGTAATCAGCTGATCTGGTACAAGCAAGAAATTTATGTGAAAAGGTATCATTGCATGTCATTATATTAAGATTATTAAGCATGTATAGAAGGGGAAAAACGGGTTTACCGATGGAAGAAAAAATCATTACACTTGCAGGAGATCTTGATGAGATACGAGTAGAGGAAGAGAGGCCACGGCATCAAAATCTCTAACTCGACCGCTAAAAGAGTTGACCGATTGATGCTATTATATCATGAAAGGAAGCCGGAAATATAAGCATGGAAATCACAAGGAAATTGATCAATATTTTAGATAATCTGAGATCAAACGGTTATCAAACATCTGACGAATATTATATTTTACATAGTGGTTTAATTCGTTGACAGCAAAGCACAAACTGCCAGCAGTTCAGTTTTATATGTCAGATAAAAGAAAGCTGTTATCAACCACATTACTCTTGACTCATCGCAGTTTATGGCGAACAGTTCAAACTTTTATGTAATTTATAATCCACTAATTCACCTGGACTGAGGAATACAATATCAATAGGACTAGTATCAGCTACTGTTTGGCAAATATCAGAACTAATTTGATTGATAACTTTACATTTCAATCAATCCAGCCGGGCTTGGATTTCTGTCAATGTACAGGGCGCTTATAACGTTAAATATCTAAATAATGCAACGAAGTTATTGATTACATCTAGAGTTGAATCAACATCAGACAAGTATTGGAGCTCATTCCAAACTATAACACATCGCGTGCCAGAATCACTTTGAAAAACAATTTTCTTGTTGATTTCAGTGACGCCAAAAGCATCACGCCGTTGTTAGGTTTTCCTCAGAAACAACACGGTTCTAAATCATAACGTGCTTCAATTTCATACGAGGGTGAGTCACCCGTGGATATAACAGAAGTAGATACAATTTTAATAAACAGCGAGGTCGTATACTGTACGTGACAGACAAGGTCAAACTATTTATTCACTGATGCAAGCAAATCCAAGACAAATAATTTACTATCCTGTTAGCGTTGCAAGTCAAATATCATCTATCACAATGACCAGTAGTGATCAATCCGGCCGGCAGCTAAATGTCAATAACGAAATTGTATCATAATATCTGCGCTTGAGGTCGGTCAGCTAGCTGACCGCAGTTAACCGATCACAGTTAACAGACTAGAGCTAGCTCATCACAGCTATTCTGACCACAATTAATGTTATCTGGCTGATTTTTTTATAACAAAATGAAGCAACGAAATGTTTATCATAGAAATATCGTAGGAGGTTTTTTTTGGAAATACATTCTCTAAAATAATTTAAAATGTACTTGGAATTGCAAAAAAGTAGCGCATATTGCTTTAGACGTATCTAAAAGCTTTTGCCACCGCAGCTTCTGCGGCAGGTATAGCTGTTAGAAAATATTTGATAAAATAAAGGGCGGACAACAAAGTGGTCTGCAAGCGACAGGGATATAATAAAGTAATATCTGAAATATCACCAATATCAGAAAATATTAAAAACGAGAAAGAAAATGCTATCTCCGTCAGATGAAGAAATTATCAGAACATTAGTAACTAAAACTAGACATCGGAGTCGTAACACGAATTTGTTTAACAATTCCTAATAAAAAATGTTTTTTGAAAATAACCTTGACCTGACAGAGGAACTACCAACAGATAACTCAACACATAATTTGAATACGTTGAGTATCTCGACGAAAACTCAAACGAGGAATACGTACGTTTAATACAAGAGACGTGGACGTGTTTCTGTTACTACATAAATCCGTACTGGAAGTACGAGGTAAAATAATAACAACGACTGTACCACTAGTTGCTACTGATGCAGATACACAAGTGACACTTGTTAATAACGGCTGAAGTTTATTTGAAGTGTCTGATTCTAAGTCCCTAATCAAAGCGTAAAAAGTTTTTCTGTGGATCTGCCAGTAGCAAGTACTATTCTTAACATAATTTGGTTCACCGACAACTACTCGACAACAAATATGATGAAGTTTAATATTATTGGACTTGGAACATTTGCTGTAGCTGATTTGTTTAGATTAGTTAATACCCCTCCAGTAGCTGCTGGTGCTGACAACGCTACGGCTCATACTAATATTACTGCATATGATGCAATAGCTAATGTTAGAAACGCGCTGATGGTGCTTTTAGGATGCAACAGGACCTATTAATCCACCAGCCACTGCTGTGATAAGGATGCGATGTTAACAAAAGCTCAATCTATTGTTTCTGTCACTTTAGCTGCAACTTATAACGATGGCTATATTAAACAAAGAGCGTTAAAATCATTTCAAATAATCATGATGCTTCCTCTTAGCACAATATTTGGATTTTGCAGAGAATATAATAAGATATTTCGTGGTATCAAGCATAAATTTATACTTGACCGGGCTGATCAAAGCGATTGTCTGATGGGAGGTACAGGTGTCGTTGATATACAATTTATAATTTCACGATTGGCGTTGTGGATGCTACGTATAGTTCCGTCGATCGATAAAACAGTCGAACTTGAGGCGATGCTGACAGCATTCACAAAAAGTGTGTTTTATGCAGAACAAAGTTTATCAAACAGTACCAAGCAAGCAGTTACCAAGACATGTGTTTATTGTGAAACAATTCTGTATTTAATAGTCCAGATGTTAGACGAATATTTGACAGAATATATTCCAAGCAGTATTCAGAACGAACGATCGAATGTAATTTTGCAGCTAATGCAGCATTACCTAACTGACATTTTCTCGTGCGTATATGTACTTTTTGGAAGCTATGCTAAAATATAAAATTATTGACAGTGGATCTCAAATTTCAGTCGAACAATTCACTTTGATGTCAGTAAGGATAGCGAACCAGCTATCGGATCAAATTCAGATATTGATGTCACTTGGACACCTGGACAGGGTCCAGGAGTTCTTGCTCCAGGAGTTTTATGCATACGCACTAATTGTGTCTGATAGATTATTAGCAATATGTTCTACCAAGGGAAGAATTAATCTCCAGGTATAAATCCAAGTGCTCTGCACATTAAACTTGGTTTGGGCGTTATAACTTCATCAGACAAGTGGTGGAATGTATTGATTTTCTAGCAAGAGAATGACTACCATGTGTTAGGCCCTCTGCTCTTGAAATGCTCAACATGTTAAAGATGTTTATCGATACACTAACAAGCAGCGGAATGAGTGCATACAAAGTTTATGAGACGAAAGAAAAATAAGTACAAAATGAAATACATTATACATTAAGTGAATTTATCGCCGGGACAAATTAAAAAATTAACACAATGGGATTATTAAATGACAGTCTGTTTCGCTGAAGATAGATTTCGGAACACGAAAGCAGAGCGATCCACTGCCAGCAAAACATATGTTAACACAGAGGCAAATAAATAAAATGCGAATGGAAAAACCTTTAATTTTAAATTTATCAGAAGTTTAAGTTACTGCAATGTTTCGAAGTCATGAAATAAGCGGTGGTTTTCTGAGATCTGCACTAGTAATTAGTGCTATAATGGTACTACCAAAATTATAAACTTTGACTCGGTAAGGCGCATGCGCCTCAGTCTCCGCTTGGTAAAAATGTACTTCAAGAAATAAATTTCCTCTATGAAAAGTTGTTGGAAACTCAGTTGATGACATATGGGCAATATATCTAGCTATATGTCAAATATTGCAAAGCACAATGACAAAAATGGTACCTGATGATTGTAGTTGATATGTTTAGCAAATACGCGTTTAGCATATCTGTTGCAGATCAAACAAGGAAAACTATATGTAATGCGTTGAGAGAGATTGTAATCAACACATAAGGAAAACCAAATAAGGTATGGACAGATCACGGAGCAGAATTTTTTAATAAGGAATTCGAACAGTTTCTGGAACAAAATAATATCATGAAATACATCACCGGAAATGAAAGAAAAAGTGTCATCGTCGAGAGATTCAATCGCACGCTAAAAGAAAAGCTCTACAAACAACTATCAGCCAAAATTACTAACAGGTATTTTGATGATCTGCTAAAGATTATGTCGGATTACAATAACACAAGACATAAAACAATTGGAATGTCACCCAACGAAGCTGTCAACGATCCAGTGTTAGTAAACGAGAACATGTGCTGAAGACACAAGTTCAGCGTGGATGATATAGTTAGAACTACAGCAGACATATCAGGATATATCTATCATCGAGCGAGTGATAGCAGAAAAAGTAACAGAAGTTTACTCAAATGGAGAGGTTACGGTTAGTTTTAATAGCTGGATACCAACTAGTGAAATAAAAAATCTTTGATTAATCGTAAGCGTGCCGATCGCAGGGTATTATTCACCCAACGATCCAGTCCAGTCACTGTAAATAGTTTCGTATTTCTAAAGGACAGACTTACATTTTACTGGCCTCCACAACGATGCCCAATAGTTCTCTTCGCGTTGTTGTTAGTGTACACTCTCCCATCAAGTTAAGTCTTAACGAACAGAAATTCAAATTTTATATTTTTTCGACGGTCATGAATTTCTAACTGTCCACGATGTATAAATGGCTGTAACAATTCCCAAAATATTTTTGATGTTCAGATACTGTAAAATTAATTTTTTAAATCTTTTTAGCGAAGTGATATTTTATATTATACCTTGATTTTGCTGCAGTAAAACCTTGTTTCTCTTCTTGTTCTATACCTGGCTCATCCGCAAATTTATTTTCAACGACAGGGAACAAATATGTTTCTAGATCAAATTCGAAATGCTAGTATTTGAATTCTTCGAATCCTGATGCGCTGGCTGGTGCTGTTTCTCACGATCGATATCACAGTAGAAATCTGACAACCTTTTCGCGAAATGAAATTTGTTTCATATATCTTATTCATAAGACGTTTATCTAAATTAGTGTAATAAAATGCCGGACCAAATAGGAATCGTAAGAGCTAAAATCTTAAATATGAACTTCTTATTCTAAGCTGTCAGGCTGTTTATGAGCAATTAAAAACAAGTATGTAAATATTATTGATGAATATAATCCTTACACGGCGCTTGATTTGTTATTGACAGATTTTGAGGTATCAGAACTTGAAAAATACAAAAAATTCTTATCTGTTTCATATGACAGGGAAACTATTATAAAATGGGCCCACTGTTTATTGGCAAGGTAAGATCTAAGAAATATTCTGAAACTTGATCTCTAAACAGCTTTGCTGTTTAAAGCTTGTGTTAATTATCAAATAATGGATATATTTGTTACTTGACCCAATGTTATAAATCCCTATCAGCTGGAAGAGGCTGTAAGAAATATGACAACAACGTAGTAGCTTGCTCTGAAGTAGAAAGAGAAAAACAATGATTTTGTTAAGCAACGTATAACATGATCTCATGCTGAAATACGGAAAGATATTTGTCGACTACGACAAAGAAACCTTAAACAAATATCTAAATTACTGCTGGACAAACAACGACGTGGCAAATATTTTAAATACCATGTGATTCGTATCGAAAAACGATTCTGACATTAATTGTTTTGAAAAGGTGGAATTTGTAATGCCATCCGCAACACATTTTATTAATGCTGATCAAATGTTAAAATACTTTGATGCTGCATAGACTGATGAAAATGCTGTTTTTCACCTGTGACAGAGTAAGTTGATATTTCAGGTCTGAGAGATTTGAAATTGTTAGGATTTCCTTCCTTACATTGTCTTAAGTTTTCTTGTTGTGAAATAATATCAAGATCCTGAAGTCGGTTATCAGTCTTAATAATCAGTCGGCTATCAGTCTTAATTCCGTTTCTGTGATCTGCAACTAAGCCACTATGAATCAAACCTTTTAAACCTCAAACACGAACCTATGATAAATATAGTTAATATAACCGGTTAGTGTTCTTCGAATATTTACAGCAAGATAACCAAATTTATTTATATTTCCAATAATATTCTTTGTTTTAGTATTTGTGATAATACCCTTGTCAGAAGCTTCGTGCAAATTATAAATCGAATGTACTTGAAACTCGTCCTGCAATGACAAGTTGGCGATGTTATTGTCAGTAATGCTCAAATTACCTGATAAACTCGCATCCCAGTTGTAATCTTCTCACAAAACAACAAATAAATGAAGTCCTTGATTAAAATTTTAGTATACTCGGTATCATCAGCACATTTAATTTTTATTCTATAACCAGCCGGGGTTCGAATCCCAAAAGAAGCTCTAGTTTTAAGATTAATCACAGTTCCCAGCATATTTCCTGCATAGCAGTTATACTTCCCGTGATCGTAGAATATTTCCTGTTCGTTAACCGTTGCTTTAAGTCTACTAAGCTTAATTTTGCTCATATTATATAATAGCAATTTCGTTTAGTTAATTGACAAATTTCACAGCACACTCAATTAAAGAAATATAAAACAGTAGATATAGAATGTTGAAACTTGCCGATATAGCAAAGAAAAATCTATACTCAGCAGAAAGATATCAGCCCACAACAATCGCAACTGCTTTTGCTGGTTTCGATAACAGTTGGCGATTCGATAATAAATGTTTGCTAGTAAATTTAGCTAAATGTATCTCTGGGATCCCAACAGCAAGCCAAGGATAGTCTTCTCATTCAGATGGCTACGTCAGAGCACCTTGCTGCTAAGCAACGTGAGGAATTTGCCAATCCTTATATCATATCAAACTCTAGTCGAATTCTGACATGGGCAGATTTAATATGGTTGTCAAATAATATATCTCATGAGATATAGAAGAAAATAGATGAGTGCACTGCATATGGTTCTGGTTGGAAATTTGATGAAATAACAGAAATACTGTTTCACACTATGAAATATAATCCGTTGCAAGGTAACTCACGTGTCGAGTTGCCAATTAAGATACAAATCTCAAAATGTTGCATTAATATAAAAATTACCATAAACAATATTTCCAAAGGGGCAGTATTATTTCTTGCACGGAATCATCCTTATCAAGCATCGAATTATATTAATTATGTTAACAATCTAAGCTTTAGTGGGATTGTATTTCCTGTTTCTGAATATCAAATTCCAAAATTCGAAAAGCAAAATATACAGCTGTTACCTGAAGGTATTAATAAATTTGGTGTCGATGATGAACAAAATATATACCCTAGATACATGAGCAGTCGAGCATCACAAACAACAGTAAATGTATTGTTTTATAAAAATCATTACGCGTCGATAAAAAACTTTAACGGGCTAGTCGGAGGTAAATATAACAAGCGCAAGAAAAATACATATTTGTGTTTCAGGTGTTTGTACGGCTGTAAATCACAACATGTATTTGATAGACATCTCAATACTTCTCTAAGCAACAGCGAATATCTATGACTGGTGAAGACTGAAAGACATAATTTACAAATTACAGACATAAGATGAAAGTTCCTTTTATAGTATAGGCAGATTTTGAGTCTTTTTTACCTCCAGTGCAAGGAACAGAAAATTACCCCGATAAATCTTCGAAAGGAGAAACACAAAAGCATATTCCTTGCGGAGTAGCGTATAACGTCGTTTGTGCTTCTGATAACTCTTTATGAAAACCAATAAAGCTTTATCGTGGAAAGGATCCTGCTGTCTGGTTGCTAAGAAACGTTATCAACGAAATTCACCTCATCATGATGTTACTCGCTAAGAGAAAAAATGAAACCGCTAACAGTAAAACAAGAAGCTGATTTTAATACAGTAGAAGTGTGCTAGATTTGTGAGCACGCATTTACCCTTGCACTTTTGTCTCAAGATCGAGTAAAAGATCATTGTCACATTACTGGAGAGTATCAGGTTCACCACATGATAAATGCAATTTAAAATATACCGCACCAGATTTTGATCCTAATTTCAGAGGATATGCCGCTCATATTTATAGTTGAAGCGTTCGGAAACAAAGAATATAATAAACCGTCTGAAAATTAACAACAACGATTAAATAAAATGCATTCCATATAACATGAAAAGTACATGTCAGTGACACTAGGCAAGTTGAGATTTATTGATGGTCTGCAGTTAATGGCAGCATCGCTAGACAAGCTAGTACAAGGTTGCAGTAAATTTGATAATTTGACTGAGCATTTTTGGTGGCAAATCAAGCTAGCTGACACAGAAAGGTATCGTTTCCCACGAGTATCTTGATAATTGGGATAAATTTGATGAAACCTGTCGACCTGACAAAGATAAGTTCAATTCTAGGTTAAATCTAGAAAGTGTTTGTGATGATGATTATTCCTATGCTCTATCGATTTGGAACTCGTTCGGCTGAAAAAGCGTGGGAGATTATCATGATTTATATCTTATCACAAATGTGCTGTTGCTCTCAGATATATTTGAAAATTTCAGAGATGTCAACGCTCATAACTATGGACTCGACCCAGCTTGGTATTATTCGGCACGCGAACTAATTTGGGATGCATTGCTCAAGCACTGTAAAATAAAACTAGAACTATTAACAGACCCAGATATGTTCAACTTTATAGAACTTGGAATCCTAGGCGGAATAAGCGTTGTGACAATCAATATGCCAAAGCTAATAATAAATATCTACCCGACTATGTTAAGACAGCACCATCAAGTTTTATGACCTATCTAGATAGGAATAATTTATATGATTACGGAATGTCGGAGCCTAAGCCATATGATCGGTTTAGGTGGATCAGTG
Organism: Sinohyriopsis cumingii; assembly: GCA_028554795.2. Lineage (NCBI taxonomy): Eukaryota > Metazoa > Mollusca > Bivalvia > Unionida > Unionidae > Sinohyriopsis > Sinohyriopsis cumingii. Next base: position 66,188,256 of record CM068837.1, on the reverse strand, counting down.
AAAAACAGTTTTTTGATGAAACTGATGAAACTAACCCTGGATAATGTTGGTTATCTCATAGATGTTGATCTTGATGATCCTGTTTAGCATCATAACGACTATCCATTTTGTACAGAGTTGAAGCTGATCGATTTCTGTTTATTATCCGATGAACAGAAACATTATTCGCCGAGTAAATCTGTTGTTAAAAAGTTAGTTCCTAATCTGCTCGACAAACGGATATACGTTTGTCATTATAAAATTTTAAACAAGTACTTGATCATGAGCTAAAATTAAGAAAAGTTCATCGTGTGTTAACATTTAATAAATCACGTGGATGAAGAGTTATATAGACTCAAATACAGCATGACGAGCAGCTGCAAAAACAAAATTCGAACAAGACTTTTTAAAGCTTATGAATAACGCCGTGTTCGGCAAGACCATGGAGAACATAAAAAACAGTCAATATTGAGATTGTCAATAACGTGGAACGTCGTAATAAAATTGTAGTATCTCACGATTTTGTCAGTGCAAAAATTTCTAATGAAACTTTAGTAGCCATTCAATGAAGAAAGACAAACTAGAAGTTAAATAAGCTCGTTTATATTGGAGTTGCAGTACTTGAGATATCAAAATGGCTAATGTAACAATTTTGATTACGATTTTGTTAAACTTAAGTGGCCTGATGCAGAGTTGTTATTTACAGACACCGACTCGTTTATGTACAAGATAATATCTGATGATATATATCAAGAGTTTTAGGATAACTGAGAAATGTTTGATCTTTCAGATTATCCACAAGCAGCAGATTTCATTGTTATGACAATTAAAAAGTAATAGGATAGTTTAAGGATGATTTGCTATGAAAATTATAATCGAGTTCATCGGATTACGTAGTGAATGTACTGTCAAAAACTAGCTGATAATGAAGTTCTGAAATGAGCTAAGGGATTAAAAAGAAGTGTGGTATGTAAGGTGATAGGTTTCGATAATTATATAGCTGCGTTAGACGGGTTTTTCAGTTATGTTGAGATGATGTCAATAAGATCATACTGTCATAAAATTGAGATGATGTTATTATAAAATCTGGTGTTTTTAAGTTTGATGATAAAATATACTGCTCTGATGGGATCAAAACATTTGCATTAGGATGTAAAAAGTCTAAAAGTGTTGATTTTAGAAAGGTGGATTGTTTTAGATTGGTTATTACAGTAAGGCGATCTCGATTTATGCAAATTTTATGACAATGTTAGGTATAGTGTAGTGCAAGACACAAGCAGCCAGCAGTTCAATTTCATATAAAGAAAACCTGCACTTTATGCATATTTTTTTGTGCTTGTGTACGACATATGTACATGTCCATATATAGTCTCTGTATATAAGACACCTATCGCAAAAGGATAGCTCCTAAGTTTCACTATATTATGTTGAAAGATTTCACTACTCAGTCACTTTGATTGAACTATCCATAAAATTAGATGTTAAATAATTGGAGTGAATAAAAATAACAATATGTATTTCCACAGCTATTGATACAAGTTTTCCTCTAGGTGAGGACAATTAAAAGGTCTAGAGATTCAAACGCTGGTTCTGGTCAGTGGTAGAAAAGAGGAATAAAAATGAAAGACCAGATGAGGTAAGTAAATACGTTCTACATTATACTTGCTAGATTTCTTCCTTGAGATTTCTCAGTTTTGCAATGTTGGCTAATAAAGTTTGCACATACTTGGCAGCATGTATTGGGATATCTGCCAGTATCATACAGTGTGGACAAAATACAGGTCTTCCTTAAATCTTCAGTATAAGACTGCCCCTCTTATCACATGTTAATATTCATGGATGCCATTACATTGTTGTAAAGCCCCCCGATACTGCTGTCGTCCTTAAAACATGTGAATGGTCATGGATCCCATTAAATTGTTGTGAAGTCCACTTTATACCACTCCCCTTCTTATAAAATTGGTATGATCACATTGAATTGTTGTTGAGACTTCTTATAAAATGATCCGGGTAATGGATCTCATTAAATTGATGGTGGGACCTTATAATATGATCAGGGTCGTGGATGCTATTCAATTATTATTGAGACCTTCTTTTAGTATGACCAGGGTCACGGATGACATTATTATTAATTCTTGTTTATACTTTTGTCCTTTTATGACATGGAATGGTCATAGATCCCATTAAATTATTACAGGCCAGCTTTATAACACTGCCTGTCTTATAATATGGGAATGGTAATGCATCCCACTAAATTGTTACGTCCACTTTATACCACTGCCTTTATAACATTGGAATGATCATGAATCCCATTAGATAACTGTGAAATCCACTACCAGTCTTAAAACATTTTAATGGTCATGAATCCCATTAGACTGTGGTCAAATCCACTTTATACCACTGCCAGTCTTATAACATTGTAAGGGTCATGGATTCCATTAAATTGTTGTGAAGCACTGTTTATACCACCACCCTTCTATTATCGTAGTTATGGTCATGAATCCCGATAAATTGTTGAGACCTTCTTATAACATGACCAGGGTCAACGAACCACTCTATGGGTCATGGATGCCATTGAACTGATGCTGTGACTTTCTTATAATATAAACAGGGTCGTGGATACCATGGTTGTCAGTCCCTATTTATGCTATTGTACATATGATATGTGAATTGTCATGGTCCCATCAAACTGTTGTAAGCCCTTATCATACTATTGCCGTTATAACATGAGTATTCCCATGGATCCTAAACTGTCCTTAATTCCATGATGGCTGAAAATTGATCAAGAATTTACTTCGGCATCCATGTTAAATGGACCCAGAGTAATCATCTAAGTGCTTTCCTGAACACAGGTTTATAAATGGACCTTATATATTACCTCAGTAACAAAGATCTAAAAGAATGCTTTTGGGATCCGGTATAGATCAATACATGGACCTTTCTTAGGAATTTCCCCGTTCCTAGAGCAAATGTTGCAAAAAATTGTTTCCTGTGATTGAACTACAGCTAATACTATATTTCTTTACACTGTAATCTTGTGAAGAGTGAGGGATCTAACCAGACATCTTGGACTACTCATTTTGGAAGTCGGGCAAGCAAAATTTTCAAAGTCAGTCTGGGACAAGTATTTTTTTTTTCTTTCCTATTTTGAAAAGCCTAATAATTAAACCTATCAATGTTTAGGAAACTACTATCAGGTACCCATCGATCCTGGCATCGGTTACCTGGGTACCCGATCAATGGGAAATTGTACTAAATGTGAACCTGAACTGCTTTATTGTAGGTTCATACTTGCCATCTGATAAGAGAGGTATAAGCATAATTATTTAAGTGCAATCTATATATAGCATGCCATAAAAATTACAGAAAATGTCGAACTTTCTCTGGATGGTCATGAAGTCCACCAATGATGAATTCTGCATTACATCACTGTCAAATTTTTCATTCAAAAAAACAAAGGCTGGCCTTTCGATTTCAAAATTCAAATCCAACAAAGAATCAATTGCAATTGCAAATGAAACTATTGCTGACACAGTTGGAAATGTACAATAATCAAGAAACGGTTGTTAGTGTAGCCTTGACCTTTAGAACTGGGAATCATCTATTACCTTAAAACAGTTTCACGTCAAAAATTTACTACGGACTCAACTGGAGAAGTAGTTCTTAATATGACATGGTGGGAAATGTGAAACATAAGAAGTAATTTTCTGTTCTCTTTTCTTCATCTTTGCGCAAATATTTGCAAAATTAATTCTATGACTGAACTGCTGGTTAAGCTTCAACACATGGTAACAACTGATATAGATCAAGCCACTAGTGTTGAAGTTCACACTGTGTCAGTAAGGAATCAATAATTAAACTTAAGAATTTTTCCATATAAAGCCATTTTGTTTTAATCACATGACAATTTATGGAATTTTTTATTCACTTGACTTTGTATAGCGGAACATATGAAGCCGGAAATGAGACTTAAAAATTTTCCTTTAGGAAGTGCATTCTCTGACAGTGTAAGACTGGTAAAGTGCATCTGACCTATACTCCTTGTCATTAGGTATACCTTCCTGTGCAGATGTAGCAATTTCATCAACAATATCTTCAGATATGGAACACTCATCTTACAATTTGGACATATAACAATTTGGTAAATCACTGTCATCCACATAAAGATCTTTGTGATCATGGTGTTGAACAGATGAGTCAAATAATTCTTCTGTTTCTGAAATGCTGTAATTAGGCTCCTCAAGTTCTATGTCTGTAAATAATTTTGCAATGTGGTCCATCATGCCGTCAACTAGTGGGTACAGAGCATAAATGTCATATCCTGTTGCAGAATGATGCTGCTACCAGATTTAGCACAAGAGATACATCTTTGTCACCATTTCAATACAAGTCCATAAACAGTTATGTGCACCTCAATTTATTACCATACAGGGTTAGTAATACTGCATTAAGGCAGTTTCCATTTCCAGTTGTCATTACTGGCTAATGGTCATTGAGAGGGTAATTGGAGCACGAATCCAAATACATTAGTGATGCATAAAAGAAGAAATTCTTCCGTTATCACAGATTTAGCCAGTCTTGCAACAGCCTGAAGGTAACCCATGCCAAAATCAGTAGCCTAATTTGAAGCACACAAAATTTGAATATTTAAATTAATTAAATGAAAAATATCATTACATCTATGTGCAATTTCTACGATATGAACTGCATGGCCAAAATGCAGCTTTGCTAGTGGTTCTTATTTGTCTCTTTTTAGGAGGCATGTTGCAACTGAAATGAATTTTTACCAACAGATCACAAATTAATACAACAGCAGACTTTGTAAAATTTTGCTTAAATCCAAAGTCCTTTTCTTTTTATAGCTTTATGCCTCAGTAATCAAAAGATTCTTGGTTTTGTTTATTTAATGATAAGTCAAAACTTGATTGATAATACCCTTGCAATACTCTTGCATACCCCAGTCCGACAAAGAAAGCACTGACTTGTAACACCTGTACTTGCTACAAAGCATTGTTATTTCAAGTAACATGTGAAATTCAGCACTTGTGCAAGTTACTTATCAATGCATATTGCTGGATACATATCTCATTGATATGAATGAATTCATGAAATATATTTTCTGTTATTAATTGTATAATATCATTGTGTTTATTCATATCAGTTTGTTTGTTATTAAGTAGTGTAGGTACATTTTTAATGCTTTGTCTGTTTCTTATAAATAATTTTAACGGCAAATCTTAGCATCAACAACAAATTTCATCTTGATACAGCTGAGAGTCCTTTAAATATATGATGAGCTCAATTCAAGCAAAAAGTGCCATCAAAGAATGCCAACTTAATGACAAGCCTTCTATACGTTTTGAATAAACTTGTTTATTGTTGCAGTCACTTTAGGCATGAGAAGATGACAATTTTGTCAACTTCATTGATTACATTGATTACAAAAGCAGGTAGATATTTAGTTATTTCAGTCTGGAACATTTCTTTTCACTTGAAATAGTAACTGCTGTAGTTTATATCTATTTGGTTCTCATTTTGGCTAGATATTTGCTACCAACTATCTTATGTAAATTTAAATTCTGAAACAGCATTTTAAGTCTCTTACTGTGATTGCAAAAACAATAATAACTGCTAAAATAAATCATGTATGTGTGTTTCATGGGTTTTCTTGTAATACATCACGTGGTCCAAATCAGCCTATCACTTGGTCCGAATCAACACATAACTTGATCCAAATCAGCCAGGGTCTATTCAGTCAGCATTGAATTATCACAGTACCAATTGTTTTTCCATAGACCTCGATGCTAATATTTTGTGAAATGCTAATATTTTGAGAAATAAGTTTACTTTCTAACCTACCTCATTTTGTGAAATAAGTATACTTTCTAACCTACCTCAGTATGTGTTACACACTGTCATAGAGAACAATGTTAGATTGTCAATTTGTCAAGGACAAAATCAGGTACTCCACTGTATTTAAGAGAGATAACTCTGCTGGAACTAGACATGGGTAAGAGTTATCTAGTTACAACAGACACATTTTCAGACATTTCTACCACATATAAAAAAAATCATAAAAAAAATATCTAATATGATCTAGATAGGAATTAAAATAATCTCGCATGTTGCCAAGAGGCTCAACTTTTTTTAAAAGCCAATCGGAAAGTACAAATCTTACATAATGCACCAATCACAGCTAGTGTTGTTGTTTATTTCTGAATATTATGTCCACTACACTCTGCTCACCTGGGGTTGAACAATTGGTATTGTTAAACATATAGCCAACTTTTTTGCAATAATCTGAGATATAGCTGTACTGTATAGCGGGACTGTACAAGTAACGTGTACTTAGTCTTGCTTGTCAAAAACAATTTTATGAGGTACCAAGCTAGGTCTAATATTAAAGTATATGTAATGATCATTGAACTATTTCAGCTGCTGTTCTCATATTTGTGCTTTACTACCAACCTACTTTTTGGGAATAAAATAAATTGTTTTAACTATGAGATGTGTTTTATTTATATTAGCACTTACTGAACTTCACATGGGTGATATGGGATAAATAATATTGTATCATATTATATAAAAGCTAGGTCAATGTACCAAATAGTATGTACCTCTCCTTTTTCAAAAAGTACGATTCACTTAAAATAAAGGACATTGTATTTTGTTTAGTAGATGGAGAATTTAACATCAGACAGGTGGACATGACCCAGTCTTGTTATAAAGTATACGCTTGGAACACTTTACACTGTCTGCAGATACATTAGGTCACTAACCCCCAGTCATCACACAAAGGTCAATCCCAAACTGAAATAGCAAGCTCTTCATGCAAGCTTGTCACAAGCTTGCACAAACTATTATCTTGCAAGCTAGTATTTGGAACAGTGTGACAAGCTTGCATCTGTCTGGTCTGAAAAAAAGCATTGTAAAAGCTTGCATAAACCACATGAAAGAAATATTACAAGCTTGCAGAAGATTGCACAATCCTAAATATATACAATCTGGCGCAAGTTTGCAAGGATTAACAACATGCTAGTGCAAGCTTGTGTTCAAACAACAAGCCTGCATAGATTCAAACAAGCTTGTGCAAGCTTATGCAAGGTATATTGCTGCATGAAGGATGACATTACAGACCATTCAAGAATATTATTTATGAAAAATTGTTGCAGTTAAATTAGAAAGGAGATTATATATTAAAAAAATCTGAAATAAACTGAACAAATTTCAACTATTTCTGAAGTAGATTTATTTACAAAAAGTACACATATCTTGAAACAGCTTTCTTTCAAATAAAATGTTTTAAAAAAGTGTTAAGAAAATATGAACTTCTTATAAAATTCTTTTGCTAATTCTCTGTATTGTATGGTGAAAAGCACATGTCAGCAAATTTACATCATAGACTGCATTTACCAGACACTGTAAAACAACTTGGACCGTTATGTTTGTATTCAGATTTTGTATTTGAAATTATCATAATACCTTATGGAATGCAAAGTCATGCTGTGCAGATTGCAAATGTGGTATCAGCTTAGTTTAAATTACCAGTTTATAAAGATCATATTAAACAAGAAAGTACTCTAGGGTACTTTTACTGTAAGATACAACTACACCAAAATGGGCTACCTTTTAGCACAAATGATTCCCAAATGAGATCTAACTCATGTTAGTCTTGTGTGCATTTCAACATGCAAATAAGGCAGAACTTGCATCTAGAATCTAACAAAATCTGAAAATCACATGAGCTGGATCACATCCAATGTGATTCTGACTACTACACAGAAATTAGGCAAGCTCATCAGTCTGAGGAATCTAACATGGCCATTTTCTTGAATATGTGGGAAAATCTTCACATTTTTGTCTGCATGGCTTCAGAAACTTTTTACTTCACATTTATATAGAAATCCAGTTGGGGAAGAATGCTGTCAGATGGTTACAATCCACTTCCTTCTGTACTGAGTACACTATTAGGTGAAAACAAGAATGTTAGCCATTTGAATACACTGAACCACTTCTAAACAAATCCTCTCAGAATAAATTCCCCGGCTTCTTGTAGAGTCAGTTACCATTCACTGAAATAGATAAAGCAACATTTACCTGGTAAAAAAATACCTAACTATTTACCTGTTTGGCAAAGACATTTCATCTAAGTTCAACAATAGAGAAATATTTCACAAGTTATAGAAACCTTTATAAGTGTTATACACAAACTGGCCAAATGTTAGTTTTACCATCCAATTCAAGTGGGATATGACATCTTCCAAATGATTGGTACTTTACATATTTAAAAAGAAGAAATCAATGAAATTGCTCAGTTGATATTTTGAGATCACTGAAATATACTCTCTACCATCTTTTTTGAAAATTAAAAATTTAAAAAAAATATATCTATGCAGTGACCTCTAACTTGTCTCAATTAAAGTTCATTGCAAGTGGGTAATCGCCGAATTTGATATGCAGCCATATCTGGACTACTGTAATGTAATTTGGGGCAATATCTCTAATTCAAACATAACAACACTTTTAAGACTCCAAAAGAGGGCTTACCATTTAATTCTAGACCAAAGTATAGACAATTTTCATGATGCAATGAATAATATAAAGGTTTTAACAATACATGAAAGAATATTTCTAGGAAAGGCCAAATTGATGTATAAAGTATCCAGAAAAGACATTCCTGTCTATCTAAGCAATATCTTTCACCAAAGAGATGCTGATGGCACTCAGATTTAAGATCCATAAGAAGAAAAAATTACATTATACCAAGGCCAAAGAAGGAATTGTTTAAAAAATGTTTTCAATATATATGTACTGGTCCACTGGTATGGAACAACATTCCCAGTGACATAAGGCAGGCTCCTAGCATTTCATCTTTTCACAATCAATGTCTTAAATGGATGAAATCTTTAGAAAATTGAACAGCTCTAGTACAAAAAATACCGCCTGCTTTTCTGTAATTTTACATCATTTTCGTAGCTGAATATTTCAATGCAGGATTATATTTTATGTTTAATATATATTTTTATGTTTTCACTGATACCTGTGAATGTGTTCCAGGCTTGATACTTTGAATTTTAAAATTACTTAATTATTTAGTGTCAAGCCAGGCTCTTCACATCATGTTGTATATACTGTATATAGTGTACATAACAGATAGAAGGCCTCAAGGTAGATTAGTTCTGTAACTGACTGAGTTACCTTCTCTAAATTAAGTCTTTATTATTATTATTATTTATTATAATAAGAAAAAAGTCCCTAAGAAAAACGAAAATGAGATTAAGATGCTTGCATTCAACTTTATAAATCATCAACCTATTTTTGATAACTGACAACATCGAAATCTGCAGTTTGACAGGCGCAGCAGTAAATAATAATGATCTGCAAAGTTGACGTCTCAATGAGCATGCGCAGGAACTTTATAAAATCACCTTTTGACATTAAATGTATTGTTAGCAAATAGCCCAGCAATGCTATCATCGGTCGCAAAACTGCAGTCCAGTAAATGGGCAAAATGCAAAATAATGTTTGATTTTAGACACCCAACCTAGCTCTGAATTTAAATTATCTCTGGGATTCCAAGCTACGATGTCGTAGCCTCAACTTGATTAGTTGTGGTTGTCCACGAGGTACGAGTAGGGGTACTAATATTAGTACTATGGGATTCCATGATCAGTTACTGCTATGTACTGGTAATGCCTGCAATGAAAATTCCAGAATTAACGAGCTAAATTGTGACGGTCCAATTTTGAAAACGGACCCTCTTTAAAACGGAGGCTACCTTTTGTTTATGGTGACTGAGGTATGTTGTGTAGATTTTGGTTTGTAAATCAGTATCAAGACTGAAAACAAGGGAAGTAACTGCCGTTGCTACCTCGTTGCCGAATTAGCTCTCAGTCGCGGAAAACTACATTTCATCTCGAGTGATTTTATTATTTGATTCCTTTTTCTTTTAGAAAAGCAAAATTCATGAACTTTAATTCTTTATAGAATGCTGGCAGAATCTCTCTCTGTCTCTCTGTCTGTCTGTCTGTCTCCCTCAGAGAAGACAATACTTCTATACATTTTAAGCTTTTACGTAGTATGAAATGAAATGCTAATGATTTGTTTCTTCTGGCAGCAGAGAGTAATAATAATAATAATATTGTATACAACACTTACAGCCATAACAACAGCATTTTATCAATAATGACTGGGTTTTTTTTCCCCTTTTTGTTAAAAAATTCTCATTATTTGAGCATTGATATTGTTTGGAAATGTATAATAGCTTGAAATAAAATCATATTCATTTACTTATCTAGCTTATGTAAATAATGGAATTGTTTATTATTATTATTATTATTATTATTATTAAATTCTCTGATTTACCACATTAAAATACATATAAATTTGGTAATTTTAAATATAACAAAATATAATTGCTGGAAATTAAAATAATCCACATTATTAAATTAACTGAGGTCACCTTTAGTATAAAATTATTTTTTGTAAATTTGATATCTGAAATTGTTTAAAAGTTATTTGCAGGCAATGAACAAAATTTCTCTAAGAAACTGAGTCTGGAAATATGTAGAAGCTTGTGCTTTTTATAAGCCTGTGAATTGTGCAAGCTTGCAGATGCTGGTAAGAAAATGACCAGAAATGGTGCCATGCTTGCGTAAGCTTGCACAAGCTAACAAATATTTATTTGCATGCTTATTTGATGACAGAAGCATGCCGCAACCTTTTGGCAAGCTAACCGCAAGGATGCATTTTGGTTTGGGATCTACTAATCCTCTTTGTAATATAAATAGAAAGCATCACTTCTTTGTGAAGTGAATAATTTTGGTGCATTTATAAGCCAGTCTGTCACAGCTTCTGAGCAGTAATGTTGGATCAAATTGGGGGGAAATTTGGGGGAAAGAAATACAGAATAATGCCAAAGATAAACAGAAAGTATTGCGAGTCAAATGGAGTTAAAAATAGGAGGAAAGTGTGTATCTAAAAGGGATATGTAGCTTTTGATAAAGGTATTAAAGGAGACAAAAGCAACAAGAGAAAAATGAGAAGCAAAAGTTTGATGACCTTAGCTTAGACAAATATATGGAGGCAGTGCCCCATAGGTCCAAGGACAGACAGAAGGCACCTGTGCTATAACATACCTTACAAGCACTGACATTTCAGGTGAAGTAGTGTGTATTCCCATCTAAAATAAAAGGGTGAATAATTTAGATAATATAGATGCATATAATTTATATTTCTTCTACATAAGAAATTAACAATAATGGCCTTAAGTTAGGCAGAAAAATGTAACCTAAACCAAACAAAACATTATACTTGTTAACTTTACTGTTGGAAATTATTCAATCACTTCTTAGCTTACCTTTGCATCAAGACTGACAGCTAATGTAATACTTTGTAAATCTTCTCTTTATTTTCATAAACCAATCACAGAAAATATGAGTTTCCATTTCTTGAACTGTTATGTCCTGTGTAAGGGAGATACTGAATGATATACATAAGGTGTGGGTTTTTTATTCCCTCCAAAATATATTATCAATGTAATATAAATTAGTTCATGAACACATGTATTAACTTCAATGCAATAAAATTGTCCAAAAATACATTATTGATAAAGTGAGAACCTAAAATTCAGGCTTCTGTATGTAGTGAAGACCGTAACAGTAAGGTAATTTTCTTTTCTGCAATGAGGTGGTTGCTTTATATCACATAGTTGATGTTCTCTACAATGCCAGCATGTGGAGTGCAGCCTTCCAGAAACATGCAGATATGATCCCATGCCAATTTGGATTCTTGCAATGGGATGCAAAGTTTGAAGAACAGTGTGCACTTGTATGGAATGGGCAACATGTGACTAATATGGTTATCACTCAAAAATGTTTGACCTAATATGGAAATTCCACAAGAAAAGCTGGACAGAAATAAATAGAATTAATTGAAAGTCAATAGTAGGTTATAACTGGGCTTATACAAGTGTCAGTGGAAAAAGCTGACATAAAGAATCTGCTGTTTGTTGGTATTCCCAGCTACTTCAACAAAAGGAAATGCAAGAGAACTTATCTGTTTGAACCATTTCAAGGCAGGAAAGTGTACAAAAATGGACAATTATTGCAGGACAATTAAAACAAAAGTGTGAAGAATACTATGTCATTAATAAATTAACTAAAATTTCTCATACCAGAATATCCTATTTAATACAAAGTGATCTACAAGTAAACCTAGAGTGTTCTCTATCCTGGTTTATGGCATGCCTTACAAGAACAAGATAGCTATTTTTGTACACATGATTTTTCATCTTTTGCAGGTAAAATATTCAATATTTGGCCAAAATCAATTACATTATGTTTACATAATGTATTTTGTTGCATGTATGCCAATCTTGTAGCTGACTACACTGACATAAAGCCATCAGGCATAACAAATCTATGTCTGTCATTAGCTATTATCAAAAGCCCAAATCAGTTAATTATTAAAAGACCAGAAATGTTCAGCATTCGTTTTTCTACATCAAAATTAGTACAGTTCATAAATACTGCCCACATGCATGCATTTCTATGGACACTGTGAGGCCATTCTTCCCTATAGGTATCATGGTACCAATTGTTTTTCCATAGACCTCAATGCTAATGTTTTGTGAAATAAATACACTTTCTGTCCTACCTCAGCATGCATGTCACACACTGCCATAGAGAAGAATTTTAAATTGTCAGTTTGACAAGGACAGAACCAGATATTCCATTTCTTTTAAGAAAGATAACTCTGCCGGAACTAGACAGGGGTAGATTTATCTAGTCACAACAGACACATTTTCAGCCATGTGTACCACATTTTTAAAAAAATAAAAAATACAAATTATGATCTAGATAGGAATTAACATAATCTCACATGTTACCAAGAGGCTCAATTTTTAAAAAAAAGCCTAATGGAAAGTACAACTCTTACATAATGCACCAAATACAAATAAGTTTTGTTGCTTATTTCTGAATACAGTGTTCCCTTCACCATAAGCTCCGCCTACCTGGAGTTGTACAATTGGAACCATTATACTATTAGACACAACCCCTTTAAAATGGTAGATCCTATCATATGCATGAAATAAGCAAGTTCATGATAATACGCTGTGTATGTGTGAAATAAGTGAGTTCATGATAATACTCTGTGTATGTGTGAAATAAGTGAGTTCATGATAATACTCTGTGTATGTGTGAAATAAGTGAGTTCATGATAAGACACTGCCATATTTGTCATGAGTTGAAAGTTAAAGGTATCTATGTTGTTCACCCTCATTGATCACAGCATACAACATGAGTGAAAAGATGTCTTTTGATGGTGAGGACTGGTGTCTTTTGATGCTATAGAAACAAGGAAAGTTGACAGCTTGAATATATTTTTGAAGAAAAAGGGGCTTTCGACAGGAATTAGTTGCTTGAGGATTTGCAAGAGAACAAAAGCTACCTCTAATGAGAAAATCCCTTGGACAGTAATTTTCATTTCGTATAAGCTAATGTTCGTTTTGCTAAAGTTTATGATTGATTTTAAATGTTAGCGGGCTTTGTAGCACCGTCTAGTGTCTTCAATTTTTGGTCATGTGATTCGCCTGGGTATATATACCTGCTGCAATGGTGGTGTGTTATGAAGTGGTATTGTGTGAAGACGTCCCCTTAAAAGTGAAGCAGTATGACCACTCACCAGAGCAAGTTCATGTGGTCGTAGTTCACTGAACAGGAAAGGGCCTGGACAGAGAATCTAAAAAGAGCAGGGACCAGGACTTTTATCCACCAGACTATAGGTGCTACAAGGTTCGTCTAAAAAGTGTGAAAACCTTGGAATCAAAACCTTGTAACAATACTCATTTTAACAAAAGATCTTTCATCTCTCATCATTTTGCACTGTTCATCTCTGTCTGTCTGTCTTGAGCAAGTAACGATGAACAATGATGACTCTGTCAATGAATCAGTCAGCTACTCAGTCGATGACATGTTGAGCCACCCAGTCAATGAATCAGCGACCCAGATGATGATCCAGTCCATGACACAGTGACTCAGTGGTGACTCAGTCTGAGACACAGGAAGGATGACACAGTCAGGGACTCAGCGACCCAGTCAGTGACTCAGAAGTATGATGCAGTTAATGACTCAGCAACTTAGTCAACAACAGTCAGCAACAAGAAGACAGGAATAAGACAGTATCCCGCTGGGGTAGAAATCTGTCGCACTCTGGAGCATCAGTCCTCAGAGGATACAGTGGGGTATCACTCCAAATATAAAGACCAATCATAAAGAACCCTGACATTGAGAGACTCATGGTAGTGTAGCCGAGGGAATCTCTGCTACATACCCTTAGCAGCAACTCATGAAGAAGTTGAAAGAGAAAAATGAAAAGAGTACAAATCACTTTTGATGACAGAAGATGGGTAATTTCCTGATCCTATACTACTGAAACCAAATGAGCGGACTGGTCAGAAAGATGGAATGACAATGGGGCTACCTATTATGTACAGGGACATTGCAAATTTTATAAAGTTTTATGGACAACCAGATGAACTTTTAAACAGGATTATGGGCGATTAAAAGGAAGGATTGGCATACAATTATTACGCATCAGCTTGGCTCCAGGAAATATTTTATCACCAAACAGAATAGATCTCCAATTTTTCTGATGCTTTCTGCAAGCCATCTCAACATCTAAATTCAGTGCCACACAAGGTTTGTATTTGTGCAGAGAAGAAATCTGGTACTGTCAGAAGTGTTTGCTGTAGATGTTTTGCATGGGTGAGCAAAAGTGAATTTATACTTTTTAATCTACCCATCTTTGTTTTCTTTATTGTTGTCAGAGAGAGAGAGAGAGGCAGAGAGAGAGAGAGATGAATGTAGATTGCAAAAAAATAAATATAGAGGTCATGCATGCTGCCATTGTAACTATATGAAAGTAAAGTATAAATGAACTTTTCTGCTGCCTACCCTTTATACACCGTGGCACCTGATGCACTGTACTGGTAGCAAAAGAATGCTTAGGAGAAACACCCTTTTTCCCAAAAAATAGTACTGGAAAAGTTGTGTGAATGATATAATAATTTTAGGAATCGATTTACATTTGTATTAACTTTTTTCTTCTGATTCAGTCAGACTTGTATACATGTGGCTGCTCTTCTCTTAAAGGTATTATACTACTTGGCTCACAAATCCAGCTTGCACATTTGTGAAGTCAAACGGGGACAAGCTGAAATCAAAACTTACAACCATCCAACCAATTAGAGTAAAGGACATAACGATAAAGAAATCATATTTCAGAATGCAAGGAAAAATTAAAAACACCCCCCCACCTGCAAACAAACACAATAACAAAACAACACAAATAAAACCAAAAAGCTGCAATAGTGTGCCATCCAAAAGCTTTGCACTTGTACTGAATCTTTCAAATCCAACTCCTGGCATTCATTTTCACCACCTCCCCTTGCCCATGACCCAGGGATTTCAATGCAAATTCTGTCAAGCATATGATAAATCTTCCTGCACTAGGCAGTCGGATCAGAAAATAAAGTGTCTGAAAATGTTAACTGAAATATATGTATATCTGATCCCTCTCAGGGAAAATGGTTACCACAGGGGCAGCATAATTACATTGTTTCTTATAATGCCACGCAATAATTTAATGTGATAGCAGACAGACAGAGGGACAGACCAAAGATAACACAGAGATAATATCTTAAACCTGACATGGTAAAACAATTGTTTTTTTAGGTACAACTAAATTTGTCCACATAATCAAAGCTTTTGCTGGCTGCTTATTATCTTGAAGAGAACAATTAAGTTCCACTATCAGGTATCACCATGAAAGCCTTTGACTCTCATTTCTGAAAAAAAACCCCAACTTCATTAAACATTGTATTATGGAATTAACAGGACATGCATTTTATCTTTTTGCAGGTGAACCAGATGTACACATCAATCCAGCTAAGTGACAGATGTTCAGTCCTACAGTGACTAGAGCAGATTTGAGCGATACTGAAGTATTTCACTTATGTGCTTCCACAGACAATGGTTAGTATTCAGTTTAAAGGTCCGACACATGAAGAGCAAAAAGCATGTCAGATACCAGTAAATGATATGGAAACTTTAGTGTTAGAGCTTTTGCAGTTAAAGATGTGCAGTTATAGGATGCAGCAGTAACAAAAGCATATAAAGGATTAGCATAATAAGTATTGTGAACTTCACAAGTGAGAAAGGATGTTGTGTGAATGTATATGCCCAGTTAAACTGAATCCATTCCCAACGGAGATGAAAGATCCTGACAGGAGGTCAAACATCAGAAGGATATCACCCATAAGTAAAAAGACTAACCAGAAGATATGGTGTGTAACAACCATTTCAAGCATGGATGCCCCACACAAGATAACCCAGATCACCATTTACTTATGGGGCATGGCAAAGTAAAATCAAAATCTGTATGGAGACTCTTGTGTAGAGTTGATCCAAACTTGGAACATCAGTCAGGGCAAAAAAGAAAGATAGCCAATGTTCAATCTGGAGTAGGTTTTGAGAATGCAGAGAACAATAATAATGTTCCATAATCATGCAAGTTCATCTGGTATTCACAATCGGACATGAAACAAATTTTAAACATCGATGTTCTGACTGAGTATCATGAAAATATACAGTAATTTGACCACAGTTATGCTGTGCAGAATTGTGATAACTATATAATTAAAGAGAAAACAATCAACTCCTTGACACAAAACTAAGAAAAATAGCCAGAAATTGCATGGTTCAGTGGAGTACATGTACTTACGGAATGATAAAAAAATCAGATTTTGCACTTAACTTCATGACGAAACCACTTTTTATGCTATATATACTTTCTTTCTTCTGATGCTGAAAATCTGCATTACTGGAAGGGAAAGAAGACAGCACAGTTGTAAACTGAAGAGAGAAAAGAAGTGAAAGGATGTTTTAATGAAACTTTGCTTAGGACTCACATGTGAAGATCCTAAGCAGATAGATTTGGCATATCACAGGGATTATGCTCTCAGATTATGAATACCTGGGTGATATTCCTGTCAGATAAATTGAAAGATTAGTTCCAGTTTTCCCAACAGGAAGTGATTAGGAAGGCATT
This sequence comes from Sinohyriopsis cumingii, assembly GCA_028554795.2. NCBI lineage: Eukaryota > Metazoa > Mollusca > Bivalvia > Unionida > Unionidae > Sinohyriopsis > Sinohyriopsis cumingii. Next base: position 66,171,165 of record CM068837.1, on the reverse strand, counting down.
CAAAAATGAATACGCAAGTACAAGGGTCATCAAAGATTGTATGGAGATATTTACTGAGTGTCCAAGAGATCTGTATATACACCCAATGACATGGTCTGACTACAAAAAACACAAAAAATTTCTTGCTGGAATAACTCCATTAGGTATGACAAGTTACATATCTGAAGCATGGGGTGAGAAGGCATCAGATAAGCAAATTGTTGTCAAGTCAGGCTTTCTAAATTTGCAAGATCCACATAACCTAGTTATGGCAGATAGAGGATTACCAATTAAAGAAGATCTATTGATACACTTTGCTTGCCTTGCCATTGTCTCTGGTGAATGGGGTATACTTAGGAGCAAATGGCCTCATGTGATGTTAAAATAACCAAAAACATTGCAAATCTTAGGATTCATGTGGGACAAGCCATAAACCGACTAAAAATATTAAATTTTTTTAAGGAAAACATTCTGATTACTCTGCTGCAAATTATTGATGAAATTATCAATGTCTGTGCTGCATTATCCACCATTTATTCTGAATAAATGCAGAATATCACCACAATTGCCTTCTATAATTTATCAAATATTAAAGTTAATACTCAAACTGATTTCCAGAATTAATAAGTTCTCGGTCACTATTACCAAAACTAATTAAGTAAAATAAAATTAGATTTCTTCTTGTCAGTCCTGTTAAAAGAAACATATACTTGATTTGTAATTTCATGCATCTTCCTTTCTAGACTTCACACTTAGGGTAATTGAAATTTTGTTAAGCTATTTGTAAAAGACATTAAAATTCAGAGGTGACGTACAATAGACTTTGCACTAATAAAAAGTGAGGAATGACAATTTTAAGAATTATAATTGTCTACTTCTGTGATAAATAAAAATATCTCTCACAAGTATAGCAACAATGAAATACTGCTATAAATGTTCAACTCATTCTTCCTATGAACAGCAATGTCAACCATACCCTGTAATTAAGGGTTTTCATTGGTATGGTCTCACATTATTATCTAACAATAATAAATATGACACCATATAACTGTGTGTTTTTACATACGGCTAGGTAGACATGAATCATAGGTTGCATATGAATATGAATATACATCTGCATGGTAGTTAATTTACATACTGAAATAAATTGTGTAAACTAATGCATTCTTTGTCTTATATGGAGATACTCATCATGCTTACATAACTATAAATCAATGATTTCACATACCAAAGCTCGTATTGATTACTTCCAGTCTTGTGAAAATCAAACTAGAACAAAAAAGATAAGTATGTAAGTGGGTTTGTATCAGTTCCATTAGTGATAAGTATGTAAGTGGTTTTGTATCAGTTCCATTAGTGATAAGTATGTAAGTGGTTTTGTATCAGTTCTATTAGTGATAAGTATGTAAGTGGTTCTGTATCAGTTCCATTAGTGCCTTTACAATGGAGTATGTTAATAGACATTTTAAAAATTCTTTTTGCAGGGAAAAATGCGCGAACAATAAGACAACAAATAAATTTATGACAAGGGATTTTGTATACTAGATGGGAGGCCTAAAGGTGCATCAGGTTTCTGCAACTATACGTCAGCAAAGTTAGTTAATTAGTTTTTGCTCACTTTCATCACAGTTTCAAGTGAATTTTAAGATAGGTGGTGAAGTTAATTCCTGCAGAATATTTATCTAAGTACCTGTAGTATATTGTATAAATTATATTAACGACTGTTAATATGAGTTTTTCTATCTTTCCTAATTATTACAACAATGATTAAAAACTTTGAAACATTTTATATTGGTTAAATTTGGGAACAATTTTTTTTATGTTAAATTGATTTTGATTTACACAAATAAATAATAAACTTGTTTAGATACTGCCCATGAATTTATCAAATAAATGAATTATATTCTACTTGGCATGAACATAGTGAATGAATGCCGCTGCTGTTTAAATAACGTTTTTAAGTCAGAAATCAAGTGTACAGGAATGTTAGGCAAGACAAATGTTTGTAACACAGTTGAAGTGAATAAAAATGACAGAAAGAAATTATGACAACATTTGAATTTTAATAATGTATTGACTACTGATGGTAGCTGTAGCAACTGCTTAGTCCCGATGGTATTACAAATCATATTAATACCTTCACTAATATACAAGCTGCCATCTTAGAAAAATTATAACAACCTTAAAGTTTATTTACATCAGACCGAACCATTTTAAGGAGCTTTACAGTGTAAGAATTATTCAGTATAGCACACGACAACTCCAACCTGTAAATGAAGATACAACAGTTATGAATAAATCACACAATGTCCAACCCACAATTCATGCCAGTAGTTTCTGAGTTTTACATGCTAACATGTTTACAAACCAACAGAATAATTGAATAATGTAGACTAATTTTGTTTGACATCCTAAATACCCATGTATTTCATACCTTGAATCAAAGTGTTATTACAGCATTACAGAATATTCCTTGTTAAGTAGACTAGATGTGATATAGGATGATATAACACTTTATGATCATACATTCATGTTAGGGGCCCCGAGTGGCCGAGTGGTCTAAAGCGTTCTTCGTTACGGATCACTGCCATCTCACCGCTGTCTGCGTGGGTTCGAGTCTCGGATTCGGCTAATGTGGGTATGTGAGAAAGCTTGCCAGTAGCTTCTCGTGGGTCGGTGGTTCTTTCCCGGGTTTTCCCGGGTTCTTCCTCCACCATTAATACTGGCCGCCATGTATAGCCAATCGCGTGCTGAAAAATGGCGTTAAACCCAACAACAACAACAACAACAACAACTACATTCATGTTATCTTTTCCAGATGTGATATAGGATGATATAACACTTTATGATCATACATTCATGTTATCTTTTCCAGATGTGATATAGGATGATATAACACTTTATGATCATACATTCATGTTATCTTTTCCAGATGTGATATAGGATGGTATAACACCTTATGATCATACATTCATGTTATCTTTTCCAGATGTGATATAGGATGATATAACACTTTAAGATCATACATTCATGTTATCTTTTCCAGATGTGATATAGGATGATATAACACCTTATGATCATACATTCATGTTATCTTTTCCAGATGTGATATAGGATGATATAACACTTTAAGATCATACATTCATGTTATCTTTTCCAGATGTGATATAGGATGATATAACACCTTATGATCATACATTCTTGTTATCTTTTCTAGATGTGATATAGATAATGTACAAGAAACCAATAACAGATTAACAGTATATGCTGAAAGACGAAACTGATAATAATATAACAATAAATCAATGAAAACATTGATTTTATTTTGTTCATTAACTACACGTGTAGGTCATAATTATGTCTAAAACTGAAACCAGATTTACATTATAATAATTCATATTCGAATGCAGTATAAATGGCCAACAAAATATAGGACATATAAAGAATTGTATCATAATTCTGAAACAAGGAGGGAAATAAATGGCTCTAAAATTTTTCCCGAAATGTAAAAATTCTTAAAGTATGTAAAACATATATATATATATATATATATATATATATATATATATATATATATATATATTAAATAGTGAAGAAAAATAGAATTCCCTTTATATCAATGTTTTAATTGTCACAATGGTTAGTTTTACAATAGAAAGTTTATTTCTGGAATGTAAGCTATAATTGCATGAAAGTGAAAGGAAAAAAATAAAGTTATATATAATTAAAGACATTGGATCAATAGAAAAGACCACCTTGGTCATCTAAACTATATCGCGAACGGAATATTTTATGTGATGCTGACTGACCCAATTAGTACAATTTCTGATACAAATCAGAGAAAATTCTAATAAACTCGATAATTGATGCAGCATGCACATGTGAGGACACAGGAATATATAGCAATCAAAACTATCTACCTAAGTAGTTATCTGTTGAAGTGTGTGTGTGTCTGTGTGTTCAATTTTTAAAGCAGTTTGCTACGATGTCTGCAGTGTGACAGTTTATAGTGATGTCTTTTACTGGGGCATCATACTGCAGACATGTAGCATTATGTCCCACCCAGTCACATTATCCTGACACCGGGCCGACCCGTCCTAATACTAACCTCTTAACGCTAGTACGGCAGCTGCTATTACTATTTAAATAAGTTTTTGGTATGACTTGGCCGGGTTAAAAACCTGCAACCTCCTTCTAGTGAGGTACATGCTCTGATGACGTATGTCACTATAGCAGTTTATCTGTTTAAGTAACATAAGATTTATTAGATAAAAAAGAAAGATAACAAGAAAATAACTTCATAACAAGATTTGGTAATTATTACTTGTATTTGTTTGTATTAACAGGCTGAGCAAAAAGGGTATGGATTGATGACTATACTAGAAGATGGAGTCCGTACCCATTTCTTGGCTGTGTCCAAAATCAGGAAATCTCAGGAGCAACTTAAAGAGAATGAATTTTTGAAATAAAACACTATTTTGGGATTATTGTGAATTAATGTACATACATTTTGGATTATATTGTTGCGAGAGTTCAAGTCTGTTAGCACATCAACACTTAAAACCTATTCCAGGTTGTTGGTGCATCAGCACTTTCAAGATTGGAATACTATATACTTTTGGACCTGTGTTATAACTTTGTGGGCCATTTCTTTAAATCGTCACATAGTTGTTTCTTTTTCAAAATCTTTGTATGTCCACATGCATACTTTATTAACTCTATGGATCATAGATTCCCTTCAAGACCTTTCTTGCATTTAAATCAGCCGCTCTAAGACTGGTATACCATGTCAGCTGGTTCTGCGCATCAGGTAATCCTGCTCAACGATACAACATTCCTGTAAACATTTGATCACATGTTGGTTCTGGTTGAAAACCAAATTTGCATCAAGAAAGAATGATCAACCTTTAATTAAGGAAAGTGCTTTTCATAAAGTGTATGGGGCCTTGAGTGGCCGAGTGGTCTAAAGCGCTCTCCGTTACGGATCACTGCCATCTCACTTCTGTCTGTGTGGGTTCGAGTCTCGGATTCAGCCAATGTGGGTATGTGAGACAGCTTGCCAGTAGCTTCTCATGGGTCGGTGGTTCTTTTCCGAGGTTCTTCCTCCACCATTAATACTGGCCGCCATGTATAGCCTATCATGTGCTGAAAAATGGCATAAAACCCTATAACAACAACAACAGCATAAAGTGTACAAAAATATCCCACATTTCTACCCTAAACGCATATGAAAATGTGATTTCTAAATGTCAATACAAAGACCCACTCCATGACCTTTTTAAACTTTTAACCCAGAAAATACTATTTACTATATATCTTTTAGAATCATACAGCTATATACATTAGACAAAAAAAAATGGAAATATGTACCTTAAAACGAAACTGCATTTTAATCCAAGTTTCCAAATTTGCAAGCAGTTGTCATACACCTAGAAAATCGTCTGCTATTCAAAATTTCAACTTGCTGCTAGAACGGGATTCTCAAGAAATTCCCTGGCATATAGTCTGTTACTAAATTCTTTGGTATTTTTTTCCCATAAACAAGATGTTGTAAACTTATTACATCCTATTCATTGTTGTTTCTCTTTAACAGAATAGCTTCTTTTTATAAAATGTTGAACTTTACTAAGTTTTATTAGATCTGTTTATTTTGCTTAATATCTCTTGACATTTATTTCCAATACTAAGTTTTATTAGATCTGTTTATTTTGCTTAATATCTCTTGACATTTATTTCCAATGTTACATTTAATTTTGTAAAACCAGCTATAAACTTGGCCTACATACTCGATTGAAATGCTGACAGACATAGTCCAAAGTAATGTATTTCATTTCCATAGCCCAGTGGATAAATATTACATCTTTTCCAAGCTATGCACGGAATAGGCTGACATATCTCGAGTCATGAAAACACAGGGGTGGTATTCAGGTGACAATTACCTCTTTTCAAATGGTAAGCATTGTGGCATTTTATTTTCATCAATTAGTCGAACTCGGTATGCGCTTTTCTTCAATGTTGGTGACGGAAACCTTAGATGTGCAGGAAAGCCCAACAGCGGTGTATGTATAGAGGATCTCGAATGGGTAATGAATTAATATTGGATTTTAGAAACGAGTTAAATAATGTCCAGCTTTTGCGTCAACCAGTTTCATAAATATTAAATCAATACCCATTTGAGATTCTTTTTATCACATAGTTTTTATTTCAGTGGAAATTATTTAGATGGAAAGAAGAACGAATAATTTCGTTCATTCTGACAGACGCTGGGCCTTTCATTTGTTGTGCATAAAAAATAGTCCCAAACAAAGTTGAACTAGTATTAACATTTAAAAGTAGATCATACTTTTCTTACTCTCCACGAGTCAAAGAACAAAGAGTCCTTCCTAATAAAAGGAACATTTTGCACAGGCAACATTTTTCAACACAGAACATTTGATGCGCGTTATGTCGCATTGTTTGATGCAGTACCCCATTAAAATGCAGTAAACGAACTATGTTTACTGAACCTAACATGTCACTTTCACAACTAAACATTACATTGTCACAATATTCATGTGAAAGAAGATTTACTGGATGTAGACATTGCCACATTTATAGTGATGTATTTGTGACTGGATATTTGCAGTATGTGACTTGGAATAGCAGACTACAGAGTACATTAACAAATTTCATTTTGAGTCGGAATTGCGTAATTATGTGTTGGTTGGATAAATGTCTGTCAGTCTGGAGACTGGTTTATGTCCACATATTTCTGTGAACAGAAGTGAGTTTATTTACTTCTGTAAGTTAACATTTAAACCACGCTTGTATATAGGGTGGATTCCATGCTATATAAATATCGCCTCCCTCAACCCCCGCCCCACACAAGCAATACGCGTAGTTTTGCTTTTTGTTATTATTGTGTTTTTCTTTGTCTTGTGGTTTTAGCCATTTTTCATTTTGTGATATGTTATACATAACATAACAAACCACTGCGGGGGTAAATTAACCATATTGAAACAGACGAGACCATTTTTCCACAATGCCCCTTAAAGAGTCGATTAAAAAAATGGCAGCTAAAAATATTAATTGAAAACAAATTTTTTTAAAAAAAAATCAAGAAGGCGGGATGAAAAAAGTTTTCACAAGATCGCAGCCATACAGTAAAGAGGATACTGCACAGTAATTTCATGGGTATTTTTGGACCAATAAGAAACACATAAACTGATATGTTCACATGTTACAATATCAAAAATATGAAACTCGCAAATTATAGGCAAAATCTACTGACTATGTGATAAATCACTATAAACTGTCACACTGCAGACATCGTACCAACATGACTGAAAAATTATTAAAATTACATTAAAAAATCAAACCACACACAAACTCGCAATTTTGTTCAAATATATTTTTCAGGTACAAATATTTTTGTCAAACATATTTCAAGTACAATATTAAAAAATGACATGAAAATGAAAAATCAGATTAAATAAATAAAGCTCTTATATATATATATATATGTGTGTGTGTGTGTGTGTCTTTGAAAACTAATATGAAATAATTAGATAGCAGAGTAGTACCTAGAATTTATTTTGTAAAGAATCTTTTTTCTTATACTTAATACTTAATGCAATTTGAAAGTAGAGAACACACACAGGCGCACACCGATTGATACCTATGAGAACTTGGAATTCAAAGTTGTATCGCACAATTTCTCTAGAAATTGCCAAGTCCAAGTTGTGTCTAACTGGATTGTCTGCGTATTTTGACACCTAATTTTTAGGTAGAAGGCATGAACCTAACTATCATAAGCCTAGCATTTAAAAATTCACACAGAAGCTAAATCTGTAATGTGGTTTACATTTACTTTGAGTTAGGCTTGAAAATGGGTTGGCTTGTTTGGTGACTGCCTGTCACAGTTAGACTAGCACTGTTGATCAAATGCGTAACTGGGGCTGCAAATGAACAGTCGACTTGGCGTACGTATTTACATTTTCTGCTACAGAGGTAAATATATATAAAAAAATCGATATGGTTGAGGGATGATGAAACGTATGCTAATTTGTTATAGTACTAGTGAACTTTATTCATGCATAAGGCACATACTGATTCTTTTAGCTGCCTTGTCACAGGAAAATATTCAAAATAGCTCTTTGCTGTCAAAAATGAATGTAAAATTTAGGGGTTGGTGGCAATGTTGGTTCAATATAAAAGCCACTAGTTGTATCATGAATTAACCTGATTACCACAGTCAAAATCTCACATGCATGCTTTCTACAAAAATCATTAGTTTGTTTTTATTTGTATCTTCAGTGTAAAATTAAACATTTTTCTGCAATAGGTCATTGCCAGATACAATTCACCAGATAAACTGTCCAGTGAGACCTTGGAGCCAACGACCATGCAATTTTTCGAGAAAGAGGTTAATAGTTTGGAATTCCAAGTTGTTGCTAGCGATTTCTCGATAAAGAGCCTAAGGGGACATAACTCCAGAGATACGCGAACGGTGTCGGTTAAGATTTCTTTATCAAAGATTAATTTCCATGTTTGTAATGTAAGGCAGTTTCTAGCTCACAAAGTACTCAATTATGTTGCTGCATGTACAAATTTTGTGGGAACACACAATCAAGCGCTGCATGACATGACTGGAAATCTTATATGTGAAAATATAAGGATATGCTTTTCACATGTGTGAATATAAGGATATATCTTTCACGCTTGACAATATAGAAATAAAAAAAAAATATGAAAATTATTTTCGTCAATAAATCTCCATATTTCACACTTAAGTATATTATCTTTTGCAATATATGTATCTTGTACTGTTTATGCACATAGAGGGAATTTTGACATACATGAAAGGCAAACTGAATGAATTGATTATTGTTACAACAAACTCTGGTAAGCCACGTTTATCGCACGTTTGTGAAAGACAGGGTTGTAATCTAGGCCAACGTAACAGCTGTACTCATTTCTATAGTGTTATCAGTCATTGACCTGGAAAGCTGATAATTACACCAACTACACATGGATTCAAGTTTATAATGTTTTATAAACATTCCATTAGTATTATAGAAATTTGATGACAGTCAAGGGAAAGCTCACCCCTCGACCTCCCCAAATAAAACAGCAGCAAAGAAACAAACTATAATGCAGGTTATCGCATACATGAGGGACATTTGCCCGGATGTAGCGCTGTTTATATTGATCGGACAAATCAAAAGCGCATACCAAAATGGCAGCGAGGCAACAGAAGTGCAGTATTTGCCTGGGAAGATTTAGGGATCCTAAGTTAATACCATGTCATCATAGTTTCTGTTACAAATGTTTAGAAGATCATGTTCGTGTTAGCCTTTGTAACGGTATGTTTAACTGTCCGATCTGCAGGAGAAGCGTAGTGTTACCAAGCGAAGGTGTGAAAGCTTTCCAAAACAATTTCTATATTTTGACCGAATGTGAAGATCGGTTGGATGAAGGTGTAAATTGCAGTAAACATCCAGGACAAGACATTCAGCTTGTGTGTCAAACGTGTAATGTTTGTATGTGCCTTAAGTGTAAAGCAGTTGATCATGATACACATCCATCTAAACAACTCGCTAAGGCGGCGGCAGAAGTAAAAGATAATCTGAAGGCCAAACAGAGTTTATATGATGAAAGGCTGAAGGATCTAATAAAATTAAAACAACAATGTGAAGGAGCTGAGAAAAGTTTAAATGAACAAGAGCAGGCAGAAATTAAAGCCATTGAACAGCAGCTTTCGAAGTTATCTACAAACCTGAGAATGGTGGCTAAAGAAATGAAGGACAAAGTGAAATTAGCTTACGAAAGTGTTAGGAATGAAAATAAAGTTGTTACGAATAAAGTTCGCGATGAAATTGAGTTGTACTCCTCTTCAATGAAACTAATTGACCATGGTACAGATATAAAAATATTTGAGGAAGGACGAAAATTGGAACAAAGGATTTGTAAAGCGCCATCACCGACCAGTGCAGTGTCCTTAAAGAATTTCGGAAAGAAGCTTTATAAACCAGCTGGAATCGAGGTGATACCACTGAGGGCCTTAATGGGAACTTTGGAAGACCATGTAAGGTCGATAGTTGAAAATCTGATATTGTTGGTGTTGGTTTGAATTGTTATTAGTAGTATAGGAAACATAGCTCCAGGCGCACATGACCAACGTTTGACCCATTTTTTCATTCTTTTGTTTATACATATAAGGAATATAAGACTCCAGACACTATTTTTAAAGAACTTTTCACAACATTTAGAGTTATTTAAGATAATGGTCGTCAACGATTGCATGATAATAACTTCGGGCTCGTTGGTCCTGAAAATGTCCATGAGTGTAACTTCTGGCTCAAATTTTGTACATTTTTGTGTGAGCGAAACTTCTGTGTCTGGTGTCGTCAGATGTATTGTGAGCGAGAACTGTGAAATTCTCCATATTTTAAGAGCATAACTTTTGCTCACTGGTTGTTTCATTTTTAACAGCGCATCATCTGGCGCGGTTGTCTTCAACCTTGTATATGCTAGAAACCATTCATAGTGGTCATCACATTTGCTACGAGAAACCTTTCTCACAGATCGTCAGATTTAATTATGAGAGAAGCTCGACTCACTGGTCATAATGTTACATAGATACATGAAGCAGTGGCGGTCAGACTTATTATGAGAAAATCTGACTAGTTGGTCATACAAATAGTTATTATAATAAAATAATGTCATCGTATGAGCTCCTACTTTAGCTTGATGCTTTGCGCCTTATAATGCACGAACTGAGTATATTTATTTCCGGTAATTTTATTTTTCTTGAAAATACAATGTCAGTACATAATAACTTTTTATTGCATATTTCTAAAATTCATTTGAATACTTTTATTTCATCGACATTGTTACAAAATGAATGAAGTTACATTAATATGCAGACCGCTTAGCTCATCTTTGAGACCAGCCCCGTGAGCACGACATTTAGAACTTTTAAACAAGTTTTATATAACATTGAACTTAGACTTGTCGTCCATCACTTTAAAATTACTTCGCCTCTATAGATATATATTTAAAAATTACTAACGCTCGATGTCCCTGTGTGCGCGGGGTCTGATTGTACCAAATCTGTCCAATCGGTATAAGGCCGGTCTTTCCCACAGGTACATCGCCATTTGCATCAGAATAGTATTCTCTGTTATATTTTGTTTTGCTTTTTTGTGTCTATGGGCTAACATATTAATATCACTTCTTATTCTGAACTACGTTTTAAAACTATCCATGTATTTATATGTAAATATTTGTATTTTTTAAATTTATATGTATGTACATATATGTTCTTAAAAATATACATGTCGATGCACCTATAATGTGTACTATTAGTTCAGCACAAGTCTCATCAAAATGGGTTTCAGCTAATAATTGAATCACTCATGCTTTTAGCCAGCTGCTCTATAGATTGTCACATGAACCTATAACTATATATGAATCGAAGTGCCCTTTTAACGGTTATTTGCTTGACATATTTCATCATCTTAGCAAACACGAGGCCCTTCTTGAATGAAATATAGTTCCTACTTTTATTCGGTGACTTTATTCCGTACTCATCTGGTTCAAATTTAGCAAGCATCTTAAGGAACCGATGATTTCATAGGTGGGTAAGTTATTAATGAATAACGTCATATGTTTTGGGGAATCGGAAATTCAAATTACTGTTTTTATGTGAATATGACCTTATGTATTTTAGTAAAGAGATCATGGTGTTGCATTTGTCGAACTTATTTCTTCTTACACAAACTGTGCTTTCTTAGCTAATAAGTTATAAAACATCTAAACGCAATCAGTACCTCTGTCAACCATCGGCCTGTAAAATATAAGAATGGTATTGACGTACAATCCCCATCCCCCGCTTCTATGGAACGTGTTTAGATGTTTGCGTTTTTCCTTATATATCGGGTGGATTTGTAGCAATATTACAATTTTGTGAAATGTTGATATAATCAGAATCTAAATAAACATAATAAAAACACTTCTAATTTATTAAGAAATTTTATAAATTGGATAACCTAGTCTTCTTAAGTTTTTATGTATACCATGTTGTCTACATTGTAACATAGCTTTTGTATTTTGGTAGCCTTTCTAGACTATATAAAACTATATTATATCCATCTGATTTGCGTATCTTTGATGACGCCAAATATAATAAAGATACAGTTGATCTATCTAGATATTATGATCGCTTGAAATTAATATTATCAACATGCCAACTTGTCTAACCGTCTTTGTGTTAGTTATTTGTACTGGTTAATTGTAATTTCTATTATCTGATGTTGTGTAGCAAAATAGTCCCGAAGGAACAAAACTTGACGTATGACGGTAACGTATCCACCTTCCAGTATTTACAACACCATTTCATATATATCAGATTCACTCTCAGTTTTCTCAATGATCAATATTTTCACTTTTCATCTGAATTTATTTTGATGTGCTGTCTGTATGATCATTTGGCAGATTCAACATATTTTCAACAGCATAGTAAGCAGAACAAATTTTTGTACCTATTGTTTACATTGGTGTTCGGGTTGTCATGCCACTTATTCAAATTTAAATACACGATGTGTTAGAGCGATTGATAACAATCTAGTGCAGTGTTAAAATATTCAATCCTATCACACATCAATCTTGTATTTTCATTTTATTTCCCGCTTTATTTGAAAAGCAAAATGTAACATATGCATTCAGTAACATCACCCATTTCACGCATGTTCATTATGTCCACAGGCATTGTTTGATATCATTGTACTCATTACTTTAAATATCTTGAGTAAGCCGAGTTGTGGCCTCATCAATCTGGCCATTAAGTCTATCTGTATGTTTATATGAACACATTTTCCAAAGTTTCAAATGACCACTGCCTTACAGTATGGTTAAATATTGTCAAACAAATGGTGCAAAACCTGATTGTTATCAATGTAATATTCGCTCAGTTACGTTTGCCGCCAAGTTTTGTTTAGTGTTTTGGTTATATATATATATATATATATATATATATATATATATATATATATATATATATTCATAGTTTTTTTTTTGTAATACTTAAATATGGGTTATTAGTCTAAAATTAAAAATCAACAAGAAAAGGTCAGCTGAATAGCACTTATTCCTAATCTTGTCCAGTTGTTTTAGCATTTCATTAGACTTTACTCTCAATCATATTTAACGAGATTATATTCTAGTATTCCGAAACAAATAATGGCATATAAAAGCCTTTAAATATTATTTTAAATATTTGCACACTAATTGGAAGTGAAGGTTAGATTACACGAATATATCGAAAAATCGGTTTAAAAATGCAATATAGATATCATAAGCTGGTTGTGGAATTTCTTCTGGCATTTATGAGAGGAAGATGTGCTTTACTTAGTGAAAATTTATACAAGTAGAAGAAAACATTTAGCAATGAATTTTAAAACAGCATAAAACATTGAAGAATTTTGAAACTTCTCTATTTATATCCGATTCTAAGGACAAATTGTAGCAGATATTGGACGTTTAAATCTGTCCAACAGGAATTATTGTAAAGGCATATGCAAGGTAAAATCAGGAAAACAATAACTAAAAAGGTATCGGATGGATTATTTTAGATTGTAAAAGACTAGCAGCAGATGATGTGTTCCAAGTAAATCTTGCATTTGTAGCGCTACGATTCTATGTAAACTATGTAACAGAAAGAAGCAAAACCAACAAGTTAAGTAAAAGCAAGAAATAATTTAAATTATAAAATGAACATTTTAAGACTAATTTACAGTGGTATTGTGCATTTAGTCTCAAATAATTCTAAAAGTTCTATCACAAGTTCAGAAGTATAGAGTATTACGAAGAAATTCCAGTATTGAATATGATGACATGCCTATAATCTTGGTCGAGCTGATGTGCCAACAGTTCTGATGTATCTTAATGATATAATATAGAATATCCTTCAATGAATTCACAAACATCCCTAAATAGTTATTTAATCCAAGATATAATTGAGCACTTTACAATTCCAATGAATACTTTAAATAATAGATTCCTCTCAGATTATAACTGAACACAATTTAAAATACTGATATTAAGACATGAATCACTAATTTTGTAATTTTACTTTCTTATATACAGACTGTCACCAGAATTAGGACACAATTAAAATTTCCAATCACATTCGTAAAATTTAGCAAATAACTGGATATGTTTACATAGTAAATAAAGGATATAATAAATAGATAGACCTGACCTGGTAGATCATGTTTTCTTTTTCCAAGGGAAAAACATTGTCCTGAACTCAAATCCAACTTAACATGATCTTCACAAATAAACCTGATCTTAAATAATAATTTATAATAATGGAAAAAGCTTAGTTTTGTTATATGCTATTTACAATGACCCGTTCAATCTATACTCAATAACAAAAGTTAAACACACACACACAATATATATATATATATATATAACATTAGGTAATTTGTTTGGGAGGCGTGTAATGTGATTGTCAACCCTGTAAATATCGATTGTTTAAATAACGACGTTTAATTACATATTTAGTACATAGTAGTTATTGTAAACATTTACAAACCCTAATTTCCATAGCAAGCTAATAACTATAAGCTCTTCCTTGTATATATGCTACAAAAGTCACAATGATATGATAATATTTGTCTCAACGAAGGAATATATATATATATATATATATATATATATATATATATATATATATATATATATATATATATATATGCACACACACACACACACACACACACACTTTCTTGATTTATTCGATCACTTATATCCGAACATCTTCAGGAAATGATGTACAACGGACAGTTTCTGAGACCACACTTGTTCCAGTATGAACATTAAGACAAAATATATAGATAATTCCTCACTTAATTTCTGTGATTTCTTATTATATTTTTTCATAATTTTTCATCCAGTAATGCATCGGTATCAACAGTTTTTAAACCTTTTCATATGCCCTTGATAACGTGTTTTTAAGCAACACCGTTTCATTACTAACTGAATAAAAATGTGCCATGGACATAGTTTGTTTGAGAAACTTCTATCACCTTCTGATGAATTTCCTATCTTAATTGAATATATGCTCGCGTTTCTCATCTGATAAAAATTTAACATATTGTGATATTTCCGTAGACATCGTGTGTAGCTAGTTCAGTTTTATTTTTGAATAAAGGAATGCATATCCGAATTTATTTCTTTTGTACCCATATTCCTATTACACGACTGAATTACTTTAGAATATTTTATGCACAAATTAATTTTTGCACCGTAGCATGAGCAAAACATGTACTATAGGAAGTGCAGATTTTGTGATAGGATTATGCGACCCAACATTATGTGTAGTAATCAGTCGTATAATATACCAGTTATATCCGATTATAGAAGTTACGGTTGCTTGTTTTGTCTGTTCGCCTACGTAATGCATTTTCCTGTAAATTATTAGTCGTTTTACATGCTGGAAAGATTTACAACTGGAAATTCTTATCTCCTCAGCAAACTGAAGATAGAAGGATATATATATATATATATATATATATATATATATATATATATATATATATATATATATATATATATATATATATATATTCCTTTAAATACATGTATTTTGTAGTCTTGCAGCACAGGGATGATTTTTTTAAATTCAGTTTTGTTTATATATGTATATGTTGAACTTTTTCTTTTGTGGACATTTTAATATCTTCCTCCAAACCTCTTGCCAACATTTGGATATTTTGCTTTCTTTATTGTCATTTAAAGTCGTCAACTGAGCAACAGTGACTTTTTATTTACACGCTCTTTCATACATTTTTAGTCAATGCTGCATTGTTATGAGCAGATTGCAACTTTTTCCAAATACACTTTTTCACACATTTTTTCGGCGACAACTTTTTCTCCAGTGGAAGAGGTCAGTTCCAGGGACATTGTTTGTTCATGAAGACTAAATTCAACTTCTTAACAGGCTACATACTTACGTTTCTGACTAAATACAGTGTTTGCAAATTTTGTCAATTTCGCAAAAAACGTCTGGATCCATTCTTATTCAGTTGTTAAGTAAATAATTATAAATCTCCAAATTACAATTTTGCCAAAAAGCCAACTAAAAAGATATACTATTATATGTACAAATTAAGGTTAAAAAGATCAAAGCAAAATCGAAACGTAATAAAAAGTGTTCGTAATTTTGACAGGAATAAGTACCATAATATTTGGTACAACAGTCGGTTGTGCTGTGTACTAGTTTTAGGAGATTGTACAGGTTATGAAAAATCTTTATATCTATGTTTCCTTATTTCTGTTTGTGAACTTGACTAAGCACCCTTCACCTAAGCAAGTAGTAGCATCTCATTTCAGAAATATTTACATCTTAAATTTTGTCTTCTCGCGAAAAGAAAACAACAACATACAGATCTTCAAACCTGTACAGTAGATTAGAAGAAACGGGAACTATTCTAGAATACTCTCTTCAAATAATGACATCCGCTGGGTCTGTGTCCGCAGATATTTGCATGCGTAGCTACCCTATTTTGATGGGGTGTAAGCGAATTGTATTCATCATTTCTAGTTTTACGTTTGATATTTCTTTTCAGGAATTTGGAGAACAAATACAAAGAGTAAGTCTTATTTAGTTTCCCTCAGCAAGTGAGCGCATCGTATGTATTGTCTAAGTTTCTGCAATGAATTCTCTGACGCTTGTATATAATAAATATAACCTTTCATCTAGTTTCACTCTTCCAAATGTTCATAAATTAATTAACTATGCTTTAATTAGGACAAAAGTACTAGTGAAATCATTTTATGTTACATCAGGTTATCAGAATGGATTTTGAGTGCATAATGGGATACTGGTCTGTGTAGCCCAAACAACACCTTTCGAATTTTATGATACAGGTGGATACCTGCTACCAAAATCTATCTATCGGTTGCTATTGTATGTGATCATCTAGATCTACGGTTTGCACATGCGGAAAAAAGAAAGCGAGAGACAACCCAGAGAGTAGAATGAGAGATTCAGATCAAATTGCAAATGCAGAAGACACGATATGCAAATGAACTTGCAAATACTAAAGGAAAGGAACAAGATAATTGTTTAAAGAATTAGAACTGGAAACCAGAAAGTACCCAACTCATGAATGTTCAGTTTTTGATGTTACACAAATATTTTAACGCAAAAGATGCAGATCAATATCTTTCTCATCTGGAACAATTAGTTGCTAATTTAAAATGGCCAAGTGAGCACAGGGCTATGTTATTACAGAATATGCTTATTGGCAAAGCTCGTGAAGTTTATACCTTACTGTCAGTGGAAGCAAATACTGATGTGGTTTGGTGAAGGAATTTATTTTGAAGGGTATGAGTTAGTATCTGAGGCATATCGACAGAGGTGTTGGAACTACAATAATGAAAAAAACCAAAACCATGTTGAGTTTGCTATAAAAAAGAAAATAATTTGCCAGGTGGTTTGCATTTAAAAATATTGATAAAGATTGTGACAACTCCTACTTGTCGATGAGTTAAAGAACTGCGTCCACAGTGATCTAAATGTTTAACTTGATGAATACAATATATATACTTTGGAAAACGTCGCTTGTACACCCAAAGAATAATTTACTGGCTGACAAAGTTTGATTTCTCAATAAGTTTTCCTCTCGACAGATATTTAGAAAGAAACCAACTCAATCTCAAGCAAGTACTTAAAAATTTTAACCTGGTACAACTTATGAGAATCCAACGTTTGATAAGACCGATAAGAAATTATTACCTTTTCGTACGTGTAATTATTACAAGAAAATTGGACTCGTTATTTCTGATTGCTTTAAGTTAAAAAATAAGCAACATAATAAAGACAAAGCATTTCCAAATGATCTTGTTTCCCATAGGTCAGGGTCATGTATTAGAAACAATATATTTATGGGTCAAACAAACTCGAGTCTGATGGTCTGATTCTATTATGGATAATTTATTAACTACTGATGTCGAAGGGTTCTTTATCACTTATTGGTTATTTGTCTATCCCTTTTTAAAATATTAAAGGACACAAGAGCTTCTCATAGTCTTTTATTGTCAGGTATTTTGCCTTTGTTTGAGAAGTAGTTTTATTTTCCTGAAAGTGTTCTTGTTCAGGTAGTAGAGTGCAGTTTTGTTCAAATTCCTTTCAATAATCTTAATTTGTCATCAGATACAGTTTCCGGACCAGTGATTGTCGGCGTTGTGAATTTTTTGTCCATATAATGTGTTAATTTATTGCTAGTTAATGACTTAGCTGTTGATAGCTGGAGATAAGGTTTTGGATAATCCACTTGTAACGGACAAGTCTTGTTTTAATCGAGAGGTTCAGTCTGTTGAAAAGAAAATCCCTTATTTATACCCGGCTTGTGCAGTTACTAGAGCTGTGCCAAAATGAGATTTATGAATGAAGTTGATCAGGAAACTATTCGTTTGGCTAGCACATTTATTGAGCAGGCTTTTGATGAGGTCCATATTGCTCCTGCTACTGATCAAAATGTATTGATCATTGTGATCTTTTTAACCACTCATTGTCTTGTTTCTAAGCAACAATTATTTGCCGCTGACCACTAAAAAGACCCTGAGATTTCCTGTTCGTTTCAGAGGTCTATTAGTGAAACTGATTATGCAGAGGTACTTGCTATATTTTGAGAAATAGGGTTCGTGTGAGAAGATAGAGACCACGGAGGTACCCGTTGATGACGACTGATCAATGAGCTATCAAGCTATAGTACCTAAGTCATATAGACAGGAAATGCTTAGGTTAGCCATCAAACTAATTTGCTGGTATTTTGGGAGTCGATAAGACTTACCACAACGATCTTAAATCATATTTATTAGTTGGAAATTAAAGGTGATGTTTCCAAATGTTGTAGATCTGGTTTTATTTTTCAATTGGTCAGTGTTATTTCTTTTGAACTATCTTCAGGGCTTGTTCATGGACCATTAAAATTGTTAAAAGAGAAACATAGGAATAACAGAGAATTCCCACATAAGTTGTTAGATTATGTGTCCGATTGGGAAGTAGTAAATTATAATCTTCTGTCTACGCACTAAAGTTAAGGCAGGTAAAAACTATGAAGGTAAGAATTCGTCAACCTGGTGACAAAGTTCGCTGTTTCTTGCCAGTACATCAAAATCCTCTTCATGGTAGATATTGTGATCCTTATAAAGTTAAAATAATCTGATTTAAGTTAAATCAAGACTCGTGGGAAGCGGAAATAAAAATAACTCTGCCATCAACAATGTAAATATGTTTTGAGGAGTATGTTAATCGAGATAGCTCTGTAGATCATACAGAAAAGTGAACGGTGTCACCAAAACACTCAAGAATTGATGACTGTATTAACAGAATTGGCCAAAATATGCCACCAAGTTTGACCTGTTAAAAGATTTCTGGCAGATTCCACTTACGGATATAGCAAAAGAAATTTTCGCTTTTGCAACTTCAGTTGGATTCTACAAATACAAAGCGATGCCATATCAAACATTCTCCCTCAAAATTCAAGCGCTTATTGAACACGATGACATCTGGTACAGATTGCTGTGATGCATGCATCGGCGACGTCATCATATACAACGATTCGTGGACAGATCTCGTGGAAACTATCCTGAAATTGTTCGTTTGATTGAGTGAGCAAATTTGACAATTGAAGTAAAATTAAGTTTTGCCGAGCTTGTGTCACATTTTTAGGAAACATTGTGGGACATGATTAAGTCAAGCATGTAGAAGCTAAGGTTAAAGCTGTCTCTAAATTCCCTGTGCCTATCAGTAAAAAGCAACTGATGCAATTTCCTGGTATGGCTAAATATTATCGGACATTTGCTTAAATTTCTCTGTAATATCTGAGCAACTGACCAATTTATTAACAAAGTAAACCATGTTTATTGGCCTGAGAAATGTCCCGAAGCATTCGACAAATTAAAGGCCATACTTAAAAGTGCACCATTCTTTCAGCTTCATATTTCAACCAATAGTGTAAGATGTTCGATGCTGCAAGTGATGTAGGGTTTAGTAGCGTATTTATTCAGGACGATAAAAAGTGCATGGATTATCTAGTGTGTTTTTTTCTATGAATAAAAACAAACAAATAATAAGTACCAGCGAAATTATTCCACTATCATGAAAGAGTGTTTGGCTATAATTTTGGCTTTTCAATACTTTAAAGTGTATATTAATGCTGCAAAATAAAAAAAAAATAAAAGTTTGTTGAGATAGAGCTTGATGTTGTAAGAATACAACATCGACATTTGGCACATTTAGAGAATAGAAACTCAGAAACTCATCGCAGATGCACTTTCACGTGTATTGGAGGTACATTTTGTTTTATTTTGTATACAGTTTTGTACATTGATTATACATCTTCCAGTGAAATTTTATTATTGTTACCAATTGTGTGTCTGATTAATATGTGATTTCCCTATGAGGGGAGGTGTTATGTATATCTTTACTTTTTGTAACTCCTGATACATGATTTTATCTAATATTTGTAAATCCCTGTCTATTGTACAGAGTACGCTTAGTTAGATGTTGTCTACATGACCTGACTCTATTAACAGTGTAATGTTACATAGGATCGATAAATATATGCTTACGTATTGGTTGAAGAGTTGTAATGATAGTCTTAATGACGACTTTGCCTTATTTTCTTATTGGCTGATACTGTTTAAACATCCTCGACATCCAAGAAACCCTATCCACATCTTTGCGGATCGCACATATATTTAATATCTTTGCCCTAGTGACTATCTGTTGAACTTCATGAGTTGTCTCCCTTAGTATGTAATTCCGACTGACCGATAGCGTGTAAAAATGGTGAGTTTACTTTGTAAGTTTACCATCGAAAGTATGACTATATACCATAGATAAGCCGTTACATTAATATTTGAGGGAAAGGATTTATGTATACAAGCACGGACCGGCAGTAAAAAATTGCTCATTTAGGAGTCAATTCCAGTTGTGTGCTCCACTTGTCTCGATCTTGTAGGAACAGGTTTCAAATGTAAACAACCTGATTTTGATGCGATACAGTATCCTGCCTTCTTTTCGATTATACTTGGAATTCAATTATAAATCTAGCCTTCATGTTATCCTAGTTACATCTGAGTACAAAATGAGAAGCTGTTTCTTTGACTCAAATAAAACCTGGCACATTTTATGAGACAGGTAGATATATGTTACCTCTATCTATCCACACACACACACACACACACACACACACACACACACATGTATTTAATATATGTGACCGTGAAGTTTCAGCTTTTTGTTTGTTATAGAACTTTAACTCTTCAGAACAATTAAAATGCACCTGACATCTTTGAAGACAACACTTTTGATAGTATCATAGATTCGACATAGACATATTAATGCCTATTTCGTAATATAAACTAATATAGTTGCAAGCTTATTTAAGTCTTGCAGCTAAAAAGGCTTTTTAAAATTCATTTTTGTTTTTATTTGGTGAAGTTTTGAATATCTTTCTCCAATCTTCTTTCTGCCACTCGTTTGCTAATTCTCTTTTTTGTCATTTAAAATCTTTTACTCTAAATATTCTTTATGACATTTATTAAGAAATTTGTCTATGATTTCTTCTTTACAATCTTGGAATTTGATCGTGTACAACATGTTCAGTGTTCACAAACATAGTCTAGCATTAATAGATTTTGGTGAATCATTATGACTTTTTAGGTTGTTTTCGTCAAACATACTATATTAGGTTATTAATTTGTTAATCGAATAATTTCCCGTTTTTCCTATTTATACCTCGAATGATGCATTGGTATCCGTAGTTTTGAACTCATTCCAACTACACTTTAACAAACGAATTTTGGCGACACCTTTTTATTTCTAATTGGTCAGAACAGTGCCAGTGACATGGATAGTTTGCGAAAACTACCAGCAACTTCGGAAAACGATACTAAGTTAACGGAATATATACTCCCTAAGCTACCAATTTATCGTTCACCGAAAAAATTAGTTATAGTGCATGGGGGGACGTGTTACAAGTAGTTAATAACTTTAATCTCCTCACAAAATGAATCAGAAGATCAGGTATGTAGATGCGGGATAACCTTTACAGTATATTAATTACATTTATATTGGAGAAAACTCCTTTTAAGTAATGAAATACACTCGATTTATATTCGCGAATACGTATACGCGTATCTACATTCTTTTGAAACAAATGACATTTATTCACCATTCGTAATTGCGCTTCTATAATTGTTTCTTCAGCGAACGCGAAATCGAAGAGAAATAGCAAGTATTATTTTTATTCACCTACAATAAAGGAGTACGTATTATTTCCTGAACAAGGTTATAAAATCATCTCAGGTACCATTAGGTTATCCTAATTATCGTTTTGCACGCCTAATGAAACGCTTTTCTCTTTGCATAAATTAAATAAAACCTGACAAATGTTATGATATATCTACCTATCTTTCTATCTATCTAAACGCTCGCACACACGCACGCACACACACACACACACACACACACACACACAGATATATATATATATATATATATATATATATATATATATATATATATATATATATATATATATATATATATATATATATATATATATATATATATATATATAGTTAACATTTTGTGGTCTAAATAATATAACAGAAAATCGTTCAAGCCAAGAACGTTTAAAGCATTTTAAAAAAATAACTTATTTTTCTACATTATAAAGTCAAAAATTAAAAATATATTACAGTTTGATGAATGAAATCATAAATAGACTCAAAGGTTCTAGGACAAGTCTAGAAGTATCAAGTATTCTAAGTGAGTCCCAGTTGTGTTCCGAATATGCTTCAATCTATTTTGCTGATTTGATAATTGTGTGGAATAGTTTTATGTGCAAAAAGTCTTGATGTATCACAATGATATAATCCAAATGACTTTATATGATTCACAGTAATTCCACAATAGTTATTCATAAAGTTTAAGCTAGGAATAACTAATTGTCATGTTGAGATCCCTTATTTTAAAACTTAGACGCAAATTCAGCAGCAGAATGATGGTCGAATAATAAATTTAAAAATCATTCTAACTTGAAAACAATGTCTGGTCTTTTAATATATAACATATAAGAAATTAGATAACCTGATTCTCTTAAGGGGAAACCCATGACCTAAAAGAATCTAATCAATTTTGTGACCAAGATTTACTATACACATTCGAATGTCATTGAAACTCAAACAAAATGACCTTATCTTATGGCATAAAACCACAATGGACAAAATCAGCAATTTTATGTTTTTTTTGCATACTGATTGACCCATACAAATCTATCACAATCTATAATAATACAAATTAACACACACACACATGCACACACACACACACTTCTGTCTTAAAATAATCGGAAGCACTTATCTCGAAATGACACTTTTAAATTTGTCATGAATAAGAGAAAGCCAGATATAACAATGTATATGCCAGACTATAATATACTATACCGCTTTTATTAAATTCTCAAATCCTCTTAAGCCTTGCACTTACAGGGAGATTTTTTTAAAAGTCAATTTTATTTCCACTTGCTGATTTCTAAAAAAATATTTTCATCCAAACATTTTCCGGTACTTGTATATTTGTTTGTTTTCTTTTATGGCTTTTAAAATCGTTTACTCCACCACAATGACTTTTCCTTTTGTCATTTATTGCAGTAAAGATTTCTTCTTGAATTTGTTAAATTGGCATTTAATTTCGACCCAGAAATTCGGCATTTCTCAAAAACTTACATTAGCACTAATTGTACTTATTATGCCACCAAGACCTCTTAATTTGTTTTCATGCAGAATTTTTATTTAAGCTTTCAGAAGTGTCAATGAATACTCTCAGTCCTTTTCTTATTTGTGCATCGAAATACGCTTTGATATCAGTAGGTGTTAAACTCTTTCTAAATACAAATTGTCACATGTTTTCGACAATACATTTATATTTCTCATCATAGCTTGTTTGCGAAAAAACTGGCAAGTCGCTAGCAGGTCAATAACAATAAAACACAGGAACCTTCGTGTGTACAACGAGGTTAGAGAATGCGTTCTTCAGCGAAGAACACGTCTCTTACGTACCTCAAAAACAAGTCAAATATGACTTCAACGCCCAACTGGCACGACACACATTGTCATCCACAGACCAACGCCAGACATGACACTGCATCAATCACTGTTCACCACGAGTACTAACTCTACAGGGACAAAAAAGTCCACTAATCTCCAAAAATTCTTACATAATACCACCACCTTCCCTTTTCAATTTAGCTCTGCTTCACTCCAAGCACAACCCAAACAAATATATATAATTTACAAAACTCTGGATTCAAGCAGCAAACAACTTTTGAAACTATTACAAATTAACACTGCACACGATCAATATATACAACTTATCCACAGGAACATAATTTTTTTAGACATCTGTCATTACATAATCAATTCACTCGAATCACACTATTTACACAGCTGACGGGCGCATATTAATATGATTCTAACTGCGCGGCTTTTGTATTTAAACCCGTTTGACTATTCGTCCTATACCCAACTAATTATTAATCACGGAGAAACGATTATTACCCTCCCATCATTTGTTTTTAACACCAATCAGCGCTATAAGCACATGAAATAACTGAACTCAGTTTAAAATAATGTCTGTAACTGAATAAAACACAGTGGCGTTTCTTCGCTGGGTCCTTCTTCGTTCCGTTCGTTTGGTCCTTTGAGCCGTAATTGGATATGGCTATACTTCTTCTTCCTTATCGGTTTCATCACCCCTATCGTGTATTTCTTCATGGCTATCGGTGTGTGTATGCTCACTCTCCGGTCGCACTAAGCATTGTTTTAGTCGGTTGAAGTGAACAATCTGATTCGCTTTGTGATTGCTCCGTTACTTTCTTCACAATCCGTCATGGTCCAGTTCATTTGACCTGTAGTTTATGTTATTTCCCTTTCTTTTTCAGAGTATGGTACAACAACACCAGGTCACCATCACTGAAAGACTGACCATGAACCTTGAGATCATAAGCGTATTTCTGACGCCGAATAGCGGTGCCTATTTTGTTGGCTTCCCACATTGCTTCTCTATAATCCGACACAAATCGA
Source organism: Sinohyriopsis cumingii (assembly GCA_028554795.2). Lineage (NCBI taxonomy): Eukaryota > Metazoa > Mollusca > Bivalvia > Unionida > Unionidae > Sinohyriopsis > Sinohyriopsis cumingii. The sequence goes on along the minus strand of CM068837.1, from coordinate 66,146,037 downwards.
GGCATTTTCTTTGGGGTCTCGTCTGGTGTTTTGCCAACTAGAAGATCCATAGGGAGATTCACTTCTCGACCCAGCATCACCTTGTTCGTGGTGAATCTGGAGGAAGCATGCTCATATGCGCGATATGCCATGCTCGTAAGAGAAAATTATTGGTCACAATTTTCTGTTTATCATCCACGTATGCTGCTAGCATCTGGCATAAAGTTCTATGATAATGTTCCACCATCCCATTACATTGTGGATGATAGGGAGACGTTCGCGTCTTCGTAATCCCTAATATTACACAGAGCTCTTTGAATACGGCACATTCAAACTGTCGGCCTTGGTCAGATAACAGCAAACGAGGCACACCAAATCAACAAATAAAATTATCCAGCAACACTCTTGCAACTGTGGTGGCTTCAATATTAGGCAGAGGCACCGCCTCAATCCACTTAGTGAAATGTTCTCCAATTACAAGAATGTATTTCCTTTCTCCGGTTTTGTAAGAGGTCCCAAAATATCCAGGGCTACCAGCTCTTCTGCTTCCCCAGCCGTTATGCCCTGAAGTTTCTCTCGGCGCTTCTGCTTGGTACGTTTGTGCTAAGCACAAACATAGCAAGTCGCACACTAGTCACGAATATCATAACTCATACCGGGCCAATAGTAATGTAAATGTCCCCCAGCGGCTCCATCATGGCATAGTTTTAGGACTTCTCGCCGCCAACTGTATGGTACGACGATGAAACTTTTAACTGGCTTGCCGGAACGATATAGCCAAACTCGCACAAGCATCTCTTCTGACATCCCTAATAATTTGTATGCCCCCCCCCCAAGCCTTAAAGCATGCTCTATTCCCATATACTTCTTCCCAAATCAGCGCGTTGCTGTGCCTCAACCCATTTAATAACTCGTGATAGAGTAGCATCTCTGTCTCTTTATCTCTCCAAATTGTATCCCACGGTCTAACCGTATAGCAAAGAACCCTACGTTACGTTTACTACAGTATTTGCAGCCGTTGCATGGTAAGAGACTCAAACCATCAGCCTTGACATGTCGAGTTCCAGGGCGATGTTCTATCACAAAATCATATTCTGACAACTGCTACAACCAACGGGCCAACTGTTCATCGGGCTCTTTGAAGCTCATGAGCCACCCCAGGCTACTGTGATCAGTGCGTACCTTGAAATTTCTGCTGTAAGGGTAGGTCTTAAAATAGCGAATAAAATGTATGACGATCAACAGCTCACTACGAGTGACACAATACTGGCGTTCTGTCCTGTCCAGACACCGACTAGCGTAAGCTACTACTCTTTCTTTCCCATCTATGTTCTGGGACAGAACAGCTGCTTTGGCTTCGCCACTTTCATCTGCGTCCAGTATAAAGGGGCGATTGAAGTCCGGTAAAGCCAACACTGGTGCAGAGACAAGCGTTTTGCGTAGCTTTTCGAAAGCCATCTGATGTTCTTCTGTCCAGCGCAAAACAGAATTCTTTGTCGCTAGCTGGTGTAAGGGAGATGAAATTTCAGCAAAGTGTTCTACGTTCCGCCGATAATAACTACAAAACCCAAGGAACCTCCACACTGTGGTAACTGGTTTTGGAGTTGGTCATTTCATAACAACAGCTACTTTCTCTGGATCAGTGGTAACTCTTGATGATAAAATAGCATGACCAAGATATCGAACCGCTTGCGTACAGAGTGTAAATTTGGTTTCAACTTTAGGTCGGCCCTTGACAGACAGGTAAAGACCCGTGCCTGTCTTTCAAGCAACTGCTCGAACGTGCTTCCGAACACTATCACGTCGTCGAGATAAATCAGGAAAAAGTCATATTGCAACCCTTCTAGGACGTCTTCCATTTGTCGCACAAAGGTCCCTGGTGCATTGCATAAACCGAACGACATGACTTTAAATTGATAGAGACCCCTTCTCGTTGCAAATGCTCTCTTAGACTGATCAGCCTGTTCAAGTTCTACTTGCCATTACCCCGACATCAAATCCAATGTCAAGAACCAGTTCATGGCAGACAAAGAATCGAGACTATCATCGATTCCAGGAAGAGGGTACGCATCCTTCTCTGTAATTGCATTTAGCGTCCTGTAATCCAGGCAAACCCTCTTCTTCCCATCTTTTTTTTTACCACTATTACCAATGGGGCTGCCCAGGGGCTTACTGGTGGTTCTGTAGCTCCCTTTTCAGCATGTCGTCTACTTGGATGTCAGTCTCCTGTCGGAGCTGGGAGGGTAATCTTCTGGGTGGGACTCGAATTGCCGCGGCATTCCCTGTTTTAACAGCGTGCTTGATAAAGTTTGTTCTGTCCAAGTCTTGATTATCTTTAGCAAACACTGCAAAAATCACTCAACTGTTTACTGGCGGCTGTTGGATCAGGAGTCAAATGGACGCTTGATCTCTCAATTAATTCAGACAAATATAAAGACAGACGGCTGTTCAAATCCTGTCAGGAACGGTCGAAATTTTGTGTCGATAGGGCTGCACTGGCTTCAGCACAACAAACAGCAGCCTGCAAAGTTTACCACATCTTTAGTTGGGTTTAGCAACCTTATTGACACTGTTCCCTCCATCATCTTAATGACGGCTCGCGCGACATGGACTTTCGTTTCATGTCTAAACAATGATAGAGGCTCCAGCACTGACACGGTAGCTAGCTTCCCACAAGCAACATTCGCCATGCACCCTCGCCTGATAACTACCCTCTCAGCCGGGATAAAGATAGTTTCTGCCAAGGTGATACGATGACAGCCCAAAGACCCCGCAGAGTAGCACGGGAGGTTTAGTCCATGCATTTGCAGTTTACACTGTGTTACATTAATGTCTCACTTATGCAGACGGAAAAAATCTAACCCAAGTATCCTATCGGGCCTAATGTCAGCAACGACGAAAACCTGTCGCTTTCTGACGCCATTGCAAACAATCAAAATTTCAGCCTGACCATAAGTTTCAATTTTGTTAATGGAGGCACAGCTTAGTTGGCTATCCACAGTGCTGAGTTTTGGTTTTCGATGACTAAGTGCTTCATACCACCTCTTGCTGATAATAGAAACAGCAGCACCTGTAAAAAAGTGAGCTCCACTCCATTAACAAGACATTGCGTGCACAGTCCCGGTTCTTCGTTTAGATAACGTTCGGGCTTTGAATGTTCTGTACTTATCTTCTTAGAGTCACCCTTTCGTTGGTCTCTTTTTCTCCATTGTTCGTTGTATTTGTTTAAAGACTTGGTGCATTCGCTATGGCAATGACCTCAACCATTACAATTCTACCACTGGACCCCATATCGCATTGAATCGCGTTGCTTATATTCCGACTGGTGCCAACGATCTGATCTTTCCTGATGTTCGTCATTCAACTTCTGATATTGTTCCATTAATTGTTCTACCTTTGCTTCAAGCTATTCGATTACAGTTTTAGCTCTACTCTCCTCACACTTGTCTGCAGATTCTTCATAACCACTACAAGGAGAACTTAACAAAATTTCAATCTTTGTATCGTTTGACCTCATTCGGGGAGGTTTCCCCCCTTTTCCTGAAAGAGCTGTAGAGCTGTGCTTTGTAGTACTCATCTTGGTTACGAGGCGCAACTTCTCAAATTCGACTTGACCTGGCTGGACCTGGAGATCCGTTAAGACTTGGAGAGGATCTTTCTATAAACACGTATCCAAGTGCAATCCCTTTTCAGTTTCGCTCCAATCATTAATCATTGAGCAGTGTTCGAAATGTGTCATATAGTCGAGAAAAGGTTGAGAACCATCGTAATCTCTGCTTTAACTGTTGCCTTAGTTCGAGTTAGAGCCAGAGTAGAACTAAACTCTGTTTGTTCAGTGTCACCTCCCTTGTTCATATGTGAGCCTGGCGTCTCTTTTCCATTTTTTATGTTACTGCGGCTGCCAACCGATCTTTCTCTTAACAATTGGTCCAATGGTTGTGCCAAATTTTTCGTACTTCACTGTAATGAGGTAACTATAGTCTCGAGGAGACTCTCAGTAGACAAACTAATCGTTCTCTTGGATACTGGATACGTGGTTCGATTGTAACTGTCAGACCTCACGTTTTCAGACGCACCCTCCTTTATAGTTTCGAACCTCAGATCATCAGACCTGCCCCCAAATGCACGTGCATTGGCATCACATTTATTGGCCTCGCACGGAGTCGAGGTTGTTGTTGTTGTTGTAGGGCTTAACGCCATTTTTCAGCACACGATAGGCTATACATGGCGGCCAGTATTAATGGTGGAGGAAGAACCCGTGAAAATCCCCGGAAAGAACACCTACCCACGAGAAGCTACTGGCAAGCTTTCTCACATACCCACATTTGGCTGAATCCGAGACTCGAACCCACGCAGACAGAGGTGAGATTTCCGTGATCCGTAACGGAGAGCGCTTTAGACCACTCGGCCACTCGGGGCCCCCGGAGTCGAGGTCAGTAGGAACTGGATGCTACAGTCTACCTACACAAGTTTTCTCTGCCTCGCATCAACATACGAGAATGGCGACTTTGGTAAAGGCGTATTGGTTAAAGAGATAGGGTACCTCTGCCTGTAGCCATTATAATAATTTATAATAATTCCCCTTCAGTATTCCTTATTAGCCTGTCGCGATGTACTTTGTAAGAAACTTGCCAACTACCAATTGCTATTTTAAAACAGATATAGAGATGTTTGTTGTTGTTGTTGTTATTATATTTGTTATTGTTCTTGGTGTTCTTATTGACAAATCTGTTACGGAATTTCAATAAATTCAGTATAAAGCTTATGAACTGAACACAATATAGCGGTGCGGGGGGTATTAAAAAACAAACGTTATTCATTAGCAATTCTTCTCTTGTTATTTAAAAAATATTATGCAACCAAATTCATAAATCTCGCCTGCCCAGGACTTCGTGGTCAATAATTCCAATATTATTAGATCATTCCAACTTAGTTACCTGGCGAAGAGTCTGTCATTTTGCCCAGTTCTGTTTTCCACGTCCACAATGTAACATGATATTCTCACTCCGAACATTTTTTCTCCTGTGTACACTCTCAGCTATTTCACTTTCTTGTCCTTATTATCGGTGTATTTTACATCCGAGATACAATATTCAGTCTTGACTGAACATAATGCAGTCAAATTAAATATTTTCTTAAGAGCAAATAAATATATCTACTTCCGCAGACTAAATGTCGCGAAACCAAAGTGCAAATTTTAAAAGCACTCTAACATTAATATTTTTTTATATTTTTTTATAGGACATGTCTTTCTTTCCGATTTGCGAAAAACAAATCACTTTTAACCCAATCACATAACTGTTTACATATTTCACCGCTAGCCACCATAAATTTTCTTGTTACATTCCAGGGGCCTTTACTTGACCGAGAGGTGTCAAACCCTGGCGCGATTCCCGCTTGAAGTCATAAGTTTACCCCAAATTTCCAAAGACTTCCATACAAACTTCATTCTAGACATACATTTCTAATCAATGCAAGACCACAGATCTCACAACCTGCCAAATATCCACCAACCGCACACCCGCACGGCCTCTTTTCGTTAGGTTTCTGTACCGCCAGCAGTTCTCGCCGTATAAACTATGCAACTGTCCTTTAGCACAGGGAACTATTTTAGCTACTCCACCTTAGGCCAGTCAAACTATGGTTCCCAGGCACTTTCTGACAGTATAACTGCACTACATTTGTCACCATGGCGACATAAACGGTATCTGCCAGGTCCCTTCCTATTTAAAGCAGCGGTTAAGACATTTAATGTAGGTATGTCTCTTTTGATCTTGTATTTGTGTATGCAGTGCTTGGTAAGTAGAAAAATAAAATAAATAAAATAAAACGCGTTTTCTTTGAAAAGCTCCACATTTATATCTCACAAGAAAACCATTTTGACCTTTGGAATAAGTATTTTTGCCCAGTATATATCGAATCCTCAGAAATACATCACTTCATAATCTATTAATGATATGCTACATCCCCCATCTCCACGCCTTGGTCTCAAGAAAGACATATTTTCTATCCTGCCGAAACATACGACTTTTAATTAATCATATAAACACGCTGTCCACAAGTGGAACACTATTATTAATTCGCAAACACATTTCAGTTGTTGGAATTGGTTCATGTTTTGTCGCTCGTAAATTAATCGATTCACGAATGTTCGATGGCAAGTAGAGCATTGCATTCGTTCTTCGTCTTCATGAATACAATATTTGGACGCTAAACAGACAGATCTCTCCCGATTGCTAAATCCTTGGTCACGTTTGAAGCAATATTAATCGTATCCGATAAATAATGTTTTGCTTGTAGCAGCAAAATGATCTTGATGATGATACGTTTGAATCTGTTTTACGTCTTGAAAATGTACTGATCGAAACGGGAAGGTTTTACGATATACTTTGAGCACATAAAGAGGAGACAGTGCGTCTTGAAGGTTTAACATTTCAGGAACTCCAAACACGGTCTCATATGAAATGCATACGTTTTTCAAAAGGAGGTTTGCTTTTATTTGTTGCTTGGCTCTGTATGATCGTCTAATGTTCTCCTATAATCGTCATACAGCATCTTTCTTTTCTGATGCGTTTGAACCGCCCTGATGACAATTGCTAAACATGTCAGATACTAATGGTTGTTCATCTAGGTGACACTTTATTTGGTACTGAGGATTTCATCCACAATTGAGACCTTGCGTCATCCACTGTATCTTGGAGATTAAAAGTTCATCTTGTGAAGAGTGGCCTTTCAATCGGTTATGTCAGACTCATCTTTGAATTGTTGTAGCTGTTGAATTTGCTCAAGATTTTGGAAAAGTCAATTCTCCACGTGTACTAAACTTGATCCACACAGGAAATTTCAGACAGTCGTGAATAATTGATAGTCTCATGGTATCCTGATCTTAAGCTTGGCACTGTCGTTAGAATGTGTCTAACAAAGACTCCAATAAACCTATAGCGAAGCAATTTGATTTTTTCCAGAACGTGACACTTAGATTAGTTTAGACAATTTGTCGTTTCCAGTTCGCGTAGGTACACTGGCAGATGGTGTTACTCATTACAGAGTAATTGCTATGATATTATCAAACAAAACAATGCAGCTCGAAGGTATTGGTAAACGAACGAGGGTCGTTGATGTACCTGTGGAAAACATGTAATTGAACCATACATTTTGTAAGATGTCATATCAGCACATCAGTATTACCCTGACAAACACAAAAGACACAATCGGCATCGGCAAGTAATTGTGGAACAACAAAACTACAAAAATCAACGGCGTTCTAAGGCTCAAATAAATTATCGTTGACCGAACGTCAGATGAAACACTTTAATGACGCTAAGAAGTCAAAGACTGGTATGAAACTTCTCTTTATGCGAGTGAGATCAACGATACAATTAAGACTGGTAGTATATTCCCACTCCTTGCAGCTATTCCAGCGCTGATTGCCGCTGAATCTCCAACTGTTGAAGAAGCAGCCGCACTCGGCATCACTGGATCCACTGCATGGATGGAATTGAGAAAAGCGACGGGGCAGGGTCTGAAGGCCAACCTCAAGACCTCAAAAATATAATCTAATGTCATGGGGTTTACGACTATCAGGAACGTGGTACGGTCAAGGTCAGTTCCTATTAGGAACATTTCAGTAAGCAAGCTTAGAACGCAAAGCGTTCCAATGTCTGATTTTGATTTACTTGATGTTTCTCGGCGATGAAACATCAAAACCATTAGAAGATTTCCGATGAGTGATTAGTTACCAGAACAAACAAACTGCGTTGATACTGGTATTTATAATCTTGATGGTCGTTCTGGGATACATACGCTATTGATCCACGTAGTGTTGTTTATGTTTATTCGCACGGATTGGCGCCAATAGAAGAAGTTGTAAAATACATAGATGGATTTGCCGTCCCGATCTGGCACTCAATATTACCAACATCAAATCTGATATAGAGGCTATATGCGGTCCAGAAGCACTTGCTGTACTTAACACTATATCAAGGTCATCAGTACCGCCGCATAAAGCAGTACTCGTTTCTACTATCTGTCGATTTAAACACGTTTGAAATTTATAATGGTAAATATTTACGGAAGATCTCATGACGCTAAGGTTAGAGGTAAACCTGGTCCCGGCGAAATTGATTCGTCAGCGTATGCGACACGAGGTGAGCTTGCTGATCTTATGAACATCACTGGGGTTGACAGAGATGAAGGTTTTCAGGATCAATATAAAATGCTAAAGACGAGCAATATTATGTCGATATTATCAGGTGAGTTTTAGGTGCCACCACCGATAGCATCGTGGTATTTACTGATGGTGGAAAAACCAGAGTCTCAAGCGTATGAATCGCGGCGATCAGAAACTAGATCAATAAACGTGTTGTTAAAACTGGTGATACAATGACAGATGAACTCAACATGAACATATATAAAATTGTTCTACTGAGAGAACCAGCGTCCGACGACGACACCGCAATGAAGAAATACGTGGATGACAGCGACACCCCGATTGATAGTAAGTTAGCCATGTTGTGAGCTAAGTATGACGTTCGATGAAATCACCGAAATATTCTTTGGGAGTCGAATGATTGTCATCCTGAAACTCACTGAAATTAACACCGAACTCTGATCTGGCCAACATTAAAAAACAAATCAATAGCCACGATCAAGGAATCGCTTGCAGATATCCCCGACGTCGCTGAACGCGTCAGAAAGGTTGATTATGGTGTAATTCATACGATCCCTATCATCAATGCGGTATACACAAGGAGATCTGGATCAGCAACATGATCAAGGAAAATAACTCAGTCAAACATACCGTTGAGGTCTCCAGCAAGTACAGGCTCTCGGTGTTGAGCTCCGCGGAATTTAGTATATTTACGATATATCCATGGCGTCATTGAACCGATAAATTTTGTGGAATCGTGCCAGTCATTCTAAATCAAAATACCGAGAAAATATTCATATCGGATCCCTAAGACAAAAAATTAAATTCTGCAATGTTCAGGTGGTCTCGTGAATTTGTCGCGCGACAGCTCAACTGATTACTTAATACATATATAGCCACAATGAATCCCAAACAGACTTACATATATAATCAAGTATGTGATTGACAGGAATAGCTGAAAATAATCAAAGACGAGCATATGACGAAATAGCGGCACTGCAGCAGTTGCATCTTCGTCACCGACAGCCTCCTCCTCAGGCCTCGAGGACGTTGCTAAAATGTATCGTTAAATATCCCATCATAAGTCGTAATTTATAATCCGTATAAATATAATAATTACAGCAGACATAATTACACGACTGGAACACAACTCAGCGGAGGACTACACTATTATGAGTGATTTCAACGAAAGCCAAATGAAGAACAAAGGACAAGACTCACTTCTAAATACTTTACACTACGACTTATGATGGGATATTTAACGATACATTTTAGCTACGTCGTCGAGGCCCTGAGGGGGAGGGCCGAGTTGGGGTCACAATATTATCACCCCGACTCCCTTCGTCAACGTTTATCTAATAATAAAAGTAATGCATTGAGAGTTTATTATAAAATCAGAAGTGATGAAGTGCTAGAGAGCGACATTGATGGAGGTGTAATGGTGATAGGAAAAGGTATTAGCGATAGATTTTCCATCTCAAGAAATTAATATATCGAAAATTAAGAGTCTTATGGATAAAATGAGTGATACTAGTTCTCTAAACTTGTTCAAAAGTAGAAATCAATGGAAGGGAAAACAAACCTCAAACACAACAACGATCCAACGATGGGATGTTGACATGTATTGACAGGCCGTATTATTAGCGAGCATTTCCAGTGTCTGTCAGTGTTTACGCGCTTTATACGTTACGTTAAAAGAACCTAACATCGATGATCTTCAAGCGGTGAGTGGTGTTAGCACCAAGACTGGTATCTTAAACTGCGTACTTCCAAGGGTCACATAACATTTTGTGAAAGTGCGACGAGGAAATGGACTCAGGAAATTTACACATGGAGCCGAATCTGATAACATGCGCTGTTGCACAAGGTTAATCATGGACGAAACATACCTTGATTTTATAATTGATGCTAAGGCCAAAAAAGGCGTGTTAGCCACAGCAGAAAATGCAAACCTACCAGATGGAACTGCGATTGGTGACCGTCAACGCGTATTTGCAAGTGCCTATGCGTATCTTGTCGTGGGTCAAAAACAAGATATCTGCCCGATGAAATTTGTTGGGCGCCTTAACATCACACCGTCCATGCTGAATCGGTGTAGGCGGTGGCAAATAAATTTGCAATATTGCCTGCCGGGACAACCAGTCTGCGGCAACATCACGTTTTACACCAGCTGAATGAGCGAGTTTGCTAATCGCCGCTGTGCCTTTCCATTATCCTCTTGGAATATAATAAATCGATTCCATTATATAATTATTGGACAATTAATTACCGGCCCTGTGGGGATAGACCCCCACTACTAGGTTAAGGCTCATCGTAGATCTTATCAAGTTAGTTGGCTAGTGTGTTCCACATACTATTATTTTTTTATCCACTTCAGCGTGTAAATCAGATTGACATCAACGATATGTAGCTGTTGCAGCTCTTTATTTTTATACGTGATGTTATGAGAATGGCAGGCTTGATCTATCGTTTTCACTGGAAACTCGGCAGCATTTGGTAGGTTTTCCTGTTCAAGTCGGATATCAGGTAGGTTTCCTGGATTATAATAATTACATCTCGAAAGATGTTTTTCACTTAGACCACGGAATTCATGGCAATTTACCGAGTGTCATGGTAATATCATCGCCGCTGTTTCGGCGTCTTGTGAGAGGCTTTTGGAGGTTCGTGAATCGCTGTTGGCGATTTGAGAATGTCTGAAGACACAAACTTATATTACTTTGTTCCGCAATTTAAGCACGTACCTGTAAGTGCCCGACGACGAATCATTGTCGTTGTCCAATAAAATAAGTGAGCGAGTTACATCGAACACAATATAAATTCATGATTATACATATTAATATATTCCTACAAAATTAACATGACTGACTTTTCAGCGACACCAGAGCAAGGACCAACCAAACGTCATCCAGTATTACCCAATCATATCTTAGCCATCATCATCAGTCCCTCTGGATCTGGTAAAATTCAGTCGCTCCTCAACCTCATGATGAGGTGGCTCAGTTGGGACAAACTTTATTCAGTAACGCCATCTGCGGACGACCAGCGATACTATGAAGTCCGCAAGGAATTCTGGGAAGCTGCAGTGGATTCCTTGGAACGCGATCGTTCCGCCGATTAAGATGGTGTTAAATTTATCACTGACATCAGTGATGCACCGTCAGTCGATGTTGGCGTCAATAATCGTTTACTTTACGACGGAGGCATGCTTGACAAACAAACAAATCCAGCCAGAATATCTCCACGGGGCAGACATAAAACCAGGGATGTCATTTACGTTACAAATCGATACGCTTAGATCCTTAAGGTGATAAGAGATACCTGCAATTTTTGAGTTATCTTCAATGACGTTGATACACATACACTAAGAAATGTTCATCAGATTTGGTGCCACCGCGATATGGACATGAATAAGTTTGAAAACGTCTTTGCACCTGCTCAGAAATCCACACATGATTACACGATATAAACTCACGATATCATATTGGTCTCGATAAAATCTTTGGTTGAGGTACCGGTCAGCACATATATTATATACTAAAAAATATTATATCAAATTGTCATCCTAGCGACATGCCTGATCAACTTCATTTTTCTAGGGATACTCATTACCGATTTCTACCTTGCGCTAAGCGACAGTAGTTCAATGATTTTGTAACACATATCTCGGGTGGTAGTGGGGGGCTTGACCCAAACTTGCACCTGTGGACATCACAGACGATGCATCTACGGTAGACACTAGGCTCGAATCAGCGTTTTTAATGAAAGATATCAAAATTTAATTTTAGCCTCGATGTTAAAATGGACCCTTAAAAGCGTTCAAAGAGGTAATTTTACCACCTTCCCCACTGCTAGGATAAATGAAGTTTGATATATGATATTTTGCAAACACGAATAGTATATCATTCACAAGTAGGATATATATATATATATATATATATATATATATATATATATATATATATATATATGAAACAATTCAGTCACATAATATGGATAATGCAAAGATATTGCAAGTGGATATTATGCATACACCTACAGCTGAAGATTATTCCCATAAAGTGGGTAGCGTTATGACAAATGCTGTGTTGTGACGTTAGTGTATAACTCGAGTCTATAAATACCCATGTTATGATGCAGCCTACGGATAGAGAGTTTACGGATATCGGTTTTCCCATTGCAAACGTTTGGCTCGTGTATCATGGGGTGAACCTATACTCAGTATTTTGAAGGAAATGAAGAATTACAAGCATATTCTAATAAAGATTAAATCTTATTATATACTGGACTTTCTAAGCAGATAACAATTTCGCCATATTCTACAACGGAATGGATGTAATTTAAAATAGCATATGGACAAAGGAAAAACGGATAGTAACAAGAACGAAACTTATGTTGTTTTTGTATTTGCGAATATGTGCATGTGTATCTGGAGACTTTTGAAAGGAAATAAACGATGTTTATTCACGATTTCTGAAACACATTTAATATATGCTTTCAGGAATTGCAACAGCAAAGAGAAAGAGTAAGTATAATTGCATTTGCCTTCGAAAATGAGTTAATTTAATATCTTATATAAGATTGTGCTTTGATTTATCAGGTGCAAATATGTAGTAAATATCAACCATTCCTCGAACTGGATTCCTTTCCTTTTCTTATCGAAACATTGCTTCCTAATTGTTTTTGAGTACATCTATCTACCTATCTATATATCTATCAATCAATCAATCTATCTATCTATCTATCTATCTATCTATCTATCTATCTATCTATCTATCTATCGATCCTTCCATCCATCCATCCATTCTGGTATAAGTTTGTATCATCTTAAAATTGGATTTAGCACCACATTCATTCCCCTCCCAATAGTATATCATTAATATTTCTTAGCGTATCATCATCACCTGTTAATTTATTTTTGTCAAGAAATCCATATTAAGGGATTTGACTTTTAATGTTCCCTTGCTCTGAAATAGTTTGATATGCTAACAATCTTGTTGTATCTCAATGGTATAATCCAAAATGTCTTTAATTGATTTCATAGGAATTGCAAAATATGTATTCCTAAAATTTATAAGCGCTTGTAATTTCAATGAATAATTGAAGCAAATGTGTGCTTTCAAATTGAAACTGAACGCTAGTAAATAACCTATTAATTTTGAGATGCTAACCTGGAATTACTAACTCTCAGCTAAACATCCGTTATATTAATAGCTAAGACGCAAATGCAGCAACCTAATTACTTTTGACTATACATTTCGAGATCACACTAACTTGTCAACATGGCCAGGACCTTTGTCAGCTAACGGATCACAAATTAGGTCACTATATTTTCTTATGTTTAAAGGAATGGCTTGAACTCAAATTCCCTAAAAGTCGTCAGCGACATTTCTTTTTTACCGTACATGTCAAAAGGCCACATTATTATGTTTACTCAAATTAAATGACATTTGCTTATATTATAAACTCACAATGGATAAAGCAAACTATTTAATATGTTTTACTTGATTAAATGACCCTTGTAATATATAATGATAAAGGAACACTCATACTATAGATATTTCATAACAATATATATAGATACATGGTATATAATACATGCGTACGTTTAGTACTTTCTAATATATTCGATCGCTTCAGAAGTCATTATCTCGAGATGACACTTTTAAATTTATATTGAATAGGAGATACCAGATGGAATAATAATACTGTAAAAGACTAATAATATGCTATACCCTTTTCATTAAAATTTCCTATGTTGTTAAGTAATGCAGCTACAGAGAGTATTCTTAAATTCAGTTTTGGGTTTACTTCTGGAAGTTTTACGATCCTCGAAACTTCTCTGAGATGTTTTCTGTTTATTTTATGACATTTAAAATCGTTTAATCTACCACAATGAATTTTCCTTGTGCCATATATTGCAGCACACACTTCATCTTGAATTTCTTCGTACAATCTATAAATTTGATTTAGATCAACATTATGTTCAATTTTCAAAACTTAGATATGGATATAGTAGTCTTCATATTTCATCGTGAAATCTTAATTTGCTTTCATGAAGAAGTCAGTATGAATAGTTTTTAAACTCTTTTCAAATAGACTTTTTCACATGTGTTTCAGCAATACAATTTTATTTCTAATCGGACCGAAAAATGCCAGTGACATAGTTTGTTTGCGAAAACTACCATCACCGTCTCATAAAGGTCCTACATGATGTGCAACTGGCTGATCTTAATAGAAGATGTTTTAACGTTTCCGATCAGATTATTATACGTTTTGACATTTTTGCAGATAACGTTTGCATCCACGCCTCACGAAGCTGTAGTTTTGAATAAATTTAGAGAATTTCCATATTTCTCTTTCGCGCCGACATGCTTTCTAATCGATGGATAGACGTTTTACTGTCATACATACAACTTAAGGGCAATATTATCAAAACAAAGTCCAAAAGAGATATTATAGAAAGTGCAGGGTTTATGATATGATTATGTACCCTACGATTTGGCATAGTAAAAAGTCGTGCAGTGTACCAGTTATATCAGGTTGTACAAGTTAAGAGGTTTTATTTCTCTGCTTGTTTTCTAGTGCCTGTGTTGGCGAATATGCAATTTTTACCTAAATAATTAGTCATATTTCATTGTGGAACGTGTTATAGCGCCTTAAATTTGATCTCTGCTCGATAAAGAAAGAATAAATATGCAGTGATCTGAATACAGTACATCCGTCACAGTAGATTATTCAAAGGGCAACTATTAGAAAAGTCACATTTCAAGTAATGACATGCACTGTGTTAGCAATATGTATCTGCCCATGTTTGATATGAAGTAAGCAACCTTTTTCAATAATCCAAGTCCAAAAGAGATTCGTGTAATAATTGTAACCTTCCATCGAAGTTAACTCCTCTTTCAATTCTAACTCTAAAATAAAGAAATTATTTTCCATGCGCTTTTTTTTAAGATGAAGTTTTAAGAAAACATTTTATCGTTCAAGTACACAAAGGTTATTTAAGCGAATATGTGCATGAGTATCTATCAAAGTATGAAGCAACTAATGCGATGTAAATTCACCATTTATGTAGCACGTTAATATTTGTGTTTAGAATCTCCAGGAGCAAAGAAGAAAAGTATGATTATATTGGGCATTATGAAATAAGTACATAATATGTGTTGCATAAGGTTCTGTTATGATTTTTAATTTTCCTTCTTGTAATAACAGTAACCATTCATTGAAATTAACACAGCTTCTAGTATGATCTGTACATATTTAAAAGTTATTTTTCGTAGCTCTTCTTTATTGAGAACGAAGTGGTAAAAAAAGCCTAATCGTATTTATTGATTTGAGCCCATAATGATGTTATATTTTCTTTTTAACTCAAATAACACTTGACCAATTTTATGATACAGGCTGATGTCTTCCACATCTACCTACCTACCTATCTATGTATCTATCTATCTATCTATCTATCTATCTATCTATCTATCTATCTATCCATCCATATATCTATCTATCTATCTTGTTGTTCTCAATGTTTTGAAAAATGGTGTAAAGTAATTTCTTTTGGAGATAAAACTTTTTATTATAGCATTATACAAATGAGGCAAGTCTAGTTACAGTCATGAGTATACCGTACTATATATACTATACCTTTTTATTTAAGTAGATGTATTTTTTTAAGTCATGCAGTGACACGTAGGTTTATATTAAATTTGGTGTTTGTTCGCTGACATTTTAAAATCTTCCTTCAAGCTTGTTTCCAGTACTAGGATGTTTGGTTTCTTTCTTGTGATTCAAAATCGTTTGATCCACCAGCAAAATTTATTACAGCATGGGCGTTTTGAAGTTCCTCTCCATAATTTCGAAATATAATTTCATACATAAACGCTTTCAATTTAGAAAAGTATAGTATGAATAGTTTTTGGAATCGCGATCATGTGCATGAGCTTCTACCCTCTTTTGAAATGAAAAAAGTTTATTCACTATTTCAAGTACATTTTTTAATATTTGTTTTCAGGAGAAACGTGGAAATGTAAGTATTATTGTATTTTCCCTCAGCAAATGTGTACATATTAGGCAATGCATGAAGTTTCGCTATGATTTCTCAGACGCAAATACAAGCTCAATATAACAATTCCTCTAATTTATGGAAATTCTTTATTCAACCTGTACATTTACATTTATTATTTACCATGCTTATATTCCAGATGAAGTGTTAATAACAGAAGTTCATGTTTCATCATGTTATCCTATTTGTTTTTCTTAAGTGCATAATGAGACACTTTCCTGTTTGACTAAACAGCATTTGTCGAATTTTGTAATACACGTAGATATTTGATGCATATGCAGGTATATGGAAATCTGCACTATAAGTATGATAAAAATAATAGGTGTGGAGTAAATGATAATGTTTCTGACATTTATTCAGTATGAATCAATATTGTCAGGAAATTGAGAACTAATCTGTGTACATCGAATTGCCGTGTTTTCTAGCCTATAATCACGACGACGAAAGGAAAATCTACACAGACGTTTTGCTTTAATGTACAATTCTATATAAGCGTATTGTTTGTCAGTCAGCTGTTGATGGGCAACGACAATAGCATTTTCATTCATGGCGAATCCCCAAATACAGTACTCTCATGCAAATGGATTTCAAATGAGTAACCTGTCATCCATGACCCATTTATATTCTTTGACATGATATAACTGATCGCTTTGACATGGTCAGTCAAGTGTGGTGAGAGCATTCTTTAGTGATCGTTCCGGTGGCCTCGTGGTTAGAGCGTCCGCCTCGGATGCGGGAGGTCGTGGGTTCGATCCCTGGCTGAGTCATACCAAATACTTAAAAAAATGGTACTGAAAGCTGCCTCGCTAGGCGCTCAGCAGTAAGAGGTTAGTTTTAGGACTGGTCGGCCTGGTGTCAGGATAATGTGACTGGGTGGGATATCATGCTACATGTCTGCGGCATAATGCCCCAGTGAAGACATCACTATGAAGCTGCCACATTGCAGACATCGTAGCGATATGACTGAAAAATTGTTAAAGCTACGTTAAAAATCCAAATGCACACACACATACACGTATTCTTTAGTCACTAAGCTTTTTACAGAAAAGGTTACATTACCGTGTTATATTACTAAAGAAGAAGGAAACGCAAAAGAAATGTAAACATCATGACATCCAGCTCTGGAGCCTTTTGCGCACTATTTCCTCTGCTGGATTCTAGTGGATTTGTCTACGACCGCAAATAACATCAATTACAGCACCAACGCAAACCGAAATCCGAAAATAACCTTTTTTCCACGACTGAATTTGACATGCTAAAAACTATACTCATTTGCGTCTGAGTCTGCAAAACAGTGAATAGGTTTTTTTTCTTTAATAAAAAGAAAGTATTAAATGGACAATTGTGTCAGATGCCATAATGAATAAACCAACGTTAGCTATATAAGGGTTTTGCCCATTTTAAATAGTAACAAGAGGTTGCATTTTGTTGTGAATTTTATTTGCTGCCGAATAATAATGTATCAATAAAACTGCGATATTTTGAGAGAGAAACCCGTTACTTAGGCAGAACGTTTCACAGTTGTATCAAGGAAAGACTATTTGCACAGGATTTCTTCTAATAAAGTTGATTTGATAGATTTCCAGAGGATATAATCCATAAGAAGCAATATATTTGACAATGTAGTCGCTGGGAAATTAGAAGTCTACCCAATCTGTTGAACAAACCACATGATGCCAAGAATCTGTGCATGAACAGTTAGAAGGATAATGAAATTCTCATATGTTTCGAAATATATCATAATTTTACACTTTAAGCTTTCTTTAAAATGTTATGCTAAGTATGTCGATGAATGGGAGTCTCAGTGCTCCGTTGCACGAGACCTTTGATGCATTTCGACTTTAATTAAGTCATTGGAAGTTGGGAATGAACACAGAGCAGAATTTTGTCTTATGGAATGAGTGTCCATGATTATTTAAGATGCTCTTCTAACTTGTCTTTTTGACTCGTCATCAAAAATGTTTCGTCTTGCACAATATAACAATGTTGGTCATTCATTTATACAACTGGCGAGCAAAACAGAAGACTAAGTGTTCTTCTTATTTTACACATGACAACATGTCGGTTTCAATTTCATGTATACTTGTATTTATGGACAGAAAGTATCACCTTAGTCTATTTCCGTAGTTTCCTGTTCCATGTTTTCAGAGTATATGATCTGTTTAGCCAAACGGAGAAGAGATGAATAATGCAGATAACATCTACTGTTTGTAGTGAAGGGACTTTTGCATCACAAAAGTGCAGCATAACCACTCTGGTTAAGAAAGTCTTTCACCTTTATTTTGGCTGCAAAATTGGAGGTAAGGAGAAGATGTAGGCTCCACACATGTGCTGCAACACATGTGCAACAAATCGTCGCCAGTGGTTACAAGGAAAAGGAAATCTATTCCGTTTGAAGTGCCAATGATTTTGGAGAGAGCCAACATATTATGCCAGCAATTGTTACTTTTGCATGGTACCTTCATTTGGGAAAGGTGTATCAAAGAAGCAAACGTGGACTGTGCATTATCCAAACATTTCATCAGCGATACGCCCAGTACTCCATGGATAAGGCCTGCCGGTACATGATGCACCAGAATCATCATCACATGAATCAGATAGGAAGAGGAAGCGGCTGAAACTTCTAGTCCTGAACCATCAATGTCACATGACCCACAATTGCTCCTATTCTCCTCAACTGAACCACACCTCATAATACAAGATGAACTAAATGACATTGTCAGGGATTTGGAGCTATCTAAGAATACGTCTGAGCTGTTGGGGTCCAGATCACAGCAGTGAAATCCCCTGGTGGGTGATGTTAGGGTTTTCATGTTCCGTGACCGTCAGAAAGATCTTGTCCCCGTCTTCTTCACGGAAGGTGATCGTGTTGCCTGCAACATCGATGATGTGATGGCAGCCCTCAACATCGTTCATGATCCAGATGAGTGGAGACTGTTCATTGATTCTTCGAGGACGAGTCATATGTCTTTTTTTTGCTGCATAATGGCAATTTTTTGCCATCAATTCCAGTTGATCACGCAGTGCATATGAAGGAAACCCATGAAACATGAAATAACCTTTGAGGTGCATAAACTATGACCAACATCAAACGCAGTTATGAGGCGATTTGAAGGTTCTTGCTCTCTTGGTTGGTCTGCAGACTGGATATACAAAGTACTGCTGTCTTCTTTGCGAATGGGATAGTCGTGCGAGAGATTCCCACGAGCTTGGGAGGAAAAGTGTTCAGCATCCACCACTTGTTGAATCAAGGAATATTTTGTTACCTCCATTGCACACCAAGCTGGGTCTGATGAAAACAATTGTCAAATTGATAATAAATAGCACAATTATCTTTGAAGCAGACGACTTCCTAAAAATTGTAGATGAGCGTTTCGCATCATTAAGTAAACTTAGCAAATGATTCCCAAAGACATTCCTTACCTGTCCTTGTGAAATTCCCATAGATACTAACATTATCAATTCCATGCTAATACCGTTAGACACCGTAGTGTCTCTCCAATGTTAAATTTCCAGTAACACTCATAATGTCATTCTCTGGTTAAATTCCTTAGACACGCATGAACTTTCAACCCTTTTTAACAAAGGATTTCCATAGACACCCGAAGTCCATAATATACTACTGTTATAACTTCCAAAAATGCATCCTTATCAAAACATCTTGTCCAAAAATACTTTCTTCCATGTTTTTGTCCATACCATTTCAATCTGTAATTAAATATAACTGTTCCAGCAACATAGTTTGTTAAAAAAACTACCATCATCTTCAAAAAAGGCCCTATCTAAACAGAATGTATACTTTCGTTTCTTATTATTAAATTATTGCGCACATTTTATGACCCATATTTTACTTGCATTGGCTTATGCCTACTATTAGTGGTATACTGTGTGATATGGTACGCACAATTTAGGGACAAAATAACTAAAGCAAGAAGAAAATACTTATTGTAAAATGTGGAGATTTTTTTGAAGGATGATGTGCCATTTTATTTGCTATAGTAATCATCCGTACGGTGTACAAGTTATTACATATTGCACATAGCTATTGACATTGTTTATTTAGGTTTATGCGTTTACTTGTATTAGTATGTGCTTCACCAGAGCAATTATATATCATGCCGGAAAACTTTAAAGAACATTAATGTGTATCTCTTCGTGAAAACTAAACACAGGAAAGTTGAAACACAAATATTTATTTTTGATTGTGGAATACCCAGTTCAAGTAATGCCATGCGCTGTAGCGCTGTATGTGTATATATGAATAAGCGCATCTGTTTCTAACCGTTTTCGAAACCAAATAAGCGATTTGTGTATGCCATTTTTAGTAACATATTTATTATATTATTTCACCGAGAAAATATGGTAAAAGGAATATTAAGTATTACAATGTCTGTTCTCATAAAAACTACATACTGTGTATTGTTCTGATATAATTTCTCAGAAGCTTACTTGCCTTAAATATTTTCATCGAATTTAACAGATCAGTTATTGAACGATAAATCTGTCCGTTAACGATTCTTATATTCTGATGGTCATTATTGGGGACAAATGTGGGTACATAGGGATGCCTTTGGAGATGTGGGCCAAATCCGAAGTGGTTTCGAGAAAAAGTTGATAATTACGGTCCGCGAGAGGTATTTCCTTGATCCCGCGATGAACTATTTCTTCGGTAAATCCTCCATATTTGCTCTTCAATTCAGCGGATTAGCCAACAAAATTTTATCATCTCTGGGGCAGCCTTAAAAAGGAAGTCGCTGGGAAATTTACACAGCCACACCTGCTTCGGTAAATAACGGCTTCGTATTATCCGCCATAAGTCGTGCGATGGCGAAATTGATATCTATTCTTATGGCATTTCTGATCGTACGGAAACATAATTTTGAAGAAAAAATTGAAATAAAAGCGGAACAAAAAATTATTTGATTTTGAATCAGTTTGAAGCGAAGACAGCTCCTAATCCCAACTGGATTTGGGACAAAACTGATATTGCACCTTTTCCAGTATTGTCCTCATCTTCCAGTTAAGTGCTTGACCCAATGGCAGGCATAGTCACGCTGTGGTGAATTAGGTATATATGTGAAGGAATGCTGTTGCACAAGCAAAAATAACAGGTTAAAAGAACGACATGGGGCCACCAGCGCTGATACGAGCCTTGAAGGATTCAATAGACGGCACTGTAATGGCTGTTGTTGGCAGGCAGTTCTAAAGACTGCGTGGAAAAAATATGGTACCTTGTATCTGGCTGATAACTCTGCTTGAATCAGGTACCGTGTTGTCGGTATTGCAACTAGCTGGTTGATAATACGTTAGATCATGGTGACCTTGCTCTGTTGACAACAGGTTACAAGTCTTTCCAGTGGAATTCCGTTAGCATGGTCGTGACACATCTGGTTCGTCGGTAATCAGCGTGACATAACATTGCTGAACGCCTCTGGACTCTTACAAGGTTGTCTACTTTGGCCTTGGAGTGTGGGACCCAAACTGTAGACGCGTATTCGAGCTGGGGGCATACGAGCGTCTTGTAGCAGCAAGCCTGAATGTGCTTTGGGCAAGATGATATGTTTAACTGTAGAAACGATGTCGTATGATTGGCTTTCTTGGTAACCAAGTTTGTGGGAATTTCAAGATAGTTTACTGCCCAAATTGACACCAAGGCACTTAGCTTTGTTGGTCTCGTTCAGAATTTGCTGGTTAACATAACATGAGATGTTAATTACCTTCAGATTTTTGGTTATGCGTATGTGTTCGCACTTTGACATGTTGAAATTCATTTGCCATTTCCTATCCCAGTCCTGCAAGTGCCATTTGCTGAGGTGTTCTTGTAGAGACACTGCATCTTATTGGAAATTAAACATCCTATACAGTAGAGAGTCATCAACAAATAGTCTAGTTGTAGAGTAAACACTTGAGGGCAAGTCGTTGAAACATACGAGGAATAGGAGGGACATTAACACTGATCCCTGTGGGACACCTGAGGTGATTTGGGATGATGATGATACAGATCCCTCAAGGACGACCTGTTGGTTTCTATATGTTAAGAAGCTCTTTATCCTACCAAGTGTACGGTCTCTGACGCCATAGTTTTGAAGCTTGATTGCAAGATATTGATGCTTAAGCTCATCGAACTATTTGTTGAAATCCAGCAAAATGGCATGTATCCGCTGTTTATTGTTCAATATTGCAAGATCACAAACAGTAGTACTGTATCTCATAGGATCTGTTCTTTCTGAAACCATATTCTTGGTCACAAATGATATTGTTTTGTTTCAGATGATCCAACAGGTGTCTGTTGATAATAAATTCCATTCCCTTGCAGCACATTGACGTCAAGGACGTTGGTCTATTGTTGACCATGTCTTGATTGTAAATGTTGCGGTGGTTCATGCATCTATTTGTTTACTGGTATAGTTGTGTCAATTCTTTTCTGTTGGTCACATTATATGTCCATTGTATCCCTTAAAGTTTAAGATTAGAAACACTCATATATGTAACTTTATTTGGAAGGGAACCCATAGACGTACAGATAATAACTTTGTACTATTGAATTCGTCATGTTGTTGAATTAAAAAACGTTTGATAGAGAGAAATAAGAGGCTAAATAGTTTTATGCAATTGAACAAGTAGTTGTTTCTTTAATTAAGTTTTAACAACAAATTTAGACACCAAAAGTTATGATGAAGCAATAGGAGTGAATAGCTTTGTCCAGGTACATTCTATGATAGCCACCGAGGAATTAGGTGGATCAGATTCTTCATGAGTATATTGCACTAACCCCAGACCTAGTATTGTGAAACTAACACAAGCAGTTTCTGGATAGACTAAAGGTCAAATGGTTGCAAAAAAAGATTAGATTACAGGGTTCTTTTTATATTTTTAACAAATTCAGCAATGCGTTAATTTAGAATTTTGTACCAGATCGGTCCTGAGAACTGTTTGATGTAATACAAATTTGAACCGGAATTGTTTGTCCTGATGTATGATTATAAGTGGATGTTGTTTCATTTACATCGGAAAATATCCTTCCAAAATGTGGACTTTTGTTTTGTACTCTTCTAAAATAACACATTGCTTGTGCCATGTCTGTATAGCAGGAACTAATCCCTGGAAGTGGTTCTATGGATTTGCTCTACAAATGCGAGTGTGTGTTTTGGTGTCTTTAAGAACTCATCAAAGAAAATAAATGCTTACTCATGGATTAATAGCTAGATCCTCTGGCACATATTTGTGGTATTCGAACCTGTTATCCGCCATGTCTGCTATCTTAGACCCGTCCTATGTCATAACGTCCAGTGGGTGTTTCGTGCTTTGCATAGAAGGATATAAGAATGTTTGGTGTTTCCTTTGGATGTATGAATGCAAAAAATCGAGAAAGACATTTTATTTAGTTAATATATTTCAACTTCAATCACCTTTTTGCTATGCTATTTTCTGTCAATATTTCTACTATGTTATACAATGTTCAAGTAAAGAAAAGTTTAGAATTAGAGTTTTGGATTATCATAATAAAATAAATACATGATAAAGTTGTTTTGGTATTTGTAATGTTACATTTATGTATCGTTATTAGTTTGCAAAGACTCTGGTTAAGATATAATGTTCTAAAAGGAGGACAATAGAGGTAGTGGAATTAATGCATGGAATGACATTCTATCATATAATATGTTTAAAACAAATTGAATCTTATATTTCACTCTATTGACAATATGAGGCTTAGGGAAAGGAAAAATTACAGGCACATGCAGACATTTTGTGTGAATATTGTACTACTCGTGGTAAAAATACTAATAGACAGTTTATGTCCATGCAAATATATTATAGTACACTTATAAACATCCATATAGTTCATGCATTATTCATTCCAAATTTAGCTAAGAAGCTGTAAAATATATATTATATTTTTTGCAAATATGCAATAAATAAATATATCTTCTTAATAATTGTTTTAAGACTGCGCAGGTTAAGAAATGGGTTTATTTTATAAAGTATCTTTTAAATGGAGTAACTCCGAACACATTCTGTAATATACACTATTTATGCACAAGAGTCTGATACTCTTTTTTAAAACCTCCCTGAACAGTGTTCGTTCATGCTGATATTAATGTTTCCAATGGGCTTTTCTGCTTCATGTAGTTGGAATACAGATGTGGAATGCGATGTGGTACTATGAAAGCAGCTAATCAGCTTGTCCTACAGAGAATTACCACAGTGTGCTCATGCCTATATTTTGGGATATATGTGTCACAATTACAAAAACGTGTACAAAGATAACTGGATCTCTGATTTGTATTTTCGACTTCTGATGTAGTATTACACTGTAAAAATGTTACATTTGTAAGTCTACTTATATACCAAAACAGTTTAGCACTGCAATTTTCGTGCATTGTGACTGGGCATTTATTTTACATGATCACATTTTTCCTCTGCAATTTAAAAATAGTCATTAAATTTTTAAACAATGTTAATTGGTTAAAACTGCCTAACTATTATGGCAGCACTTGAGCAGCTATGCAGAGCATACTATTTTTGAATGATATATTGTGACTAAAATGAGGACTTTCAAAATCGAAGAAATGTGTTGAGGTGCATTTATTTTTAATTCATACAGTGATAATTACGTGGCAATGTGTCTTTTTCTATTACACCTGACTAACTTGACTTTTATCAATGGTGCACAGGATGAGACAGAACGTTGCCAAAGGTTCGCTCACAAAAATCTAATATTGGGAACATATCTGAATTTAAATTATTTCCTATACTGTTTACAAGTGTTCACATTATAGAAATCATTTCTAGTAACAAATGCACATCGTTCGATGTACTTTGGACGACGCGCCTGGCCTAGGTGATCTGAGCGTCTGCCTCCATCCGAGTCATATCACAGATTTACATGAATGGTACTAGCAGCTGCCTCAACTGGCATTCAGCATATAGAGGTTATTGTTACGATTGGTCTGATTGGTGTGAGGATAATGTGGCTGGGTGGGACATTATACCATGTGTCTGCGGCTTGATTCCCCAATGCTAGACATCAGTATATACTTCCACACTGCATAGTTGCGAAATGACTGAAACATTGTTAAAGATGTTACAAATCCAAATCACACACTCGATGTATTTTTGTCTGCTTGCTTTCAAAATGAAAAGATGTATTCACATACTAAAGTTGCATCATCAGTATCTGAAAAATAATTACTAGCTTTAATTTTTCTTCCTTCAAAAATCTTCAAACGTAAATGAGAAACATACTATTTAAGGGTTAAATACTGTCATGAATTACCTCAACGATTGATAAACGTCTGCATTTGTGACGCAACTATCTGTAGGAATATTAAAAATGGACTGATTAGTTGCAGGTGTACGACCAAAGGTCATAAATTATATTCTATGAATAGCAGCATAAGCTTGCATTATGTTCACCAGTTATTTACCCTTCTCTCTTGTGTACCTTGCATGGGTCAGCTGGTTCACAATATCAAAGACTAGGTAAAACCCAGACTTGTTTTTATCGCTGTTCTTATTCTAATCAATGTCTGAACCGCCATCTGCAATGTGAAGAAGTGTGACATTTTCTTAAACTATATTAATGTGCTTTAATAGAGTAGTGTAAGATGATGTTGGATGTTTGAGTGTGTGCTTTTACATAATTTATTAGCTTAATGTGCATGCATAGATGATTATTTAGTACCCGTAATCAATTCATGGCCGTGACTTAAATATGAGCATGCACATTCTTGTGTCACCTGAGTGATATTTGGCAATATATATATATATATATATATATATATATATATATATATATATATATATATATATATATATGTATGTATAGGTGGTTGCAGATGGGGTTGTAGCGGAGTTTTGTTTTGTAAAATTGTACTCTTTCGTTTGTTGTAATAAAGAAGATACAATCATTATTTTAAGACGTTTACATTATGTAGAGTCCAGAATAATATGCAGTATGCAAAGGAATACCAAATTCATTACAAAGGATATGGTGATATGCAGGAGTTTAATTAATGTCATGGTCATTTCTGGCCATTCATAATAATGGGTTATGATCCAGCAGTCAAAGCTGCAAACATATACTTCTTGCACATGCAATCGAAGAGCTATATTCACATTTTGGGGGTGTGCCGTGACTCTGTTAAATATTTACGTGTAGTAATTGAACAGTTCTATCTGAACTGACTCAAAGTATCAAGTAGAGGATATATAGGCGAACTGGCCCACCCATGTCATCGAAAAATTGCAGATGATACACTGTTTGGGGGAAATTTGGAAGTAAGCATCTTGGAGCAGTTTTCCCTTTTTCTGTCATATCTCAGTCTCTATATCTTTATCTATGCTTCTTAAGAAGACGTGTTCAATAGCTTTTTCATATTGAATAAAGCTAGCACTTCCTTAAGTTGCGTATTGTAGAAGAAGGCGAATATTTATTGGCATATACATCATAGTCAACATAACTGTAAGAAATTTCATTCTGAAAACGCTATGGTATTGAGCGCTGTTATTGCTTCACTTGCATTAAACATAATGTATGCGAAACGAAGATGATATATGGGAATAAAAAGCTAGTGTTCTATAAGGAAAGTTTTTGAATGGTGTCCGAATTAATAATATAAGTTACACAAACATCGATTCGTTACGGTAAATTCAAGTTCGTATTTGTTTCCAGGAAAAATAATGACGTCATCAGTGATGTCTTCTAACAGCTATTATGAAACAAGACGAGAATGAACTAGAATATTTATGATACGACTACCTTTTGCACTCTTTACTCTAATCAAGACTTTCTGTAAATGTCAAAGCAACAATGTTGGGAAATAGCCGATTGTTAATATTGTGATATGACCAACCGTAATAAGGAGCACTTGTAGGTAAAATGTGCGTAATGGCTGTTTGAAACGTGCAGTTATCGGACATGTGTAATGAAATACAGTGCTGGAACCTTTTCTTTGAATGTTAAGGACTATGCTATACGTTACCACATTCATCACCTGCAAGGTCCTATTTTGCTTTAGTTATAGCAAATATCGGAATTGTTTCTTGGTATCATCATATTGTAACATTTTAGTCGCTTTTGCTGCAATTATTCTTAACATTCAAATACATAAAGGTTTCAGGCAGATATGTTACAGAATATATATGAATCTTTCAATAATGTTGGCGCTTTATTTTCTTTTCAGATAGTGGTAAGTAATGTCTACTAAAATATGTTATGGTTATGGAATAAAGTCGATCTGTATTTTATGTTCTGATCATTTTACATTATGGATTGTTTGGAATCAGTCAACGTGAGAACCAGAGCAAAGGCGCCAAGTTATAATATGTGTTGTATTTCCTCTGTTGTTTCCTCATGTATCTTATTTTGGCATTGTCCAAATTATATATATCATTTGGATATTTGTGAGTGTGTGTTTGTTTTTAAGCTATCAACATAAGCTGATCCATAGATTGCGGGAACAGTCCCTTAACTATGTGAAAATTGATAAAAGAGAAGCACAATGGAACCTATTCAGACATGCTCCAGAAATCAAGAGGGATGTAAAAATCACTGATATCGACTTAATATACTTTTTTCCTCGTTTCTCTGCAAATGTTTATCGTGTTTTATAGAAATAGTTGATTTTCTGATAGGATCTAGTATGATATGGAAATACATTTTATGGCTTACTCTACATACTTACGGAAACACCCCATTTCTTCGATGTACCGATTACTTGTATGCAGGGTGTTTACGTGATACTAGATATTGGAATAATCTCTTGGTATCATCATAACCCAATATAATCATTGCTATGAGCATGTTTTACTGAAATTCTTCCTACATTTCATGTAGATATATAACTTAGACATATATTGTATGAAATACATGAATTTGAAATAATAATAATGATAATTTTTTTTCTTTTCAGGAGATCGTAAGTATTTGCAATTGAGATACAATATGGTTGCGGTATAAAGCAAATCAATCTGAATCTACAGTATCCATGTTCAGCCCATATCATTTGTTGATCAAGATTATTTGGAACCAATTAATGTCAAATACCAGAAATTAAGATGTCTAGTGGAAATATGAGTTGCCCTCACGTATGCTTTATTGCAATGAGGAAAATTATAATACCCGGTGGTTTCCTGTGATATACATCATCTGTTAGTGTTTAGATTTTACTTACTCCTAATATTAACAAAATGCAATTACATTCTAGTCAACACTTACACCTTTGTAAGGATTAATTTGCTGAAATGTCATTACGGTATTATGCAGATCTTGTGCCTAAAATGCGTACTATTACTGTAAAATGTTACGAAAGGCACAAAAGATATTTGAGAAGAAAGCTAGAGTGCAATAAAGAAAGGTTATGCATTATAATATTGATGGCTTAGGATGATGTCGCCATAGACTGATGCACGATTGTCTGAAATAATAATATCAGTAACACATGTATTGGTTCGATACTCTGGAAGATACATTCCATTTTACACATTTCTTTTCTCCATAAAACATAATATTGTCTCCTATGAAGTCTTCAAACAGCATTTAGAGGATGCGCTAGACAATTTAGTCATGATAAAACTGCCCCAAAACAAAATACATTAATAAATACCTTCACATTTTAAGGAACACTGAATAAAATAGCCTGCTGTTATGATTTTGATATTAGTAAATGTTCACTTGGGGAAAAGGTGCCGAATAACCTGCTTAAAAATGTACAATTAACGTACATGTATAATAATATACAATACTGGCGCCTTCTACGTTTCTCCGATTCGTTTCAGGCAAATTGCTGATTTGCTTACGTGATAGAAGATATCGGACATGTGTCATGCCATCATCCTAATATAATACGATTATTAGTATCAGCATTATAGTACATTTCACTGCAACTGTTCCATACTTTCAAGAATGTAAAAGTTCTTGACAAATGTTGTACTGACAGCCTATTAATTATTTGCTAATAATGACAACGTCTTTTTTTGTTTTCGTTTCAGTTCTTGGTAAGTAAATTCCTTTAAGTATAGCTATGTTGTGGAAGGAATTAAATCAACGCTATGAATTTTTAGACAGCTATTATATAACGTAAAGGGGACGAGTAGGATCATTTCTTTATAATAAGATATGCAGCAGAAGTTTGGGGTGGGAGAAACAAGGGGCGTCGAATATGAGAGGGGGAAACGACCCATCAGTGCCCCATTGTACAATCCGGACCTTGTAATCATGTTGATTTTACCTGTATCAATGCTGATTTATCAGTTATCAAATGTAAATCTTGATGAGCTCTTGGATAAAAATGACAAAAGCAGATTGCCACGCCCAAGTGATTCGTGTTGAATATCTATTAAATAACTCTCTCGGGCAATTGCGAGACCCCCCCCCCATGATTAAAAAATCAAGACGATACATTCCAATTTACACCTGTTCTGTCCAGTAAACATAATATTGTCTCTTATGATGTCTCCCGACAACATTTAGGGGATGCGCTAGACATTTTTGTCATGATAAATCTGCCCCAAAACAATACGTTAATGATGACCTTCACATTTCGAAGGAACACTGAAAAATAGCCCGCTGTTACGATTTTGATATTAGTAAATGTTCATATGGGTAATGGGTGCTGAATAACCTGCTTAAAAATGTATCAAATACTGGCTCTCTCTTGATCGGTTCTCTGATTTGTTGCATGCAAATTGCTGATTTGCTTAAGTGATAGCAAATATCGAACTTGTAGCATGTCATCATCTTAATCTAATACGATTTTAGAATCAGCATTGTAGTACATTTTACCGCAACTGTTCCATACTTTTAAGAATGTAAATGTTCCTGACAAATGTCGTACTGACAGCCTATGAATTATTCATTAATAATGACAACGTCTTTTTTGTTTTCGTTTCAGTTCTTGGTAAGTAAATTCAATTAAGTCATGCTATGTTGTGGAGGGAATTAAATCAACGCTATGAATTATTCCGACAGTATTATTTAACAAAAAGTGGATGAGTAAGAAGATTTGTTATAATGAGACTAGCATCAGAAGTTTGGGGGTGGGAGCCAAACAAGTGGTGTCAGCCTTGAGGGGGAAATCCCCCATCATGGCCCAATTTGACAATTCGAGCATTATAAGCAAGTTGATTTCACCTGTAGCAATGCTGATTTATTAGTTACCAAATATAAATATTGATGAACAATTGGGAAAAATTGCAAAAGGAGATTGCCACGCACAAGTGATTGTTGTTGAATATCTATTTAATAACGTTCTCGGATAATTGTAGATTTTTTCTTGTTTAATTTTCATTGTGCGTGAACACCACCCCACAAGTGGAGTGCTAAGTTAGAAATGAAATTTAAGAACAAATTTGTAAAGATTCAGAAGGCTGTCCAGACTGAATTTGAATTTGTTAATTTGTGATCAAGCACACACATTAAGTGAACCCTGGATGATTTAAAATGAACACTCTTCTTTGAGTACGGAGAAGGGGGCTAGGCATGTGTACCTGGGTCAAGTTTTACAATTATCCATTTCAATGATTTTTCATCTTTTTCAATGCTCGTGACCGCCATCCCATTTATAAAAGTTTTCTTTAGTAACGCCGACATATATTAATCCGTCGTATACTGGGATAGAATCTTAACTAGGTTTCCACAGGTCAATCGAAGGATTGTCTGTCCTCGGCACTAGCCACGTTACTACCGTCTGTGTTACGAATATACAACTAAAATAAATTACATGAAAGATTCCAGCGGTGATAATTTTGTCAGTATCAACAGAAAGAGAATGTTATCAGTTTCAACTCACTAGCATCACTAACATAAGAAATATTTACTATTTCAAACACAACTCATTAATAACAGCAGGCGGTATTAATTTTGCTTGAGCCACGTGTTATTGTTAACAGGTCAGTGCGTCACTTTTATTTTTAGGTTAGGCTGTGCTACTTTTAGTCAAGCCAGACGCGTGACCTGAGACATCTAAATTGTGAGTCAAACTGACGTCCCTGCAATTCGTTGTAGTTATAAAAAAGTCACATTGCTAAAATCTTTTATGTCAAATGACAGTGATTTCCAATGAAATCGTTGTTGTAATCATACTATTGAATGATTATGCGGGCGTGGGCCTACCGAAAACGTGGCGTCGACCTTGAGTCACCCCCAACATGGCCCCATTTTACAGTTTGGGCCCGAAAAATAAATACTAAAAATAATACAAAAATAGCCAGCCGTCGCGGTCTCCAAACTGCAAAACTGGACTGAAATGTTTTAATGTTTTTGTTCAAAATTCAATCAGAGGCTTCAATGAAAAAGTGTAGCAAAGATGTTCACTGATTAATGTAATTAAACTGTATTGTTCGATTAATTTTTTCGAGTGTTCTGAGTTAGTCACAAAATTTGCGACAAGCTGTTCTGAATATTTTTAATATAAAAATATTTGCCAGCTGCTCCAATTGACAAATATTATTTTGTTTCTTCAGTCTCTAAATTTATTGATTTAACGGCTCTCAGTGTGTTTTGTGTTTGCTGATTTCTTTTTCCTTTTGCAATTCTATCTGTGTATTATCGCTTGCAAGTTTTTTGCAGACGATTATTTGTTTTGATTCAATTATTATGGTCAATAACAAGACCGTCACTGATAATACCGTATAAGAATCTGCTAGAACGAAACTATTTAGATTATTTACTTCCATGAATTCCAATACCGATAATGAAATTCACCATACTATTCATATTTCCGATATTTTTTAAGACGAAAGTTTTTGATTACACCTACTAAATTAGCCTCTTAGTTTGTGAAGATCGTATGTTGCACAAATTCATCAATCATTTCTCAGATTTTTCCATTATATTATTCTACTTTCTCTAATACGACATTATAATTTTTTATGCAACCATCGATGTAATCTCGTGTGTCATTTATTTTTACATCATCATCAGCGTTCATTTTTCAAAATATCTTTTCAACACGCGATATTTTCGTCCACCACTAGCGACACATATTTCAGTTTTCCTTTTCACCCCACCCCACATATGAGAGAGAGTGAAGGCTGAAGCTTGGAGGACAGATAGATGACTCCGACCACTCAACTTTTGATGACAAAATAGCTGTCATATCCATCTGCAACCGACCTAACTGGAGCGAGGTTAAGGCCATGTACAGTGGAAGTTTTTCACTGGCATAGATCTTATCCAACACTTTTGTGGTTGCTTCCTGGTGTCGCAGATGTGGAGGATGAATGTTGCAAAATAGCGGAAGAAACAGTAATGGAGTAGGACGTAGTGATCCAGAAATTATGCACATTGGTGTGTTGAGCTGGATATCAATTAGTCTTGGATGATCGAGCCCAGACAGGAGCGCAATACTCGGCTGTCGAATAACAGAGGGCCAGTGCGGCTATCTTGAGTGACTGAGCACTAGCGTCCCATGTTGAGTAAGCCAGTTCGCAAAGCAGATTGTTTCGAGTGCTAAGTTGTGCTGCAGTTTTCTTCAGGTGGTTATAGGATATAAGGGATCTGTCCAAAGTCACACTAAGGTATGGTGGTGTCGGGTCGTGTCTTATTTGCTGCTCGTTGAGGAGGATGCAAAGCTCACGGTTCGCATCTGTATAGTTAAGGTGGAAGTCGCTGCAGAATGTCTCTGTTACGCTTGGCTGTCGTCGCCTTTTCTTGAAGAAGTCAGGAATATCCTCCAGGTCCTTTTTCAGTACCTCCTCAAGCTAAGAAAATGAGCGACTTTGGGTCCCGAGAGTAATGTGATCTGCATACATGAACTTGCCTGATTGTGTTACAGGTACAGCTAATGACATTCAGCAAACTTGTGTGTCCATTAGTCTCACGCCTCCACGAGCTGCAGCTCTCTCTGATGTGAACTCTGAAGTGCCTGTTGCGAAGGAACAGTTCAGTAGTCTCAACTCTCCAGCGCGGCAATGCTCTGGAAATCTGCATGCTATACCGTGTCATATGCAGCTGTTAGATCCAGAAAAGCAACTCCAGTTTTAAGGTTTCTCTGAGACCTGTTTTTATCAAATGTAGTCAGGGCAAGGACTTGATCGCAAGTGCTATGGCCATGCCGGAAGCCTGCCTGCTCAACAGTTTTGATATTCTCCATGTCAGGACCAATTCTTTGGAGCATCAGGCGCTCCAGTACCTTAATAGAGACTGAAAGCCAGGAGATCGGCCGATAACCCGCCGCATTGTTGGGATCTTTGCCTAGCTTTGGGATCGCAATAATCTTTATCTGGTGCCAATAAGTTGTAATGCACTTTTCCCTAACAAAGCGGGTGTAAAAAGCTGCTAGTCATTCTTTTTTATGTTTGGACCAAGATGCTACATGTTTTCATATCCTGCTGATTTATCTGTTTCTTCAGAGATGCTTTTTCCACTTGTAATAGGTGGCTAGCTGCAGCATTGGTTTGACAACAGGGTGAATTGGAACTGGTGGTTCCTGAGTGGTGCCAAGTCTTTGAATCAAATTCTAGCAGTTCCGGCTGGAGCGCGTGAAGTAAAGTGTTCCTTTATTTTCCTCCTAGCTAGTGATCCTGGCATTGTCCAGGGAATCGATCAGGTGATCGGCTATGTCTGGGTCTCCAGATGCATAATAGGCCTGGAGAAGAGCCTGACATTCTTCATCACAACAGTATGTACAGACTGGCCGACAACCATTAGTGACAGACTAAGTGACTGCCTTGAGTTTGGCTCTTTGGAAGCGGCGGTAGGACTCCTTGACTGGTATGCACTGAGATGGTATGGTGACTATGCTACACTCCAGTATTTCAGTGTACTTCGTCCAATCTGCTTTGCGGACGATTCAGAGCGGTTGGTAGACATAATCTTGTACCCTCCTACTTGGACCACATCGCAGAATATGGTAGAGGAAACTGGACAGGTATCAATAATCCGAAGCGTGCATACGTAGCACGGCCGAATTTGGAGTCAGGTGTTGACGAAATAAGGTAAAAGCCTCCATTGTTGGATTGTCCTGCTACCTGGTCTGCTACGTGTGAGTGTCCTGCAGACATATTATGTCAACATTATGACTGTGGGCTATAGCGCTGATGATGGTTCGTTTGGTTGCTGATAGACTCTCGGCGTTAAGTTGTAAAACTCGTAAGGCCGGCTAGATGGCTTGACAGTCAGCGGACATTGGCAAGTCGGGGGCTGCTCTTGGTAGTGGTACGTGACCGGGTATCATTGCTGAATTTCGGTTTGCAAGTTGGATCCTTTGTTTCCACAGCCTCGGGCGGAGCCTTGGCTGAGTACTTACTGAAAGCGCGACGTGAACGCGGATCCATACACCCCACAACAATGAATGATGAAACCTAAAGCTGATATTGCATCGTTCATGATATGAATATCGCCATGCTATTCCTAGAAGTCATGGATGATGCAAACATAACTGAGCTTACATCAATCTGCTGAACAAAATGCCCTATGTCAGCTCTAGACACCATACAATGTCGTGTTCTCCTATCGGTCAGTGTT
Organism: Sinohyriopsis cumingii; assembly: GCA_028554795.2. Taxonomy (NCBI): domain Eukaryota; kingdom Metazoa; phylum Mollusca; class Bivalvia; order Unionida; family Unionidae; genus Sinohyriopsis; species Sinohyriopsis cumingii. The sequence continues at coordinate 66,111,381 of CM068837.1, read as the reverse complement.
TGATTTTGCAAATGGCACAAAAATTAGCAGAAACACCTCATACTTGTGTGAACAAAGCAGATAACTTCTGGTCAAGTGACTTCTGGATCACAAAAGTTTAGTATAACCACTATGGTTAAGAAAGCTTATCACCTTTATTTTGGCTCCCATCTTCCTCATCTGAACCACACATCATAAACAAGGTGAACCGAATCAACTTGTCAGGGATTTGGGACTATCCATGAGTAAGGCAGAGCTATTGAGCTCCACACTACAGCAGTCGAATTGCGTGGCAGATGATAATGAGTTTCCATATTCCTTGACCCTCAAAATGATATTTTCCCATTCTTCTTCATGGAAGGTGATCGTGTAGCCTGCAATAACATCGATATTGTGATGGCAGCCCTCAACATCTTTCACGATCCTGATGAGTGAAGACTAATCATTGATTCATCGAAGACGAGTCTTTTGTCTGTTTTGCTGCATAATGGCAGCGTTTTGCCATCAATTCCACTTAGTCATGCAGTCCATACCAAGGAAGCCTACGAAATCATGAAACAACTTTTGAGGTGCATAAACTATAACCAAAATCAATGGCAGCTTCGTGGTGAATTGAAGGTTCTTGCTTTCTTGCTTGGTCTGCAGACTGGATACACAAAGTACAGCTGTTTTCTCTGCGAATGGGATAGTCGTGCAAGAGATTCGCACTACATCAAGAGAGATTGGCCACTCTGACAGTCATTGGAGCCTGGGACTAATCAATGCATGCAGACTATTACTGGAAATGACAATAGATGCTACATTTAAAAAATACAAGAGACGAGTAGACACTGAGTAAGGAATAAACTTCTGTTTTATAATAAAATTTATATATGTGACCCTTTTGCTGTTTTTTTATTATAAAAGTGTTACATAAACAGGAAAGTGAAATACTATGTCATGCAACCATAAACACATGAAAGTACTTAGGTTTACACGTTATGATTAAAACTCTACACAATATACATAGACGTAAAGTATTAAAACTTAAATATCTTGTTAACAGTAGCCAATCAATAGTTTTAGTTGTCATATTTGAATTTATGACATCATAATTCATAATAAATAGCACATTTTATCTCTGTGCAGAGAACTTCTGAAAAGTTGTAGACCAGTGTTAACCTGTGAAAACAACTGTCCACTGATGAATTGTGTACGACCCGGATGCCTCCGATGTAGCTCTATCATAAATGTTTATTATTCTATTATCCTAGCAAACACAATGACATCAGTTCTTTTATAAACTATTATAATTATTGGTTCTACTTTATACATTATTTTAAACATTATCCTGAAATAGTTTTGTTCGGATGAAATAGTCAACCTAACTCCATCCACGGCAAAAGATACTTCAAGGCCTGGTATATATGTTTTATTTCAAAATATATTATCATCATAATCCTTTATTTGATAACAAAGATGTGCGGTTAATATTTTAAAATATCCATTGATAAACAACTCCTTACCGATTGGAGTAGATATTTTTAAATCTGTCACATCTAATGAAATTTGATACGATTTTAAATGTTAACCTTATTCAGCTTTGGATATCATTTATTCTAGTGCTCTGATATTATATCAATCTTTGTATATATCTCTGTAATCTATGAATGTATCTCTGTAATCTAAGAATGTATCTCTGTAATCTTTTAATCGAACCTCATAGTATTCTGTCTGCAGCTAAATCCATTAGATATGTTGATCTACCGAGCTCTTGTTCAGTTTTATTTACACTGTTCTCTATATTGTTTTATTCTGTTCTAACTCGTAACTCGTTTATCTTTCCATCAAATCCTTTAAATGATCCTGATGTTTCTGCGAGCGTTCTGTTAATCGTTTCAGTTGAGGTTTTAAGGTAGACTAGATCATTGAGTTTGTGTGCGAATGTCAGAGAGCTTTGTGCAAGCGTGTAATAGTTTTCCACAGAAATGATAGGTGACTTGAACAGAATCTGATAGTTTCCGACATGGCTCATAAACACGGTTATAGTAGCATCATATTCAGATCGCTAAAAGGTTAATGTCTCAGTCGTTGTCGTTAAAGGGGTCATTATCGTGGCGTTACTGTGGTCCACGTACGTCTTCGTTTCAGCACCACCGGCTAATTTCAGTTCCTCAAACCAGCAATTATATTTCCAGTCATGACGAGTTAACCAGTCATTGAACCATCTGGCATAGGAACATATCCAAGGAGCTCTTCGCGGATCGCTCAGATTGATATAAAAGAGTTTTTTTATTTTCCCCTCGCCAGTAAATACCATGATATTTTCACTGGTTGCACCTACAACTCGCCGGGAAATAACAGCCTACTTGATATAACTCGTCTTTAACCGTCCTTGCTGATCCTGAAAAACACCATGTTCATACTGGACGACCCCGGTGAGACTCATACGTTCAGCAAGTTCATCTCGCGTCACTTACGCGGACAAACCAACGTCACATGGGAACTAACGTGTAGCAACTCTTCAGGTAATATCAACCATTATAAATTATTAAACCTGTTTAAAACCATGTCATCTGCTAGTTTTCTCATGCACGACTTCATGCGGCTGCGATGTTGAACTTGACATGGAGTTAAGTACAGCAAGAACTTTTGGATTGCATATAGGTTAATGCGTTAATGTCTGCATTGGCAATGTTGGATACATATTGGTATGTTACCGGTTGAGACACAATAGTTTCACAAATCACTCGGTGGAGCTAATCTGTACTAATCAAAATAAACAACTGAAACAGCGCTTGCAACTCAATGAGTACCGAGACCAGAACGGTTATTGAGATTAATGATACCAGTTTTTTTCCGATGACTGATCACGCATGAAAACACATCTGAAGTTTCTGATATTTAATCGACCAGATGTATCAAGTAAATCAAAATTGGTCATGGGGAGTTATAGCAAAAAGCCCTAGGCCTTCTCAGACATTGGCTGTACAGTGTTCCGGGTAATTATTGAGTCCGTCCATTTTTATGTCTTTAGACGATGTCCTGTCGCTTTCTTTAGTGCCATACCGGCAGCTGTTCAAAAGGGACCGATTGCGGCCGTTTTCGCAACAGCTTGAGCTTCAGCTGCAAACAGAGCTTACATTTTTGCTATAACTGGAAATCTACCACCGATTCTTGCTGTATCACTGATCGCATTCGTGAAAAGATCAAGTCGCACGCCAGTTTTTGATTGCTTGGCCCCATTGTAGTTTTTGAGCTGACGTACAGTCAGCTATGACTTATATTGGCATTGCACCGCCGTTGATTTTAGAGCCATTTTTGACACAGAATTCTTGTTTGATGAAGATTTCAGCTTTTTATTCTTACCCTGGCCCAGAGTAACGTTGACCTGATGATATGACTATTATAAATCATGAATGATCTAATTACATAAATTGCATATATTCTACTGGTTCATTTAATGACTCTCATTCGTCCTGCAACGCCCTCAAGCAACATTGCTTTGTCTGATAGTAATACAGTAATTGCTCTGTAAGCAATAGGACTAGCCGGTAATACACCTATTCATTCCCAAAAATGTATCTCAACGACTGATTGTATGAACAATGAGAAATAATAGATCGTTATAGCGTTGTAAAGTCCAGCTAAGATACCCACAAACCAGAATTAACATTCTGATTGTGCCTTATGAATGTCATCAACCGATCATATGCACGTGCAACTTGATTGTTGGTGAAATACACCAGAACTTCCGGATTTGCGTGTATTCTCAGTTTTTGTGTTTGTGAATCTCCTCTTGCTTTTTCCTGAAGCGCTATAAATATATGTCGTGGTGTTGAAACTCCCTGCTGTCATGCTATCTGGCATGTGAATAACCCAGCAACGTTACTCTATACGCTGTCTCTGGTCATCGTCAAGCACGACATCGTTGAATTACTGCCGCTATCCATGAAAAATAGCAGTCACTGTTCTTCAACAAGTGATGGTGTCATTGTTGGCATCCACAATGAAAGCTTCGCCAGTATCACCTTACCTACATCAACAGCAGCAGGATGCCAGATTACATCGTTGTGCGTGTCTTTTCAAACTAGTAATATTTAACACCGTAAAAACCTTTTCTATCATTTCTAAAGAATCATATGATATGTGACATTGAGATTTGAATAAAAATTCTTCATAGTCATTCAACATCGATCGACTTGCTGAGAATCATTGATTGCAATTTTAGTTCATTGATGCGACTTCGGTTTCGGCCTTCATTTTCACATTACTGCTCTCGGGGTAATCTGGGTTATCTTTCGCGATATCTTTTCGCGAAAATCGTTGATGAACCTGCGGCTTTTTAATAACCATCGAAATATTTTACCTATGCCAATATCGTGGAGGCGAAGTCCACGTTTTTAAGAAATTATTGAATACTCTTTCCGTCAATTCTGTACGTGGCAATGTTAATCAACGCCATAACCATATTATTAACAAAATCATCTCGATCTCCAATTCCGTATAATGTAGTATCTGCTTTCAAACGTTGACCTTCGATCTCAACAAATGCCTCGGCCGGAAAGGAATATCAGTTTGTATCCTGAACTTGTAGCTCGATTCGTCCACGAGCGTATGGTATACGCGCATCATGAGAATAATATTGTGATCGCTGAGAATGCTTTACTAGCAACATCTGCAAGAGTGTCAATACCCTTATTACGAATAAGTTTTGTAGCTTTCATGCATAATTGTTTTTCAATCCGTATAGCATTTCGGGTTATCCTTCTGAATAAGCCTTGAATAACAGCGTTGATTCCATCTCCGTAGATCGCTTTATAAACCGGTTATCGTGAATTTATCACTCTGACGTGTGCATGTCCACGTTGAGCAATGTGTATAATCCTGTTATTTTGTTATCGCCGATCTAATTGATCCATCAATGTAGTAATCGTCGGTACTTTCATCGATTTATGTCGAATAAAGGCTACTATCCATGACGCCACCGCTAAATAAACTCTGACAAATACCAGCTGCTTCATTGATGCTTTCTTGGGAATTTTTGTCGGCAAGTCTTCCTCCAATCAAATTTTCAAGTCGACCAACATTAACGATTGTATTATTTGAATTAATGTTATCTCGAATCATTGGCGATTCAGCTATCACATCTTCTTTTTTCATGATTATATTTTATCTGTTGAGTATTATTATGGGCGCGATATACATCTTTAACCCAGTCGGCAAATTTGAGAGTGTTACCATATTCGGGTTTTACATATTTATATCTGTCACCATATCTAGACACGGCAATATCAACTATTTATATTTTGTTACTGATCGCGGCAATATCTTCCTCAGTAAATTTATATATTATGCTAGATCTACCTTTTGGTGGTGGTGGTGGTTGAACATCGGGTGGTAGCTGAATTGATACTGGTAGGGGGTGAAGACGGTCAGCAATATCAGCAGGTAATGTCTCAAGAGTTTTTTGTGTTGCCTCAGTTGCTGTAACAATATGTTTGCATGGTTCGACAATTGGTTTAAATAACTGACCTATACCTTCTGTAAATTCCACACGAGCTTCCTGACGCTGTTATAGCTGATGTTTCCTAGAATCAAGGACTGGAATATATCTTTTAATTGCATCAAGTCGTCGTTGAGCTAATTTAGGCGCACGAATCACTCAATATTATTAATACAACAATGATTTAACTATAAATCACTAGTGATTTGACATAAATGATGTCAGTATATTCAACATCAGTCACTTGGGCGTGGTTATCTCATTTTGCTATTTTCTGCAAGATTTCATACAAGTCTGAGATTTACACTTGGTAACCAATAAATCAGCACTGCAACAGGTAAATTCAACATTCTCACAAGGCCTGGATTGTAAACTGGGTCTTGATGGGGGGGAGGGTCACCCACTCAGGGTCGACGCCTTTTCTTTTGGTCGCCCCCCGCTTCTGCTAGATTACCTCAATATGAGTCGTGACTTTTTTTAAATTTCAAACGAACACTGAAGTAGCCTTCTGTTGGATTAGTGATGTGAGTGAAAGAAAAAAAAGCACTCTTATGGGATGAAATAGAATATCTATAAGGAATCACAATTATGACTGTTTTTATATTCATGGGAAAAACATTTTCATCGATACAGCGATTAATTGCATGCAAGGTGTTATTTTGTTTACGTGATACTAACATATATCGAAAAATTATTTTCGTAATACCATATTATAATACAATCAAGTTATCAACGTTTTAGTAAATTTTGTTGAAATGGTTCCTAAGTTTGAGGTAGTTATATGTTTTAGAGATATATTTTATGGAACACGTATGAATTTGTAAATAATGATAATTTATTTTCGTTCCAGGTCCTGGTAAGTAATTTTAACTGAGATACTCAAATGTTATGGAATAAAGTTAATCAGTACATATTCTAATATATTAAGGTTTAGCTTACATTATTTGGAACAAGTTAATGTAAAATCGCGGAGTTATTGCTATCCAGATACATAATTGGATGGCATAACATAACATTTAGTGCTGTTGATTAATATGAACCGGTAAATGACAAGTACCAGAAATAAAGGTCTCTAGAGTAAACACGTGTTATCGTTCCTCAAGCGTTCTCTCATGTATGTTATACTACATTGTTTATACTGCAATTTATATGTCTGATTTTCTTATGATATACATCAGTTATCAGCACAGAAAGTGCCATTATTCAATACAAACAGTTAATGATTTATTGTTACTTTAGGAACGAGTAGGGGCCCCGAGTGGCCGAGTGGTCTAAAGCGCTCTGCGTTACGGATCACTGCCATCTCACCTCTGTCTGCATGTGTTCGAGTCTCGGATTCGGCTAATGTGAGTATGTGAGAAATCTTGCCAGTAGCTTCTCGTGGGTCGGTGGTTCTTTCCGGGGTTTTCCTCGGTTCTTCCTCCACCATTAATACTGACCGCCGTGTATAGCCTATCGTGTGCTGAAAAATGGCGTTAAACCCTACAACAACAACAACAACAATTAGGAACGAGTAGAATATTTATGCATGTTTTCATGATTCAGCCATGTTCTTGCTCTTGAATAGGAAACATACGAATCTACCTCGAGCTCTACATTTAATGCATTTTTAACTAATAATGCAATTTTGACTAATAATGACAGTGTATTCTCATTTCAGCTCGTGGTAAGTAATTTCAAGTGAGATAAGACGTTGTTGTGGAATAAAGTAAATAAGTGTTGTGCCTAGTCATTCAATGCTCAAGATTGTTTTGGGAGGTTAATATGAAGTGCCAGAGCTAAAGGCATACATATAGTCCCAAACTATATAATGTCGGACATCAATCACACACACACACACACACACACACATACACACACACACACATATATATATATATATATATATATATATATATATATATATATATATATATATATATATATATATATATATATATATAGAGAGAGAGAGAGAGAGAGAGAGAGAGAGAGAGAGAGATCCTTTACATCAACTTTATGTTAGTTTTCCTCTTTTTGTTTTTTTTTCATGTGTTTGCATGGACCTTAAATCCATATGCTGCTGATCTAGCAATAGTGTAAACGCAGAATCATTCATTATTAGTATTACAACAATGATTTAACTATAAATCACTGGTGATTTGACATAACTGATATCAGTATATTCAATATCATTCACTTGGGCTTGGCAATCTTATTTTGCCATTTTTCTCCGAGATTTCATACAAGCCTGAGATTTACACTTGGTAACCAATAAGTCAGCATTGCAACAGGTAAATTCAGCATTCTCACAAGGCCCGGATTGTAAAATTGGGCCTTGCTGGAGGTGTCACCCACTCAAGGTCGACGCCTTTTCTTTTGGTCGCCCACTCCCCCTTCTGCAGCTAAACTGCCTCAATACCTGAGTCGTGACTTTCAAACGAACACTTCCCGAAGTAGCCTGCTGTTAGATTAGTGATGTAAGCTAAAGAAAACAAAAGCCCCACTCTTATGGAATGAAATAGAACATGTATAAGGAATTACAATTATGACTGTCTTTATATTCATGGGATAAAACATTTTCATCGATACAGCAATTAATTGCATGCAAGGTGTTATTTTGTTTACGTGATAACAACATATATCGAAATATTATTTGAGTATCATCATATTGTAATACAAACAAGCTATCAGATTTGTAGTAAATTCTGCTGAATTATGAAATACTTGACAAGTTTTAGGTAGATATATGTTTTAGAGATATATTTTATGGAATACTTATGAATTTGTAAATAATGATAATTTATTTTCGTTCCAGGTCGCGGTGAGTAATTTCAAATGAGATACTCAGTTCTTGTAGAATAAAGTTAATCAGTACATATTGTAATATATTAAGATTTTGTTTAGATTATTTGGAACTTGTTAATGCAAAATCGCGGAGTTAGAGCTCTCCAGAAACATAATTGGACGACATAACATAACATTTAGTGCTCTTGTTTAATTTGAACCGGTAGATGACAGGTACCAGAAATAAATGTCTCTAGAGTAAACACGTGTTATCGTTCCTCAAGCGTTCTCTCATGTATTTTATACTACATTGTTTATACTGCAATTTATATGTCTGATTTTCTTATGATATACATCAGCTATCAGCACAGAAAGTGCCATTATTCAATACAAACAGTTAATGATTTATTGTTACTTTAGGAAAGAGTAGAATATTTATGCGTTTTTTCATCATTCAGTCATGTTTTTGCACTCGAATAGGAAATATACGAATCTACTTCGAGCACTACATTCAATGAATGTTTAATTAATAATGCATTTTTAACTAATAATGACAGTGCATTATCATTTCAGCGCTTGGTAAGTAATTTCAATTGAGATAAGCCATTGTTGTGGAATAAAGTAAATAAGTGTAGGTAACAAATAAAGCAATTCCAGCCTAGTCATTCAATGCTCGAGATTTTATTGCGAGGTTAATGTGAAGTGCCAGAGCTAAAGGCATAGTCCAAAACTATATAATGTTATGATGTCGAGCATCCTTTACATAGACTTTCAGTTAGTTTTCCACTTTTTGTTTTCTTGAGATGTTTGCATGGACCTAAAATTCATGTACTGTTGATCTAGCAAAACATGCTTAACGTCCCGTTTTAAATAGAAATAAAATCATGGTGGAATATTCGGTGAACGTAAAATTATTTTAATAGATACTCTGCAAACATACACATTCAACGTATATGACTGATTTGTTTATTTCCAGATATTTGGTGTATGCCATACCTTTGAGAAATATTTGCGCGTAGGAAATGAACAACTCTTCTGTTCTTATCGTATATAATCTTCAAGTTAAAACAAAGTTTGTGTTACCACAGATTGGTTTAATATCGAATATGGATTGTGAAAAGGCCTTATTAAGTATTTTCAAAGTGACTCACGTCATAAACTCTTTGTTACCTTAGTTGCTACAATTTGCTGAAGGTATAACGTAACCTTGTCGCTTAACTGGAAATCGTCCATGCGATAATGAAGAGAATATATATGAACTGAAATCTCGAGTCTTACAAAATGAGCTTTTCAAGTATATCCTTGCACATTAGCAAGAATTCATGATGGACGTATACTCAGATAGCTAATATGTAGGTAAACTATTTATAACAAGACCTTATATGTGTGTGTGTGTGTGTGTAATATCGCAGGTTTATATCAGGTTATAATGTATAGTTGTTTGTTACTTACACATTTTATATAGAATTTTAGCCTTAGAACAATCAAGTAAATGCACCATTCATTCTCATTCAAATACGGACATACTTGGCAAAATCTGTAGCACTGGTTAATTTTACAAACGGTACAGGCACACAAACTTTGACTGGATGCCTACTAAATCTAAACCTTCTTTACCTTCGAAACATTCCTTAGAATTGCAAGAAAAGGAAACGTTACATACACCACTTTGCCTATCCACCATCTAGTGTATATATATATATATATATATATATATATATATATATATATATATATATATATATATATATATATTAAAATACAAATATTTTGTTAAAATTATATGGCCTCTACTGTTAGAACACTTTGTACGGGGAGTATGACCAAAAATGAGGCTAACATTATGTCATATAAAATATCGTTTAATATTATAAGCATAACAATAAGTGTAGGTCAGATAATATGTAATTAATATAATTAGTACAATACTAATTGTTGTCGTATAATATTTAATTTAATATAATAATTATTACGCTATGTGACATATAATATGTACTTGAATATAATAAGTAGAACACTAGCTATGTCATATACTATATAATTCAACTTAATATGATATACTCCAAGCTCATCGCAGTTTTAATATTTATGGCATAGTTGATTGTCACACAATATTTTTAATCTTAACAAGTACATCATAAAAGTCATTCTTATACCACAGTTTTTTATCAGATATAACTAATTCATCTCTATCGAATTTCGAATTAACAAACCTTACGGAGTCTGAAGCAATATCTATGCAATTTATAAAACAACCACATACAAACAATGGACTATGCAATAATCATAAATATAGAATGAACCGCATCAATATATTTAATACGATTAGAGTTGTTCCGTAAGGATGCGTACCGGTAGTTAAAGAGATATTTGTCCCAAATTGCTATGAATACCTCTTGGACAATAGCTGCATCAATCAACAGACGTACGATGCAACTACTGCTTATTCGCAAGCCATTAAGTTCAATCATACACTGGTTTGGTCAAGGTATCAGTCTTCAAGACATGTTTAGCTACATTTTTATAAGCTTTATGTAGGAAAGCTTCTACATATACATTATATATGCTACCTATACAATAATCTTTAATATGATGTTTTTCTTACAAAGATGCAAGAGAAGGAATTGAGATGAACCACTGTTGTGAAACAAAGTAAGTACATATTCTAACATAATCAAATTCCCCACAAAAGATTATATGTTTCGCATTCTCTGGCATTAATTGGTGTTAAAGGTTTGAATAATATGCCTCATTTCATTAGAATCGTTGATCCTTCGATGCCGATCACACGTTTTTGTTTATACAGCAAGGTCACATCCTTTGCAAAATTCGTATGATATATATATATCAGGTATCAGCATTAATAATGAGCATATACAGTAAAGATATTAAGTAGAACTAGGGATACCACATGAACGAAAATCAAAATCTCGGGAGTTTATTGAGTTCAGATAGGTACTAGAACTCGGGAATAAACTGTAAGCATGTAGAAATGTCGCCTTCAGAAGGACTTTGTTACAGATGTTTTAATTAATGGTTGGTTTCACAAATATTGCGGAGGGTGTTTGATGCAATTTTCTTTTCAACTTGTCTTTTATCTGACGATAATTAATACTTTCTTTAACAGAATATCATGCATGCATATAATATGACGCTTTTTGTCTATAAATAAGAGCAGATTATTTCAAAATATTGACAGATGGAAATCGAAAACAAAAAGTGTCTAACCACAGCCCCAAAAAATTACTTTGTTGGACTATGATAGAATTGGAGTATACCGCGTCAGTAGAGACTATCACTGACATGTGGCTGCAGGCAAAAGGCTTGGAGTAGGGCCTAAAAAGCAATCTCCCCAGTGTAGGTTGAAGCTCCAGTTTCAGCCATTCCCCGTCGGCTCCACCTGCCTTGCCGAAGAGCGGGACAAAGCCGATTCGCTTGAAAAGGATTGCCGTGACATTGTGCCTAAAAGTGACTGATTGGTACTTCTTGACGCCGTGGCGGTTGTCACCAAGTTTAACTCTAGAACAGAAACTGTACACATTGATTCTTGTTATTGAAAATTATATAATAAATTGTTTTACGGAATGTATGATAAAGATTCTTCTTAAGATATTTGATGTTTGTAGATTAGTAGCTTGCCTGTGTCTTGAACCTTTTTCCTCTGAAATTTGCACCATATTGTACATACAAGATGAATAAAATGTTATATTCCTTCAAGGTTATTTTTATAAACTAAGTAACGGTTGTGTAACAAGGTTTAGACAGCATTAGAACTGGACGTCCTTCCAACGATTGAAAATACAAACTTTATTACATATATTATGCAAATGCTTTAATCAAGTTATATTTCCAACAAATATCTGGTTGAAGTTTGATTGACTGCATTCTGTATTTTAATTTATTGGCCAAAGTTAGTATTTTATATATCTTGACAACACTATTATTGCCCATATTTATAAATACAGTTTGAATAAATGCCTGCAAGGTTTCACTGTGTGCCTAAACATTTAAAAGTGCTAAATTATGCAATAAATTGTACGCAAAGTAGCACCGATTGGACTTATCTACCCTATTAAATATATATATATATATATATATATATATATATATATATATATATATATATATATATATATATATATATATATATATATATATATATATATATATATATATATATATATATATATATATATATATGTGTGTGTGTGTGTGTGTGTGTGTGTGTGTGTGATTATTGATACGTTATAGGATGATTTCAATCAGATTAACAAAGGTTGGTGTTGCACATAAAGAGTTAAAAGTGTCAAACTATGCAGTAATTTGCACGCTATGTAGCACCCATTGGACTTATCCGGCATATAATATAAATGATTATTGCTACACATAAAAAGATTGGTTATAAAATAATATCAAAACTGTGTGTAGCATATTTGAGTGAAATTTTCATTTTCACATTTTTTAAAATTCATTTCTAGTGTGACCACTGTGTGACTTGTTTCATATCCGAACCAACTGACTGTTATCAATATATGATTGCATGTATTTACCATATGTATACATAGTTAACAAAAGTTTGGAAGCGGTATACCAGTTGAAAGTATGTGCTACAATTAAGCAAAATATATTAAACATTATTAGAAGTAATACAATATTAACAGACAGTCTTTAAATTCTTTATAGAGATTATTTTGACTATTTCGTTGATAATTTAGACTTAGCTTGATTTGAAAAATAATTAATGCAATTTCTCTTATACTTTATTGGTGACTAAATATATGAGACGACGCAAATTGAGAGTGGCAATGAGCAAATGTGATTTTCTTTCTTTGATAATTGTATGGCAGCATTGTGGAATGTAAGTTTCCCGTTTTAAATTTAAATTGCTGCTTTAAATATATGGTTGGTTGTACGTATGTTGCAAGAGTATGTTCTTCTCAGGATGGAAAATATATTCTAAATGTTAGTGCTTGTTTTAAATGAAAAATTGAACTGTCTCCATTTCTTTGCAGGTGTGGCATAGGAAAGAAATATAAATTGTTTATCATATAAATGTCCTTTCCATGATGAGTAGTTAAATATCTGAACAGTGTTCCTATTAACAGGGATATGATTCATTGTTATCTTAATTAGTTTATATTTAAATCAGAATTTAATAATCAGTGTACTTGGTTGTGGTGAAATAATGTATTGTCTCTATTGTTTTTTCTTTTCTTATTAAGAGAGAGAAGGGACATTGTTGTAAATTATTAATTATAGAAACACGGTAATGAAGAAAAATGAATACCGTAAAGAATATTTGACTAAAACCTACATTTATCTACATTGGATTCATTTCTAGTGTGTAACTAATTTACAATACTGTTTAATATATGAGTATTCTAGATTTAATACATCGTAGATATGTTTAGTTCGAGTGTTTATTGGTGTGCAACACTGTATTTAATTTATTGAATATCCAAACAGTTTCACTTACATAAATACATGTTTTTATATGTATTTCAAAATATAACGAAAGTACAATCACTTTTTACAAAAGATTTCGTTAAAAGGTAATCCGTTCCATTGGAACATATGTTATTTGACTTTAAAAAGTAGCAAAATTTAAAGAGTTCGTATTTATTTTGATTGAATTGGTTCATTTGCTATGCATGGATGGTTGAGTTATTTTAAGACACAACAAAACACGAATGTTATTTAGGTCCAAAACAATTTGTGTAATATGCCTTTGCCCAACACATAGTTCAATTATCGACTGATTCAGATGCTAGGATTTCAATCAGCACCACGCTGTTTGCAAGTACGGCAGGTTAACAATCCTTAGTAGAATAGCTTGGATAATGTATATATGTATAAAAAGCAAATACTTGTTATTTCGTTACAAGTGAATAATCAATATATTTAGTTAGCTTTTTATCCGAATCAATTCCCATAAATCAACATATGTTTCTGTTTAATACAGGAGATGCAGAGAATAAATTCTTTTATGAACATATTATATAAATAATATCTTTCAACTTTACAATCAATTTGAAGGTATTAATGTTTTATATAGGTTATGTAAATTCTTGACACATTGATGATCTATAGTCTTGCATTTTCACCTTTCTTGATTTTAATGATTAGATTGGAGATGTAATGTATTGGGGATGAGTTCTTAAGACTTTCGAGGACACGATTCAATAGATCATTGAATCGGGCAAATATGTAATGAGAAATCGCGATTTGTGTGACAAACCTGATTAAGAATATCAGATATGTTTTATTTCGGAAACAGAATACAAGTTTCACTTCTGCATTGCATCTAAGTATAGATGGTTGTTTATTTTCGGCTTTCTTTTCGAAGAGTGATCATATCCATTGCTGGTTGATTTCAATGGTTGAAAATATTTGGTCAAAATTCCTGCTGGTTTTAAGTTAGCAAATTAGTGTGTCATATTTTTTTGCTACGAATATTGACGTAAATTTGTGAATTACAAAAATGTTCGTCTCTTAAAATGTTTTTAAATTTTTACGAATATTAGCTTACATCTCCATTCCAAGATATGTGATTCATTTTTAATTTGTAGCCTTTTGTATGTAATTTAGAAGTTACTTGCTCCAGATGTTTGCTTCGATCATGTATATATGTACCAAAGAGTTTGCTTTTTGTGGTATTTTAGGGTATAGAAACATATCAAATATATTCCATTCTTAGCCATTTTGAATAAAGTCACTTGCACAGTGAAACATAACTGTAGCCGAACTAGAGTGCTTTGGCAGTAGTTACCGAATCATCACTTTATGGCTAGATGTCTGGAATACTTACTACTGAGACATCCCAGCAATGAGTAGTTATAGTTTGAAATGCTGTTTTAAGGTGCAGTAGGGATGCAAAAACTTATTTAATTATAATAGTTAAGAGGAAATGAAATGCTAAAATGATCATGTTTGATGCAGAAATTGCTTGATATTAAATTGTTCTGAGAATTGTGTGTTTGTTTTTGTGGAGTATTATTTAAAGTGATGCTTGTCATAACTTGTACAATTTCCAAGTAAATCAGAAGGAACAGGTATATGATGGATGTACTCAGTGTGATGTATTCTAGTGTGAAGTTTGATTAACATGGTGCAAAAAGAATGAATTTAGTAAATATATTCAATGGCAAAGAAACCTTTGTTTTCCTTGAAAACCGTTCGTTTGTTTGTATTATTTTGTATATGCTTAATTTGACGGATCAAGTCAAGTTTGTTTTTAATCAGCATCTTTATATAGCCTTGTCTTAGGTGAAGGGCTTAGTTAAGATGCCACTCAAAGAGTCAGTCGATTAAGCAGGTATCGGTATCGATTTTTTTTGTTGGTCAAATAGTTCATGCGATTTAAAATATTCGAATCAACAATTTACTTATTATTTTGACGGAAGTTAAACCTGATCGAAAAGAATATCAAATAATGGCAAAAGCTTCAAATCATGTTCACTATTTCGGGGGTATTTTGTGTGAAGTAACAGGACAAAATTAATTGATTGTCATGTTGATCAATACCCCATAATAACACATCCATCAATAAGTGTATACTTAGATTTCATGTATAAAACATTTTCATCTTCTTCTCCCAGTTTTGTTTTCGTAATAATCATATTGCTTTGTTTGACAAATGCATTCTAGATCGGCATATGCTAAGCTTTTCTTATGCTGAGGCACACATTTGCATATTTATGAAGCCAGGTCTATGGAATATATATCAGATGTAAATACTAGAGCGAAATCATACATCCCTGATGCAAAGCAAATACCTTGTATCAAACCGTGGACTAGCAATTGTGTGTCATTTGACTATATAAAACTTTATTTAATCCTTTTTAGTAGTGGCGGTGACTTAAATTGTGCTTGATTCGTCCGAAACGGTTGAAGGTTAGGTATTTATACTGGTTTGTCCAAAGTTTGAACCAGAAAATGAAATATTCTTGAACACTAAACAGATTATGACACAATCATAACATAATAATTACCTAGATTGATAATATTGGTATGGGTAAAATAATATTGCGCATTTTATACAGAAAAATGTCAATCAAAATATATCTAGCACTTCAGAAGTACAACAAATGGCAAAATAAATAGCCTTTCTCCTTTACATGTCTTTCTAATCTGTCCTTTAATGGTATATTGATAATATATTTGCTAGCCATGCCGATATTCTAAACAAGATTTGCAAAATATATCTCCTATTTATTATTTACATATTCCTTATATTCTCGGATTTGATAACTCATTTGTTTAGCTTACATTCTTATAACTGAGGTTGCAACTTGAAATTATTCCGTGTGAGGCACATGGGTTC
Source organism: Sinohyriopsis cumingii (assembly GCA_028554795.2). NCBI lineage: Eukaryota > Metazoa > Mollusca > Bivalvia > Unionida > Unionidae > Sinohyriopsis > Sinohyriopsis cumingii. The sequence goes on along the minus strand of CM068837.1, from coordinate 66,094,828 downwards.
CACGTGCAGGAACTAGTAAAGTGAAAATATTCTTACTCTTTTTTGTTATCCTTATCTCATTTTCTGAACAACTGCGTTCAATAAGTTTATGAGACCAATTAATTCAGTTTATGGAAGCAGACAAAAAACAATAATTATTAGACAATCGAATGGTAAAAATTACAAATAACACAATCGGCGCAATGAAACTGGCTGCACATATCGCCATGTTGGCCTATTCTGCGCGTCGGATAATTCTGTGCAATGATACGTCATTTATGTAAACATTTGATAAGGTGCTATTTTGGGTCAAAAATCCATTTTGTATCCAGAAAGAAGAAACGTACATTAACTAAGAAAAGCTATATTCATAAAGTGTACAAAAATATCCCACATTTAGACTCGAAATGCAGATAAAAATGTGATCTCTAAATGGCAACGTTAAGATACACTCCATGACCTTCTTGAACATGTAACCAAGAGAATTTGATTTACTATGCATCGTTTAGAATTATACGCATGAATACATTATATAAAATATGTCCCTTAAAAGAAACAACTGTATTTAATCCAAGTTTCCAATTTTGCAAGAAGTTGTCCCACACGTACAATATCGTCTGCTACCCAACGTGTCAACTTGCCGCTAGAACATAAATTCTCAAAAAATTCCCCGGCATATAGTCTGCTTCTAAATACTGTAGTAATTTTACCCCATCAACAAGACGATTTAAACACATTACATCCTATTCATTGTTGTTTCTCTTCCACGTAATAGCTTATTTTTCATAACATGTTGTACTTTACTAACTTTTGTACAGGATCGGTTTAGTTTGCTTAATATATCTTGCCATTTATTGTCATTTTTAAGTTAAATTTTGTAAAACTGGCTATAAACCTGCCCTAGTTACTTGACTGAACTGCTGACAGGAACAGTCCAAAGTAATATATTTCATTTCTATAGCAAGATGGATAAAGATTACATCTTTTCAAAGCTATGCGCAGAATAGACCGACATATCGCGAGTCAGGAAAACAGGGGTGGTGGTATCCCCTGTGCCCACAATTAATATTATTTTGAACAGAATATTGTGTTGACAATTGCATCTTTTCAAATGATAAGCATTGTTGTATTTTAATTTTGTCAATCCCTCGATTTCTGTATGCAGTTTGCTTCAAAATTAGAAACGAAAACCTTAGGTGAGCAGAAATGCCCGACAGCAGTGTATATTAATGGAATATAGATTTCCTTCCCAAACCCGATTGCAGTTCATTATAGCAGCAGAGAGGGTGAACAGACCACTTAAGGGAGTGGTCACCCTTGTGTTTGGACCAAAAAAAATAGTGACCCTTCATGGAGGTCAATACCACGTCTACGATTATTGTTTGTCCCAAACAGAATTGTAGACGCCCCCTCTCTGCTGCTATCCATGTTGTAAAAGAAATTTAAGTTTGATGAATATTTTTCTTTTCATCTGAATCATGGGAATCTTCATCTGTTTCATCTTTATTTGTTTCATCTTTATTTGTTCTATGTTTCAAGTAATATTCAAGTTCTGATGGTGGTTTTTCTATTTTTGGATTTATGTTCTTTCTGTGTTTATAATATATCATCAAACGTCTGTATCGACCTCCACCGCAATTTTTGCAAATCTGATATAATCCTCTAACGCCGTTGTTACAACCAACACAACTTCGTGGACCAGCATGAAGGTTTTTCTTTATAAGATAATTATATTTCTTGCAATATTCTCCACGGCACCTTTTGTTGCATTTATCTGTTGTTCCTTGACGTAACCACGCATAGTTGTTCATTATATGGACGATATCTTTTTAATTAAATTTACACCCCTTCTGCTGATATTAATTAAATCATTATGTTATAATAAAATGATACATCCAGAATCTCATACTGCAAGAACAGCACGAGAACGATTAGAAGCAATTAAAAAATTTCTTCCTGTCAGAGATTCATTCAGAAAAAATCTGCAAGCGCAGCAAGAAGCACAAGTTGAGTACGAAGAAGAAACTAAAAAACTGTTTAAGCCCGTCACTGCAGTCATCAAAGAAGATCTTCTTCCGGTATCAAAACAAACTGCAGCGCAGACTGAAAAAATAGCAAGAAGAACTAAACAGACAAAGAAGATTTTACGAGATCTTCCAACTGATATAGCTGCGGCTCAACCTCCACATGTTGGTGAAGAAATACTTGAGGGTATTGGTAAAATTCGTGCTGAAATAGATGAGATGAAAGATCATGTACCAGAAACAGAAACAGGAGAAGCAAGGGAAAAGGTTCATATAAAAGATAAATTTAATGAACAACATCTTAATTACATAAAGAAATTTATAAATATAGATAAATTAGCTGAATATGCCGCACAGAGTTATGATCATCGAAAAGAAGTTTTAAAAACCGAGTTTGGCGATGATATTATAAGTCGTGAAAATTGGTTCAAGTGGATATATCGTATACATTATGATGTTGACCAAGCTAGAAACAATGTTACTAAATATATTGCATTTATTAATGCAATAGATTTATATTTTGATCGACTGCAAAAACAACAACAGCAACAACAAATACAACCTTCTTCTCCGCCACCGCAGCAACAACAAATACAACCTTCTTCTCCGCCACCGCAGCAACAACAAATACAACCTTCTTCTCCGCCACCGCAGAAACGGAAAAAACAAACTCCACCACCGCAGCAACAACCTCCTCGACCGCAATCTCCAGAAGAATTTTACGATGCACCGGGTGCTACTGGCAGTGGTCTGGGAAATAATTTTGTTTGTCCTGATAATATCATCAATGACGTGTCACGGTTAGAAGTTCTCATAGGAGGAAAACGTGCTGGAAATAATTCACCAGAAATAATTGATGAAGCAGCTGATATTTGCCAGCGATTATTTCGTGGCGGCATCATGGATATCGGAGTTTACCGAGAACTTATCGATGAACTTGTTGATGACTAGTTGTTAGATAAATGGTAAATAAAAATAAGATGATAATACATAATAATCATCGCAAACCTGTACAGGTCAGAGCGGTAAACTCACGATTACCAATCCATAGGGTTATTTACGGAGATGGACTTGGTGATGTTATTCACGGTCTATTTAGAAGGATGGCTCCAAAAGCAATACCGATTGCAAAACAATTAGGTATGAAGGCTATTGAGGCTGTTCGTGAAAAAGCTCCTGGTGCAATTGTCAATGTTGCTGGTAAGGCGTTCTCGGCGATCAAAGAAAGACTAGCACGATTACTGCGGCGAAAACAACAACCACCAGTAAAATTACCAAGTACTGAGGTGATGCCTGCAGATGTCAGCAAAATAATAAATCAAGCTGCAAATCAAAAAACTAGCGGAATTATCTGAAGAAGCGGAAAAAATATAACAGCAAATTTAATAGCAGGAAGCGGTCTTCGTCGACGATGATCATCATTTGGAAAAATGCTAATTATAATAAAATGTTTAAACGTATATCCGACCCAGCATTTGACATGGATACACCGGTCCTCAAAGATGAATCGGTGCGTGATTATCAATTTTATTCCTATGACGCAAGGCAACCAAATGATCGGGGGAGAATCGAATTACAGGTTCACGATACAAGTAGATATTTTTTACCCGCTGAGGCGTTTATTGCGGTAGAAGGTAGACTTGTAACGAATGTTGTGGCTAATACGCCATATGCTGCCAATTTGCGTGTTGTTTTGTTAACAACGGAATTATGGCACTGTTTGATAGCGCCACATACATGATTGATGGAAAAAATATTGAATCGATTCAGAAGGATGTTGATGTTGCTACAACAATAATTGGTCTAGCGAGATATTCTGACGACTTTACAAGATCAGCCGGTCCAACAATGATGTTTGCCAAGGATATTACTGACAACGCTGATCATGTTCAGTATATTAAGTTACGGACACCAGTAGATACTGCTGCTAATCCACAACCGGTTGATTTTGAACACACAGACAGACCGGGTGCTGCTTTTGATATTATAAAAAGTGTTAGTGCGACTTACAACCTAGGATTTGCAACACGCCGAGCAGCGTTGTCAGGAGAAAATAGAAATTTTTCATGTGCAATTCCATTATCTCACATCTTTGGATTTTGCAGAAATGTTAGAAAGGTAATCTTTGGAGCTAAACACACAGTTGTACTTGTAAGAAAAAATAATGATAATGATGCAATCTGGCGAGGTGCTGGTGTTGCTGAAGGTAAAGTAAATATATCAAAACTCACATTGTGGATGCCAGTAATGACACCATCTATCACTGAAGAACAAAAATTACTATCTTTCATGGATCAAGGCGGTAAATCATTGATATCATGTTTAACAGTAACCACAGATGCTGTTCAAAGCAATATTAATGGTTTATTTACATGGAATATAGCATCACAACAGGGTGTTTCTGCGCCACGACATATTTTTATTGCGCTGCAAGATAATGCTCGGACGAATAATCAAGAACGTTCACATATGATATTTGATAACCTTGGAGTTAATGAAGTTTCCTTGCGGATAAATGGACATCAAGAACCGGCTGAGGATATATTGTTAAATTTTGAACAAAATCATGTAACGCGTGCATATCATCGTTTGATGTCATTTATGGGACATGATCAAAATATAGATACCGGTTTGCAAATATCACAACTAGATTTTACAGGTCTATATCCGATTTATTATTTTTCGCTGGAGCATCTTGATTTATCCAAGCAATCTGTCGTTGATATACACTTTCGAGCTCATGTTACTAACCCTCCTCCTGATATACCTGGTCCACCACTTGTTCACGGCTTCTACAGAGCAATCGCGGTCATACTTAGCGATAAAGCCATGTTACTTGAAGGTGGTAGTGGTCGAATGAGAGTCGTTGACGCACCAGTGGAAAATCTTTAATTATTCAGAAAAAATATTATTTATATAAAAATGTCGTATAGTCATGTTAATGTTACTCTGACCCCCGGTCAGATCAAGAAGCTTCAATCAAAAACCGCCAGCAAATGCGGAACTAAAATATCACTAAAACGAGATCAGATTAGTGGTGGTCCAAACAAATTATCGTTGACAAATAATCAGATTAAACATTTCAGTAAAGCTCTGGAATTAAAAACTGGAGTTCAAATACATCTTTCTCCGAGCGCCATCAAAGACATGATTAAAATAGGTGGATTTTTCCCACTATTAGCTGCAATACCAGCACTACTTGCAGCAAAAGCAGCTGCGTTACCTGCGATAGCCGCATCTGCTGCTCCAGCCGTAGCAAAAGCAGTCGCGTTAGGTGCTGCTGGAGCAGCGGGTAAAAAAAATATTTGATAAAATTACTGGTGGACGATATAGCAAAAAAAGGGACGCGGTCTAAGATTGCCAGGATCTCGTTGGGGGAGAGGCCTAAGGCTTCCAGGATCACTTCGTTAGACGTTCCAGCATCAAATTTTGATTTACTTGATGTTGCTAAAAAATTAAAAATAAAAGCCTTTAGAGGTGTTTTTATGCGAGATCAATTACCGAAACAACCAAACAAACTCGAAACAGGTATTATTAATCTTGACGAACATTCCGGACCCGGTACTCATTGGACCGCATACGCGGTTGATCCACGTGGAATCGTTTATTTTGATTCGTACGGGTTAGCCCCACCTGTTGAATTTATCAAGTATGTTGCACCACTTCACGCAACAACCAAAGTTTGGTATTCAACGCTACCCACACAAACAATGACAGATCCGCCAATATGCGGCCGTGAAGTAATTAATGTACTCGACGCTATATCAAAATCATCCAAACCACCACATAAAGTTGTGCATGATTATACAAGTAACCAATTCGTTGCGCGTAAAGCGTTTTAAACAACAGGTCTTATTATAATGGTTGACATCTACGGAAGATGTTGATTTGTCAAAGTACGCGACTAAAGATGACTTGGCTGATATCATGAACCTGGCTGGAGTTGACCCAGATGAGGTTGTTATTTTTCAAGATCGATATGGTAAACTAAAAACGAGTAATATCAAATGGAATGATATAGTTCGGCGAGTACTTGGTGCAGTTACGGATAATATTCCCGTGTTTACTGACGGTGGTAGAATCAGAGATTCAAGCGTATCATTAGCAACACTTAGAAATGAAATTGCAAGAAACGTTGCTAATCGTGTGAAAAACACCGGTGATACAATGACGGGTGAACTCAGCATGAACGGAAATAAAATAGTAGTTTTAAGAGATCCAACATCTGACGAAGACGCAGCAACAAAAAAATACGTCGACAACGTGGATGGAAAACTATCCACGCTACGAGCCGAGTATGATGTTCACGTGGGCGCGTTTACAAGACTTCGAAGAAATTTTCAAAAAACCGACGAATCCATTGATAAATTCTTTGGCATTCCGCACACCATTGATATAAAACTCGTTGATATCAAAACTAACCTAGACACGATCAAACAAACACAGCAAAACATCGTAGCGGGAATTCCTGAGATTGTCAATAAAACCAGTCTGATTAAAATTTCAGCTGGAATAACTCCCGGACATATCACAAGCATCGTATGCACGGTATCATCGGGATTTGCAACATGGTCCAAACAAAATAATACTATCAAATATACCTCAACAGTCACTGGCGTGTACAGGCTGTCTGTGTTCAGTGCTGCAAAATTTGAAATATTTACAACGTTTCCATGGCGTCATTCCACCGATAGGTTTTCCGGGGTTGTATCTGTTATATTAAATAGCGGAAACGAGGAAATATTTATTCTGGAAGCAGCTGATGAGAAATTAATCACAACATCTTACTGGTGGTGTTTGGAATTTGTAGCTGAAACACCTCAATTGGTTACTGCATAAAAATATATGGACGGTGCACAATACAGGTACAATCAAGCACGTGAATGGCAGGCGGCGCTAAAAGATCAATTCGATCAATATACAGTAAAAGTAAAAAAATATCGACGACGATTGGTTATCGTTGATGTGATTGTTTATTCAGTATCCGCTGTTGTTGCTGGAACCGGTGCTATATTATCAGCGATGACAGTGATGGCACCAGTAGCTGTAACTATTTGTATTTCAGCGGCAACAACTATTGCAGGTGTGCTTAATATCATCATAAAAAAATATGTACTTGCACGAACGAAAAATTATCCGATTACAAAATAAAATTACATACAGCGACGGTAGCATACTCGAAATTATCCTCGTTGTTATCAGCGAGTCTTAGTGATGGAATTATATCTGATTTCGAATTTTCAATGATGACCAAAATATACGACGAAGGTATCGGTATTAAAGATACAAGTATTAATAATGACAGAATTACTCCAGCAGATCGTGACCAACACAACTCCGCCAAAGATAACGATGATCTCGGTAAGTTCATGTAATCCTGAATTTAGTATTAATTTTCCTACTGCAATTCCAGTAAAAGAAATAGCACTAGCGAAATTACGAGTATATTACAGCTGGCCAAATATCAGATCAAAATCATTTAATGGTACACCAGCAAATAATTCGCTTGTATTTGCTAACAAGAACAAACCCAATGGAACACCTGACTGGGTTGTTGTTGGAATACCAACTGGCAGTTACGAGATTGAAGAGATCAATGAGGAATTTCAACGTAGAATAAAATCAATAACGGGAAAAGAAGCAAAAATATCAATTAATGTTCATGAACCGACCCTGTCCTCGACGGTTGAAATACATTCTCCCGATTACGTCGTTGATATTTATCAATCCACGATAAGATCCGTACTAGGTTGGCCTGATATCATGCCAGAATATCATGGACCATCAGAACCGAAGTTAAGTGAATTTCTCACGGATGAAGCAAAACTTATAACAGTTCCAGGATGTCGATTTTCTCGCCAGTATCCAGCATGGAGAGATTTTGTTGCTGCTGCTGGTGGAAAACTTATCACACCAGCATTTCCTCATTTTGTTGTTGTTGATGTGACAGCTTCAACCACAACTGTTGGTGAGGAATATGTCAGGATTATATCCGACAAAATTAAGGCCGAGTTTACAAATGCATTAACGACATTAACACAGTTGTTTAAAAATTATATCCTGGAGTATCCTAATAACAATCTGAAAGAAAAAATTATTGAAACAATACAACATCTGAATCAAATTATATTAGATCTTAAATACGTTAATCGATATTTTATTGATGTCATAAATGAAAGTGTTCTTCCGCTTAAGACGGGTAAAAGTACTAGACAAACCTATCTTGATCATTATAAAATAACTGAAGCGAATTTATTAGATTTTATACTACCAGGATTTGCCACCGACGACTTGACAAAATTACTCAAGGATCTTATCAATGAAAACTTTCCTAAAATAACCGATGCATGGAAAAAAATAACTCCACCGGAGTTTGTTCTCAGATATGATAATGATCCACATGGCGGCGGGAGACACGTATCTCCGGGAATCGTTAATATAACGTCGACGATCGCGGTTAATCTAGTTTGTGACGTAATCGATGGCAGCTATCAAATAGATCTCGGAAGATCAAATCAGGCTCAACAAGGATACATCCTATACACGTTCACACCACAAGTTTCCCCTGGAAGTTTAATCGTGCAAGAACCAACTAATCCTGTGTATTTGCGGTGTCACAATAATATGTTAACACGAATAAATTTTAAGCTTACAGACCACCTTAATCGCGTAATTGACATACGTGGAGAAGAACTTGTGATAAATCTGTATGTGAAATCGTAGATCTTTATGTAATGGAGGGTTTTTACACACGAGGATATTCGATCAACTTAAAAAAAAATATTTTTTTATTACTGATACAAATTTGTGTTTGCTACAAATTAATCAGCCTTGCAAAAAAAATGTTTTTTATTTTTTTTTCTAGCCCACACGTGGTTAGCGTTGACAGGGACCCCAGTTACCAAAACTTTCATTTTCATTATCACCAGTAACGGGGTTACTCTGGATCGTTTCACCAGTAACGAAGTTACTCTGGATCGTTTCACGATCTAACATAATTTTTCTTAATTGTCTTATACGAGTACTAATTGTTTTCTTTGCCTCGAACTCGTGGGATAATAGCGATTTAATTCTTTCTACGGCGGCAGAGAGAGGAACGAACTACTTCACATGATCATCTTCTACGGTAGCTAGCGACTGAAACATTGCTGCCTGAATCCGTTTCATGAGCTTGTATTCAGATGATAGTGTGTGTGTTCCCTGGTTTTTACGTTCTTGTAAAATCTCAAAATCAGAAACTATTTTTTCAGGATTTAGTTCATCAGATATATTAATTCCATCTTTTTTCAATTTTTTAATAGCAACAATTACATCATTGATATTTTCATGGTTCATTATATAATATATAAATCTTTAAAATAAAAAAAATATCCCTAGAACCCCTATCGAGTCTTTAGCGAGTTCGTCGGGATGTTTCAAGGACAGCACAACATATACAATGAATGAAGAGCCCCTATCGAGTGTATTAGCGAGCTCAGATTATGAATGAAGAGCCCCTATCGAGTGTATTAGCGAGCTCAGATTATGCATTGGACGGCACAAACATATAACTAAACGCTCAGCAAACATCCCACCCACAATAATTAATCCAGTGGGTGATACGAAAATGTATCAACCACCAGTCAATATTGTGGTTGAATTTTGCTGGGGGGGGTTTGCGGTTCCCCCATATTATAAAAATCGCAATTATGCGCACCACCGACAAATTGTCAGCCATGGGGATTCGATCCTGGACCGCGAGCGTCACAGTCCAATACCATACTGATTGAGCTGTCGAACCTTGTTACGAACATATGTTTCGGAAGTTAATATATAGCTAAGGAACCAATATTTACACTAAAACAGCAGTTTCTGAATAATAAACAGTTTCTGTACTTATAACAACAGTTTCTGTATTTATAACAACAGTTTCTGAATATAAAACATCGTTTTCCTAAGCAGACTGCGAATCAATAATAACAGCAGTCCTAAGCGGCATGAACACACCTGCAGATCGATTTATACCATAACAACGGTTTCTGTTCTGTACCTGTATTACAGCTTCCTTGCGGATCAATAACATTGTCATGATTTCTCGTAATGTTGTATGATGGGAAATATTTAAAACCATAAATAATACTTCTACGAGTAATTAATTACGACGTAATTAGTTAAACTGACTAATTACGATCATAAAAAATCAAAAATCTACGAAGAAAACTATATATTACAAAGTAATCTCCATTTTATATAATCAAAAATTCAGTAGTATACAATCAGACAGTACTGGGTCCCCTCAAATAATAAATGATTTTGATAGTTTATCTCGTTAACAATACTGAAAGGTAATTTTCTGTTTATATTTTTTCGAGAAAGTAGATCTGGTTATATTTTCTGCGACGTATTTTACCACACGCGAGTCAATATCAAAATATTTAGCAGCTGAATGCATCGAACGAAATATTATTTCTTCACCAGTTTCTGTGTTTGTAGATTTTACCGCCCTTCTAGAAACTGTCTTACATCTTCCTGTATTACCACGTGCAGAGTTCTCGCTTTGCGTGATAGCTTGTAAATTGGATAAGGAGTTATTTCGAGGATTTCCGTCAATATGATCAATAACAAAACCATCTTTGATCACTCCATAGAAACATTCGTAGATGAAACGATGACAATAATAATGTTTCTTCCTAACAGTAAACATCAGATAACTAGCATTAGTAACATTACCAACTGGTCTCTTCAACCTACAATTTCTGATGATACCATTAATATTTGATTCGTAATTCTTAATGACTGGATGTGGGACAAATTTATTTTGCTCCATTATAATAATATTATTTGTTTAAATCATTGTTTGTTTGAAATCTTGATATATAATCCTCCACGGATTTTATAGCGTTTTCACCGTTATTATTTTTTTTTGTCATAATATCTTTTAAGTTCTCTGAACCGTTTTCCGCCGCACTTTCCACATAATTTTGTTTTTCCTCGCACTCCAATACCACACCGCAGACATGGTATTGGTCCTAGACTTCCTCGTCGTATGTTTTGTAAGTGCATCCAGCAAAATTCCTTTCTGCAGGATTTGTTCCATCGATTTACTGAGCCGATCATCAACCATCTGCATTGAGACATTGTATATATAAAATTTTTTATTTTAAATATTTGTTTTAATTATATGAACGAATTTGAGAGATTATCCCAAACTAGGCCTGTTAAATATAAATTCAACCTCGACAGATTATCTCCAGACTTGCCAGTGCGAGATTTGGTTGATCCGAAAAATAAAAGTTTGATCTCGAAAATCCACGACGCCAAGAAGGAATTTTACACGGATGGTGCATCTCATACATGGTCAACGTTCAAGATCATACGCCTTGACGGAGTCAAGGAAGCTGACAAAGTCACGGACGCCACAATGAATGACAAGCGAGCGGCAACTATCATCAACTACATCGCTGAATACGAGGACAATCAAAAATATTTCTTCAGAGTAAAATTTATTGTATTAACAGAAACAGGTAGTTGGATTATCCGTGACAAATATGATCCTGTCCTTGGTAATAATAAAACTGTCATATTAAGTAAAAATTCCAGACCGGGTCTACTGACGGGTATTGACAAACCGTATTATCAGCGAGCGTATCCTGTAACAGCGGTTATTTATGGAATCTATGAGATAAATAAAAAACCCAATGTTGATAAACTAGCGCCGATGAAATTTTCAAGGTTAAATTGTGTAGCCGAGCGAGTAATAGAACACTTTACAAACGCGATGCGTGGAAATGGATTAACTGATTTAAGGCGTGAAAAAATAAACTCGTGGGCTGATTCAGTTAAGGATACCGGTGCTACAATAAAAGATGTTGCTGAACTAGGAAAACTATTAAAATTTCCAATAACCGTAGTGACAATAACGGGAGAAATTCTGTACAAATCGAAATATAAATCGAAAGGAGCTCCAATAAATATCATCGATCATAACGCGCACGCATGGACTAACGCAGTAACAATATTTCCACGTGATCGAACTGTTAGATTTTACCCCACAGATACGAGCATATTTGATTTTATTAAAGAAATAAGTAAAACCGACCCTGTATCGGTATGGTTATTTAAAAGTAATGAGGAAGGTGAATTTGATCAGTTTGTCAGACCAAATGGTGAAATATATCGAACAGAATCCCTCCATGACGAAATGAAAAATCTCGCAGAAAAGTTTTTAGAGTGCAAACACGCGGAAAATACTGAAAAATTACTAATTATTTTACCGTTCCATCTGTTGCGGCTCATTTCGCCAGAGAAAGAAATTCATGGAAACCAACACGATTTGATTTACTCGAGGACGTACGCGCAAGTTGCGTCGAATACGGACATGGCGGATTATGGAATACCAAATATAATTACAATGATGTTATTTCGGTTGACGTGGTTGCATGTTATCCAGGAAGTTTTCTGGGATACGGAGATTGTTCTGTGTACTTTGAAAGATTTGGTCACCCAACAAACGAGATGACGCGAGTGGCAATTAATGGACCATTACCTGATTTTGATCTGACTGGATTCGCCTGTATTGAATCATTCGAGTTTAACGAAAATCTTCACAAGATTTGTTATGTTTGGTTTGGTAGACATTTTTGTGAAAAACGTTGGGCACCTATAGTTTTGTTACGATATATGCTAGATTGTATGATACTGACATCGTTGGTGGTCAGTGAGGCGATTATATCATATCATGCACAGACCAAAGTTTGGTTGCCCATGTCAGATTCTGAAGTTATTAGCGAGTTTAAGGAAAAATATCCTGATATTTCCGAAGATGATATTCCTAATAAACTCAAAACCGCAAAAGATCTCGGTAGAAAAATTATAGGTAAATTTACTCAAGGTGGTGCATATGATTATAAAAGACATCACGCACGATTAATTCTAGATGATGCCGAGTACGATTTTATAATCGCTGACACAACAGCGAGAAATATATTTGTAAATCGAGAAAGTGTTTATTTATCCGACGGAACAAAATTGGGTACGATCGTTAGTTACATAAATGACGTCTCCCCACAATATACTCATCTAAGATCTTCCATGTTGGCTTATGTTTCCATAAATTTATTATCGATGATTAATAGATTTCCTGAAACCGCAGTCAGAGTCGCAACAGATTCGTTTTATATTTCAAGTAAATATTTAGAACCTATTATGAAATTTACAAGTAATGATGAACGATGGGGTTCGTGGAGAATAAAAAAGGAATTATTACACAATTATGCAGAATCAGCAGATGTTCCAATGAGAGATTTTTATCGTAAGGGTAATAAAATATCAGAAATGTCGAAAGCACCATCGTTGAGTGATCCAATAACCAGATATAAGACAGTATATCTCAATGGACCTGGTGGATGCGGCAAAACGACTCGAGCGATTAATGTTTTTAGAAATTCAGATATAATCGTGCTGACACCCACACATAGACTTGCACGTGAGATGAAACAGCGGCAAGTACAATCGTGTACGTATCATAGTTTCTTTCGGTGGCGCGGAGATACATGGACTCCTGAACGGATGGGAGAAAAATATATACCTAAAATAATTATTTGGGACGAGATATGCACGGTATCATTGGATACATTAAAAATGTTTCTTGATTGGTTGTTGACGAAAAATACCGCTATAATAATGTGTGGCGATCATGGTCAACCGCCGCCTTTTGTTGGACCATCTCCACATGATTGGTTAAAAAATTTCGTTGATTATTACGAAGAAATAGATGATGATCATAGAGCTCTTGATGCAAATTTGAAGGAATTTAAAAAATTAATCAGATTACAATCAAACAAAATTCAGTGTGAAATAATACGTGGAGTGATCTCAGAGACCTCAATGAGTGATTTTTAAATTTATGGAGACCCACCGATTTGATCGTAGCAAGTAGAAAAATAATCAGAGACGCTTTACAACAACAGTTATTTCAACTACATAGAGAAAAATACTCAGAATTGCCCGTACCGTTGTGTTATAGACCATCAGATACACGAAAACAGAATATTAATGTTGATATTCCAGGACAGACTGAGAAGCAAAATCTCGTATTAAATGATATTGTCGCTGTTGATATCAGTGTGGTCGAAGATGCAATACACGCTGACAAAGCTCCATGGGTGTTGGGATACGCTATGACGATCCACTCGTCTCAGGGATTAACTATTTCTGATACACGAGTCTGGATTGTAGACGATCGCATCGAGTGGTCAAATTTAGTTTATTTAGCGGTATCGAGGGTCAGAAATATATCTCAATTACGTAGAATTATAATTCCTGAAATCGTTGATAAATTTAACATCATCGATGATGATATAATAAGAAAAAAATTAATCGGATACAAACAATCTGATAAAAAAAATAAACGCGACTTTGATCTTGATGTTAAATTTATTATTGAGTTAAAACAGCAGCAGAACAATCATTGCGCCAGTTGCAATTGCATAATGCTGTGGAGGTATTCGAGTAATGATTCAAGACAATTTACCGTAGATAGAAAAGATAATAGTCGCGGTCATACACGAGAAAATACCATGTTAACCTGTCTTGAGTGTAATCGACTTAGAGGCGCCAGCGCCTTGGGTGCTAGTTAAGTGATCGAAATCACTGAAGTGAGTTTGGCGGTAGTTGTGTACCGCAGGGATTATTTGTAGTTGTTCACGTACAAATCCACGCTGAGGAGCAGCCGAATCTAATCTGTAGATTGCAGGTCTACCTGAGGATCTTGTCACGGTAGATATTTTGTGTGTGGTAACACTCCAAATAGGATCAGTCTCTCTCGCTTTACCGCCTTCAAGTTCACCAGGCTCATATAAATATCTAACTGTAACATCACCCGATATTTTTTGTTTTACAACATCTTTTCGTTGTGTTGTTATATTTTTTTCGTAATTGCATTAATGGGTTTCGTGTTGGTTGTTCGTGTAATCTCATTATTTAATGCAGCTATCACGCTTGGTAATCTTGCAACCCATTCGCGAGATCTTTTATCCTGAATAAATTCCCTCGCGTATTGATATCCAAATAACCGCTCAGCGAGTGTTCGATTAAATCGCTCAACAATTGCTTGATAACGGTGAATTGCAGTATGACCTCGTCGTATTTTGGTATTATGTCGTTTCATCAGCGATGATACTGGACCAAGAAATTCCTTACCAGGATCAACCTGTAGTAGCTGTGGCCATCGCAGACCACCTTGTGGTCCACCACCTCGTTGATAAATTCGTTCAAACGCATCGGCTACTTCAGATGATGTTTTCGCTGATAGCGGCTCTGCTTCTTTATATCTACTTGCAACATCAACTACGGTTAACGCGTATTTGTACGTTTTTCTACGCACAGTATCATGCGGTAAAAACAGAATATCAGCTTGATGAACTTCATTAGGAACACTGACATCGAAATACGCGTACTGAATTCGTTTAGGACGTGGTAGATAAATTTGCCATATTGCTTGTTTGGATAACCACGTTTTAGCAGTAGAATGTTTAACCGCTGCTGCATCAGCAAGTTTACCAATTGCTTCTTTGCCTCTCCAGTATCCTCTTGGTGAATAATAAATCGATTCCATTATTAATTACCAGCCCCAAGCGCTAATTTACCTTTCATCGAGGATCTTACTAACCAATTAGCTAATGATTCTCTAATATTTTTATTTTTTATAGAATTTAATGCATGAATTAATTTCACATCTGCAATATGTCTATCTTGTAGATTTTGACTTTTATAAGCTACATCATGAGCGTGACAAGCTCGATCAATAGCGTTTATTGGTTCCTCGCCTGGTTTTGGTTGATCTTGATTATCGAGCCTGATATCAAGTCTGGTACCAGGACCGCAATAATTATATCCTGGTAGATGTTTTTCTCCGCTGTATTTAGCCCATGGAGCACCTGGAAACTTTGACATCAAATTAGCAATATCACCACCGCGCTTATTAGGTAAAAACGAAAATTTCTTTCTACCGCATACAGAACATTTTCCACCATACGCTATTTTTTCATTTTTTGTTGTAACCGTAGCTAAATCAGTAGTTGGAGTTTTAACTCTACAACGTAAGCAATATAAATTCATGTTATAAAATATATGGATATAATTGATTTCTCAGCAACAAGAAAACGAGAGCCAGTTAAACACCATCCTGCGCTACCAAATTCCATCAAAATGATTATCATAGGACCATCTGGATCGGGTAAGACGCAATTATTACTTAATCTGATAATGAGATGGTTGAAATGGGATAAATTGTATTTAGTAGCACCATCCGCTGATGATCAACGATGTTATGATGTACTTAAAGATTTCAATGAAAACGCACGATTACTGGATGAAGGTAATGATGTTATAGAGTTTATAACTGATATTGATGAAGCACCATCCGTAGATTCCATAGACGGATTTATGAATAATTTAGTTGTATACGACGATGTGATGCTAGATAAACAATCAAATCCAGCCAGAATATTTTCCCGAGGTAGACATAAAAATACAGACGTGATCTATGTTACTCAACGATATACACAAATTCCGAAAGTGATCAGAGACAACTGCAACATTTTTGTTGTGTTTAATGGCGTAGACACACACACACTTAGAAATATTCATCAAACTTGGTGTGGTGGTGACAAGGATATAATTAAATTCAAAAATTTCTTCTCACGAGCGCAAGCGACTCCGCATGGATTTATAACAATAAATTTACATCATCGAAGAACAAGATATCGTGTGGGTCTTGATAAAATCTTTTAACGTTTCTGATGAGCAGCAGAGAGGGTTCGTCTACAATTCTGTTTGGGACAAACAATAATCGTAGACGTGGTATTGACCTCTATGAAGGGTCACTATTTTTTTTGGTCCAAACACAAGGGTGACCACTCCCTTAAGTGGTCTGTTCACCCTCTCTGCTGCTATTATTCTTTCCAATATCAGCGTCTAATGCTTGTTTAGGTGCTTTGAAAAAAGAAATTGAACTTCGTCCAAAGTGTTGGAGAGCAATGACTGGGCCAGTGTATGCGTAGGACTCGAGGTACACAACAGATGGCGAAAGGGTTTCATACAAGCTTTATTTCTTTTGGCCTTCATGAATAATTCAACCTAGCCCATTTCCTCATAGTGACATACTATCAATGCCAATAGAACGTCTGTGCAGTTAATCCTAATGTCAATCATCCATTTCACTAGTCTATAGCAACGAAAAAAAATGCTGACTTGAATTTAAAGATGAAATAGGAAGAGATGTATGAAGACAATAAAACATTCCTTATACAGTATCAAAAATAAACTAGGAGATCGGATCTTTAAATGTTGCAACAAAGGGATATAGAAAAGAGTCGAATTACCATCTCTCTATCCTTTGAAACATATAATCTATAAGTTATGCAACTTTTCTTGTTGCTTAATAATTTGTGATCAGAAGAAGACGTAGAATGTTACATAGCTTTGGAATGTCAGCTATTTTAATGCTTTTATCACTTTGATCTATAGCTTGTCAGAATGTACTAGAACAATATATTTAATTATTAACGCTGTAGAAGCCTTGACAGTTTTCTTCTTAAGTCAAGGATATCTAGGAAGGGGATGGGAGGGGGTTTGTAATATTACATGGCGTCGTTATTTAAGGGTATTGCGAGTCATTGTCAGAGTTTCTCTATGCAATCCTGGAATCAAAACTATTTACTCATTCAGGAGACGGATGCCTTGATATGGATTGTTCTGTGATATATCGGCACGTTCGAATGTCTGCCTATTGCAATTCAACACCTGACGATTTTTTACATGAAACGATAACTCTAGTCCACCAGCTCGATTTCAAAATGATTGAGCGCTAGGCATGTTCCTATCATATATTGTATGCGAAAGCGCATCCGGATGTTTCAAATATTGGTTTATTTACAGTATTCAAATGACGTACTATTTGTCTCTTCATTGTAGCGATGATGTTTACACTAAAAAGAAGAAACAGACAAAATGCTGCAAATGATGAATGTTCTCTTGCCTTTTATACTCCAAATACCACGTAAATCCGACAATGTACTCTAAATGTAAGTACACTGATTCGTGTATCTCAAGTTGATCAATTTCCCTGCACACACACACACACACACACACACACACACACACACACACACACACACACACATATATATATATATATATATATATATATATATATATATATATATATATATATATATATATACGAGCGAAACAATATGTTTGCTAGTTTCTGAGAATGCTAGATACAAAAAGCATTAATCTGCACATCTCTTGTGCTTGTTTTAAAGTTTTAAACTGTTGCATATAGGTAACGGTGCCTGGTTGCAAAGAAGTGATGAACCCTACCAAGTAAACAACAGTACACATGCGACATCGAATATATGTATATAATAATAAGAACAATAAATGAAAACAAGCGATGCTGTATGCTAAATTTTATCTCTTTTTCATCTAACCATTGAATCACGTGATTGCTTGTTTCCATAGTTGGTTAAATGGATTGTAAAGCGTGGCAGTTTATTGTCATGTCTAGCACTGGGACATCATGCCGCAGACATATAGAATGATGTTCCACCCAGCCACATTATCCTCACACCATGCAAACCAGTCCTTACACTAACCTGTTTATGCTTAGCGCCTAGCGATGCAGCTTTTCGTACCATTTTTATAAGTCTGTGGTATGACTCGGCCGGGGTTCGAACACATGACCTCCCACACCAAAGGCGTACGCTCTAACCACTAGGCGACCAGAGCGTTGCCAGAGGAATAAACCGTCACTCTGCGATGGGCCATATCAGGTTATCTTTAATCGAGATCAAAGTTGTCCGGTTTATTTGACACAAAACGTTGGTACGTGAGAAAACCTGCCCGTAGCTTCTCGTGGGTCGGTGGTTCTTCCCGGGATTTTCCAGGGTTCTACCTGCACCAATTATACTGGCCGCCATGTATAGCCTATCTTGTGCTGAAAAATGGCGTTAAACCCTACAACAACAACAACACAAAATACTTTTTTTGCCGAATCAGGTGTTGTTACATTTGCGACCATAATATAGGGTGTTGAATGCTATATGGCGTACTTGGTCATCTTAATTAGGTACAGGAATCTAAATTAATATCGACAGATCATTCGAGGTTATCGTTGGTAAGGTTGAATTCAGCTGCTAATACAGTGGGATCATTAACTATTCCCCTGCTATCTCCCTCTCTCTAGTATTTTCTTTTCACCATCAAGTCAATGACTGGTGAGATTCCGTCTGATTCTTGCACCAAATACGATGTTTCGATATATCGGGACATCAATTGCACTTCCCAATTATATTGCACACATTGCATATATCTATTATTGAGTTATTCACATTTATTGTTTTTAATATGAAGTAAACATTATATTGGCCTTCACAAGTGTTAGATGATTGGTTTGATCGTTATAAAATGGAATAGTCACCAAATTATTAGCCTCATTATATTAATACCTTTATTACTCCAAGAATATCTGTGTAGTGATAATGCAATTTCAACTCCATGACAGCGTTTGATAATGACTAGTCGCAAATTAATGGCGTCATTTCCGCCAGTGAATAAAGTTTCTCACAGTTGTCGTTTAATGATATATGTTATCAACATCCGAAGAGCTTATCGATCACTGCAGATACTGGAAAAAAGAATGGTTTGGAATATAGAAGCACGTCAAATGGTATAATTGTACAAATGTCATTTGAGGATCTCCTGAGTACACGTAAAATAGTCGTTGAACATGTGGCACTCGAAATATTTATTAATTTATTTGAATTGTTATTAGGACTTTTTTGTTCTTCAACAATGTATCAAAATCACAGCACTACTACATATTTATCAAGTGTAGTTCATCTAGTCACTAGATTTTAGTGTATGCAGATTTAAGCAAACTTGGGTACTGATACATAAACAGATGGTCGTACTGGATAATGGATTTATATATATATATATATATATATATATATATATATATATATATATATATATATATATATATATATATATATATATAATATGCATGTAGCTATATGATAGATTCATATGCATTTTTATTGCCAAGTAACCAAAGATTTAATAACTAAAATTACGATTTATACATCGATCAAAGAACAGAGAACGAGACAGATAGCTGAGTATTGTTTAATCAATTGACAGATTGATACAGACATATACGGGCATATATGTATATGTATATCTATATCTATATCGATATATATATATATATATATATATATATATATATATATATATATATATATATATATATATATATATATATATATATACTTGCAATAAACTGACAATGAACTAGTATCTAGCTAGTCTGAGCGCTTTCGACTCTTCAATGAGTCTTTTTCAAAGACAAATACAACATATAGGCAAGACAATCAAATACAACAGAAAGACGGTTATGTTTGCGAAACTTTGCAAGGCCGTTTCTACAGGAATTAAACCTTTTAACTGTATTATGTTTCAACTAGTTTAGTTCAGCTTGTTGCTGAAACTGGAAAATAGTTGTATTGACCTAGAAATTGATGAGCCATAACCACATCTGTTATTTATGTGAATTTATGTAAGCACAAATCATATCCCGGATATAATGTATACTTTGGAGGGATTGTTGGTGGTGAATAGATATATACATGAAATCAATCACAGAGAACTGACCCTCTGAATAAATATATTAGTGCAACACCTATATGATACCCCAATGCTCAGTTTGCCGTAAAAGTCCTATAGTAATGACTTTGCCTTGCAGCAGATATACTACATTGTCACCATATTTACAAGAGCTAAACGCAGGGTTCTGTGGTAAACGTCTATCATATATTTCACCTATTATATAACTACTTGAAAATAAGAATTCAAATCGTCAGTAATATAGTATAGAAAATGGGAATACAAGGGATTCGTACGTTAAACAGAATAAGGAAATGATTTGACATTAGAACGCAGTGTTGAAATGTATAGGGACTAGAACAATGGGAACTTGAAAGTACGTCAGATTCTTTGTAGGTTTGTAGCTTCAAACGGGAATTGTATTTTAACATTGGTACTTATAGAAGTACCAGTGTAATACATTCATAAAGAATCTCTCAATCGGGGATAAGCATTGGTAGAAAATTTGGTTCTCCTAAATTTTATTAGTTTCACATGCTTTTGGCAGGAATTGACATATGAAGAGGATTGAGTATGAAGTCAATTAATTTTAATTCAACATTTTAAAACAAATTACGTAACACATACGCCATTGATTTAATGAACTAGACCTTAACTTAATGCGCGGCGTGAAAATAGTGTTACTAAGACCATGGTAAATTTGTTGTCGTCACATTGATACACTTTATAAGTGGATTGCCAGAAATTGGTACAGTTGAAAATATCTCAGAACATACAGACACACCTATGAAATGTATCAATGTACTGTAAACAAATGTCAGGCAGAGTTAATTCGTAACATGTTCCCAATAACATTATTGTAACGATGTGCAGTAAGAAGCTAAAGTCAAGTCAGAGATAGTGATGGCAAATGCGCAATATTTGTTCAAATGATGACTGAAAATTTGCTTGACTGGGTCCTCAGCGTGGATAAAATACAACTTGCTGCAGGTAGGTAGTGGGAATCGTACAATGATGGACAATCCCAATTTGGTAATTTCCGCCTTCTCTTGGGCTTTATGCAGAATATAGTTATAAAAGGATACATTCTACGAATATTGCTAACATAGAATTCCAATGAATATTTCTTGCAAAACATTTCTCATTGTTCCTACAACATTATTAATCGAATCAGCTAATGTTAAATTCTTATCGTCCTGTAATGCTGATGGGAAAAGACATACACACATGCACACGCATTCACATGAGCGGCTAATTTTATTGTCTTATTTATAGCATTACCATTTTTCACACAGGATTCCCATTTAGCGTAATAAACTGAGTAGTAATGTTTATCATAGAGGCCTCATGTTAAATTGAACTTCCCGGAAGAATCGTTTTATCCTGCTTAATATAGTTGTGACCCTACTCCTCTGACCATTACACAAACTGATCTCTGGCCTAATACCTCGTGTTTTGAAACTATGATCGATTAAATTCAGTATACGAAAACTCAGATATTTCTGAAAATTGTATTTTGTTTGCAACACTTAGTTTGCATTTATTAGAAGATCTAATTTTAGTTATTAGTCTAAACTGGCATGTTTGACTTAAGATATTTCTTTTAACAAAGAGAACATTGAAAACTAAGAAGGATTATTGTATTTAGCGCTCAGGTCAATCCCACAACAAACCATCGTTTGTGGCATATGAGGAACGGACATTGACGATAACATCATTTTTGAGGGGATGACTACATTGCGGTATGGGTCAGGGCGCCGGTATATGTATCGTATCCTTATATAATGCGCTCAAAACTACTGTAACCAGAATCGATGTAGACTTCCATTTCTATGATACGCCCTCGGTATCAAACTCAAATCGTATGCTCATATTCAGTTTTTTGGTACTAATGGTTTCAATCAAACAGTGTTAAACAGTAATAGGTTATATGACAAGATAGGGAGATATGTAAGTTTCGACTTTATAGCCTGTCATTTAGTGCAATACTTGCAATCTTATCAGCGTTTTGCCCCAGAGTAGTAAACCGCCAAACGAACCGATCCGACAGATGTATGTACAAGTTATCAGATCTCTGTTTGGAGCAACAGCAGTCCCAATTCGCACCTCTAAACTGTGACAAAGCAGTCAAAATTTATCCAACCACTGAATATAAAGTCACCCTATTGGACTCTATACACATATTTCACTGTTTTGATAACACGTTTGGAAGAGTGAGAGAGCGAGAAAGAGAGACAGACAGAGACACAGAGAGAGAGAGAGAAACAGAGAGAAAAAGAGACAGACGGACAAAGACTCTTTGTAATCTCCGGGTATTTATACATTTTAAGTCGTCAGGTAATAATTTAGTTATATGTTCACCACAACGACACCAATGATATAAACACAATAAAACACTCAAACAAAATACAAAGAGAGAACGAAAACCAGAAAAAACAAACATTACATATATTATAATGTGTTTGCACCACAAAGACAAGAACTTCTAAGTGTGGAACATAATCCATACATTTGTAAATTTAGATCATTAGTTTTTTGTTCAACCCATGGAAAACGTACACATAGCGACTGATTAGGTTGCAAAGTGTAAGTAAAAGTGCGTAATTCATATATTGAATTCATTTATAATATTTTCATAGTTACCTTTTCATTTCATTAATCAATATTTTGTAAAAATTCAGTACTTACGTGTTTGTGTGTGTTTGTGTGCGTGCGAGAGAGAAGATGCAAACAATAATATAAGGTTGAAAACATATGTACGTCTTCATATGCAACCCGCGAATGACAACTTGGTGTAGCGAACATGATTGGAGGTACTAATGTCGATGTATTCATGGTTAAACTAAATGATAAAAATGTAGCTCCACACTTTCATGCATGGGTATGTCCACTAGAATTATTTTATTTCACATTACTAGTTCAATTTTCATAATTCTGTAATTATACCCTGCACTACCCCTTAAACAAAACATAAATATTAACACATGTTGTTGGAATTTATTTCAAGAACAGTTATTTTAGTTTGCATTACAGACAAATGATATTAATTGACATTCTTCAACAAAAACTGCACGTGTCCATGATATACAGAAAACCTTCGGCGTCTTCTCCAATACAGGATTTTTAACATAACATAGACTAAAGTCGACAATATAGATACTACTATATTATAACTTCTTCACATACATACACACTGCATAATGAAAATCCCCCTTATTGAAGAAGGCCAAATAAATGTACATCTAAACGACAACAATCAGCCCATAATAATACGATAAGAAAATGATCAAAGCTACATATGGCGTTTTGATCAACAATACTTGCAACTCCGTTTCTCAATGCTAATTAGAATAAAGGAAAATGCACAATCGAAATAGTAATAATTACAAATCTGTGCAACGCACTACTTAAATATAATTAAAAAAGTGAAAAAAGGAACTCGCAAAGAAAATTTAGGTTAATGACATGGAACAATTCACAAACCAAAAGACGAAATGTTTATATCGAATACATCGTGTGAATGAGTCAACGAGGCAGAATACGCAGTCACATCTGCATGTCATTTACTCTTGACTGTGTGATCAATCTCCGTCTTGAAAAAATTAGAGATATAGTTATCATAACCTGTACACAAATGAGACGAAAGAAGCCAAAACTAAATGATGGGCTAGAAAACCCAAATTGTTAAAGTATAAATTATTCAATGGGTTATCATCTGGAATATGTACAAAGCGAAATTATGCTCAGAAGATCAACGACTGATTCAGCAAGGGTCTTAACACTCTGAGAAATGTGGCCATAAAGTAAGATCCTGCGTAAAGCACTTGGATGTATCTCAGGACGATTATTTTGAAACGTAGAATTGTTGCTGACCCTTGCTTGGGTGATCGCATTAACGATAAATGGAAGAAACTGGCGGTTACTTTTGATCTCGGTTACTACGAGTGGAATGAAGAACTGAATCGTTTCGAACGAAGCACATTGGGATCGGAGCAACATAACAGAGTCAGCAATTGGGAAAATACAGTAAAAATTAATCACACAAACAGGAATATTTTTCCGTAGCAGCTACTAAATGAAATCTGTTCTCCACAGAGTCCTTTACAGATTACAGTTTGGATTCCATCGCACAAATGTTCATTGGTATTTTACGGCACAACATGTAGGTTACTAGCCGAGGAAAGTGGAGAAAAGTGTCTTGCTAAAGGATAATTCACGATAGCTGACATGGCTGAATTAACACATTTAGCTGAGGAACAGTTCTTGGACCAGAACGAAAAGTATCGTTGTCATCGATAGCGTAATCAATGTAATTTTAGGTAAGCCCCATAAATGCCCAATCGCCGGAGACATACGTATTGCCCGATAATATATCTTATACGACTGCACTAGAACTGTACCAGTCAAAACACATGTTCTAAAACTGTACCAGTCAAAACAAGATGATTGGTTGGAAGTGCGCGTGCGTGTTAAACCAGAATGAGGGCAGCAAGTAGTGCGGAGCAGGTATACGCCACAGTGACAATACTAATAAACACAAAACCCGGAACAGGTAATTGATGCGCATGATGTTCAAATCGATTAAATGTTTGAAACCTTTATCAGCCTATATAGATCTCTACGTATAAGAGCTGCGCCCCATTATGAACAGAAGTAGTATATTTACATACATAGCATTTGATCCTATATATGTATTTCGTAATTTCATTGCCCTTCATAATTTTAACAAATATCGAGGCACAGTGTTTCATAAGAATTTTTGGAATATTTGCTTCAACTGGTCCAATGGGACATTTATGGGATTGCTCACTTGGTTTTGAAGCCCACGAACTTTTTTTTTTTACTTTGGAAGAAGTAAACAAGACAACGAGAAAAGTCTGGTGTGGTATTGTTAATAATCTTTTCCCTAACTCTTATTAGTATTTCGCCAATATATATATATATATATATATATATATATATATATATATATATATATATATATATATATATATATATATATATATATATATATATATAATAATAATAATAATAATAATAATTATCTGCATTCGGGTTTTATAATGTTTACTTATTTTCTGCAAATGCTATTATATTGAGTTAATTTACCGAACTACCTTTACCTGAATTCAGTTCAATTCAATTACAGTGTATGTTAACACCTGTTAACGGTATCAGTTATTGCTAATATGGATCATAGTTTATTTTGGTGGGATTGTAACAGCAGCCGACAGACCAAAATAGTGCTCCCTTTCTGTCGCCTCAAGCACCAGACGGCACAGAGAGGACTGTTTGATTGATTGATTAAATGAAGGTAACTAAAAAAGAAGACCAATTTCTTCAAAAATGAACCTCAATAATGAACATGTAACTTGTCTCTAACTTGATGGTAAACAGGAACAAAATACTGTAATATCACGAAGTCCATATCAACTAGATTGTGTGCCATATGCATGTGTGTATGCGTGTGTGTGTGTGTGTGTGTGTGTGTGTGTGTTTTGTTTCTTTCTCTGCAGATTACGTTTATTAACCCTAGATTATCTGATAACCAGAAATGTTTGATTGTAAGGTGGCCTTGGGATGGTTCCCCGACCGATTGGTCAACATATTACGGGGTTAATAATAAAAAATTCTAAAAAAAGAAATCAGTGGGAAAAGTAAACACATTTTTATTTTATTCTCGGAGGAAAATTATTTTTGTCAAGGGCATACTGGGGCTAGGTGATCTTTTATATGTAAACAGCCTCCATTTCGCAATTCTGGGCTTTCCGAAATTGCGCATTAGTTTGTTTTAATAGTGATGCTTAGAGAGACCTCTAAACACTGGTAGTTAAAGGTCTTCGTTTGGTTGTGACAGTTTGGAGTTATATGTTAACTTTTATTCAACAGGCTTTTTTATATTTTAAAAGATTAATTCTTTTTCCTGAAAATTTCTGAGTGTTCATACAGACTGTTTGGATAAAGACATTTATCAAAATGTTATTCGGAATTCATAAAACGGAATATTGTTTTCTGTAGTTCACAAAGGATTGTAAATATCAGGTTTATACTGATTACAGTATACGTCATTGCCTTCTGTTTTGGAATTTTCGTCGGGACTAGAACTGGAATTCATTAGAACATTTTATTATAAGGACTTCTAAACTCTATTTCGAGGAGTATACTTGGATTATTTTGGATTTGATTCTTAAAACCGTAAGTTCTTTATTTTAATTTGTGCAATTTTTTTTCCAGAGAACTAAATTATTTGTTAAATGTTTATTTGTTAAATGTTTCATAGAGCCTAAACACATAACATAAAAGTTGTGAAAGCGATATGAAGGTATTTGTTCCATTAATCTCATGAGGCAACTGTGACGTATGCGCAAAATCAATTTAAATTTAGTAATAATGCTTAATTATTGCAATGTTAGTGCAGATAAACATGAATCTAAAAATTAAACTGTTGCGATGATAGTGTCTTAAGCGTCCTTGCATACAATAATCATAGAATTAAATTCAACATAAACTCATTTTATATTATCACAAACAATCTTCATTATGTCAGAAACTATTTTTGTCTTTAAACACTTGTGAAGTCTAATTTGAAGCTTTGGCGCTATAGAATAAGCTAGAAATTAGGCACTGACGAATCGTTTTAATGTCTCGCTTGTATCTTTTCTCTGTATCATAGTGTAATGTGCAATATTTAAGAAGTGTGTACATTATTAATTATCCTCCAACATTCAACTTGTATAAAAGCAATTCAATTTACATAAATTAAAGGAATATTCAGTTTTATAATAGTATCTTCATGCTGCTTCAAAAGAATAAAAAAACGAATAAACAACAGTCTTTGTGTGTCACGGAATGGTGTAAATGTTGTTAATTAAATACATGTACTCGGGTTTCGTTTCATTTCTCTGTACAACGATACCCGAGGGTGATTATAATATGGTCTATGTATTTCGAAATCGTGAGTACGATTCGTCCTATGCCACACGTGCAAGGTGCCTTCGATAAGGAATAACAAAAATTCTAAAGGTATAAATACGTTACTACATGTAAAGGACCTTTACAATACGAATGGTTTTGTCAGCAAGCGGCCTGCTAAAAGGATTCGCACAACTCCAGCTGTAGGGGTAGATAATTTTTGGGTTTTAAGTGATAACTAGTGTATTACCATATTTACCTTTGCATGTTTGTTATAGTTTTCTTTACATACCATAATGCGTGCATTTTTTATTCTTGTTGCGACGTAGTGCAGGATTTATATTGGTAATGTAAAGCTACATTTTTTTAAAAAGAATTGTTTACTATTGTCTTATCGAGCAGGGTTAGGTTTACTATTGAACCTCTGTTTTGTAATTGCCATAATAATATAATCTTTATAACTTACCATGTATAACGTCCTTACGTTATGTCTGTATCAAGTTTAGTACACTGTATCGGGTATATTTTCAGCTGTGTTTTTGATGGTAGGAATATCCGGGGTGTCCGGTGTTGTCTGAGAGTAGGAATATCCGAAGTGTCCGGTGTTGTCAGAGTGTAGAAACGTCCGTGTGTCGGGAGCGTTTAAGGTGCCGGAGCGTCTAATGTCTAGCGTCCGGAATGTCAAGAGTGACTAAGGTGACCCAGCTGTAGAGCCGTCAAAGGACCAGGGGGTCCGGAGGGTCTAATATTTCAACTGTCCGGAGGGTCTAATATTTCAAGTGATCATAGTATTCCGAGGGTCCGGAGTCTATATTGGTTGTGAAATTGATTCGGAGGAGCTGTGGAGCGGATATGGTGCACGGGTGACGGAGTGCATCTCCACACATGTATTTTTAGCTGTATGCTAATTTTGGGTTAGTAAGACCCAGTGTATTATTCAGGACTGGAAGGATAGATTGTATATCCGTTCTTGTTTAGTGACATAATTTCGCTACCTGAGCGAATACATTTTTTACTATGTGAAAAGACTTACATCGTTTACTATTTGAGTGAACTATATTCATCTTTATATTATTGAATCATTTATGAAATCATTTATCCTGTGTTTTAGGGTTACTGAACTAATTTATTTGTATATTTTTTTCATCTTTGAAACTGTGCGTTTTTTTATGTTAAATAGATCCAATATTTGGATTATAAATACGCACACATCTTCATAATCCACTACTCATATAAATCGCCACATTAAACCATATATGTGTCGTCAAAACGTGTTCTGTTGTTAATCCGAAATATCCCACCCGGTTATCTTGTTACATTGTGGTAAAAAAATAATATTTTAAAAATTGTCAGTGAATTATATCTGCGTTTTATTTTATTCAAGAAAGACATACAGTAACATGTTTCCATCTTTGCACACTTTACAGTGAATCCATCTTGAATAAAAAGCTAACACGAATAAGGAACATACATATAGCTTAACTGGATACCTGGTGCTTCGAATTGTGGAAAATTCGAGAAGAATTTAATCATCAAAGGTACGAAACGCTCTGAAATGCCTCTTTGCCATTGTGATGTTGCAGAAAATCATCTCATAATTTTCATCAAGAGATTTTGGTACATAAGGGTATTAAAACATACATTAATTAGATCCAAATATTTGTACCTTCATTCTAAACTGTGAGTAACTCTATTTCTTTGCCTAAGAGAATTGTGTCGTAACCATTACGTGAGTTCCTTGTCATCAAAGCTGTATTAATTCTTTTGTTCTGTTTCAAAGCATCAAACACTTCTATCTTTTCGTTTGAAATAATATGATTTTCTTCAAAGACGGGTTTAAACTCCTGCCTGTATTTGATCTTTAAGACGATCGAAAATACGTGTGACCGTTTCAAACAGTTCATTACATAATTTAACTTTTTTGGCAACCACCTAAAGATATGTTTCAAAAATGCCTACTATTCGAAATAGTTTGGGACGGTAAGTTGTTTTTTCTACATCATTTGTATTTTTCAAGTCAATACTGATAATCAAAGTTGTTGTACATCTGTACGTAACGTTCAGCAATTCTGACCCTTCGTCTAAATTATTCTCTTGTCAAGCAAAGTATTTGTATCTTGGTTCATTACTCTCAACAGTACTCATAGCATATGTTTAAATTACCTTATTTGAAAACAGTACGCTAAAATCATATGGACTGATCGATTGTCAAAACGAATAGGATGTAACTGGTTTAGTTTTGATATGTAATATTAGAATATTAATATACAGATCAGTGTTGTTGAAACAACGGTAACATACACGTCCCAAATATTGAAACGATTCTAACAAGGACACAAATAAAACTTAAATTTTAAACCGATCATAGATTGGAACACTCTACAACATAATACCACATCCATAATCACGAGAACCGATCCAACAGATTTAAATTAAGTATTTTTTATTTTTGCTAAAGTAAATACAATTTCGAAAGCTTATATATTGCATTTGCAAATGTAGATATAGAAATAGGAAATCCACTCTATCGAGCGACATTTGTTTATAACAAATATATATATATATATATATATATATATATATATATATATATATATATATATATATATATATATATATATATATATAAAATCCATAACATACAAATACACTATTGTTCCCTTCATACGACAGGCAGGTAGACAGACTATATATCATATGATGACGTTTGTTTTTTTCACCCGACGCAGACTCCCCACATTGTTCACGCTACTTTAGTGTTGGCAAATTTCGTAATGTAGCTTCCAGACAAATAAACTTGATAATAATAGTTAATTCTGCAATAATAGTTCAAAATTTGCTCCTCTCGATATGAACATATGGTCAATATATCAAAATTTGGGTCAAGAGAGGAATATTTTCCACTGAGCTTTTTATTTTAGCAACTCCATGATATGATCAGTATGGAGAATAAATTGTCTCTTTATATTGACTTAGTTCATTCGAATGTTTCAAGCGAAACATATATTAAATACTTTATTACAATAGTACATTCACTGGTTGAAAACGAGAGCTTCTGGTAGAAAAACATTATATAATTACATCGTTTGTTGATTTTATTATGAAATTTAGAAGTCAAGAGAATAGAGTACAGTAAACTTCACACGGCCCATTTTCAGCTATTTAGAGGGCTACATTGAACCGAATCAGTATCTAGCGATAATGTATTCTCAGTCGTGTTCATGTCATGGAAACACCACAAGTGCGATGAAGCAAACACACTAGGTAATTCTAGTTCAGTTCATATAGATCTAGTAATCATTTGATTATGTTTATTATGGAAATTACGGTTTTAGACCAGCGAACATTTCAATTATAGAGGGTCGCTACCATATTTTCTGTTGTATCTTGTGGATAAGATCAAAAAATTAAAACTAATTCATCTAACTTGCCAATGAATTAAAAAATAAAGAATATGTCTAGGTTTAAAAAAACAACAACTTGATAATGGTTTCCTTTGTATTGTAATATAAACCGTGCTGTTCCAAAATAATTTCTTTGTTGAAAAAATATGTTCCAGAACATCAAGACCTTTACATCTCTATATCTGACGTAGGTTAACTTAGAATGTTTTCAAAGTGGACATTATGTCAACAATCTATTTATTATACTTACATAGAGAAAATAATGCCATTAATTTGTTTCTTGTCTTCCAATTATGCACAGAAAACAATCATCTCTGCATTTGTTTTAAAATGTAATTAGCCCGAGGCTTTAATGAACCTATTGTCCATACGGAATAGATATGTATGACTATCAGCCATCCGCAAATAGAAATGAGGCATCAAAAGAACGCGAAGCCAACAGCTGAAACACTAATAAAGAAAATCATCATTCCAGAGCCAAATAAGTAAACATATTTGACGGGATAATTGACCCTAGGGATTGAATGGCATGGTGGGAAAATAAAATGCGGCATAAATGAAAATAATATTAATAAACAGTAATCTTCTTATGTGGTGCTTTTTCTAACACAACAAAACAAGAATCAAGGATTAGGTCTCAGAATGAGGGATAAGTAAGAGAGGTAATGAAAGGAAAGAATATTAAAGATGATTAGAGCAAATAGCTAAGCATACAGTCAGGTATATTACTTGATACCGTCGCCTAAAAGCTAGTTATATTTTCGCAACTTTGAAAGACTTCAGTTATTACTACTGACTTGAACAGATAATTGGCACTGAAGCGAGTTTCGACAATTCGCCCGAAACATTCTGCATTATTGTAAATTCCGTTCAGTTGGATATATATATATATATATATATATATATATATATATATATATATATATATATATATATATATATACACACACTGTCCATTCAGTCAGAGTTAAGGCTAAATAGTTCTTTTCTTAAGAATAGTAGTCACTCATTTCATTACATTCATATCCTACGAAATACACTTTCTTTTAAAAGAATACATTTACCTCTCTCTTAATATAAATAGAATAAAACATAAATAAAGGACGAAGTACGAACAGTGAGTTCGTATCATTTTTGATTGTGTTTGAAATTCGAGCAATGCATCTGTCGCGCTTCTCAAACCCTCAGTCGTGAAGAGAATCGAACCATAATTTCTCCTCCATTAAATTTGCAAGGATTTTGTTTCCTAAATGAAATTACACTCAATTCAAGTTCTAATTTTAACATACTGTCTGAACCTCACTCACTTTGATTAAACAATGGCCTGACACTACTGTTCTAAGTCTGCATTTCAAAATGTCTTGAATATGTTGAGTTTAAATGTTGCAAATATTGTCCATTAAAATCAACTTTGTAAGCACAATTTGCAAATATTGCCTCAGAGAATATGTATATTATTTTTTCATATTGGTTGAACGAAATATAGTGTTGTGATATATATATATATATATATATATATATATATATATATATATATATATATATATATATATATATATATACACACACACACACACACACACATATATATATATATATATATATATATATATATATATATATATATATATATATGTCACAACACTGTAAATGACGTAATATAAAACGTCGGAATATATGTCATTGTGTCAAGTGACTCTTGTAACATGAATTACGTTAACTCCATAAATACCATATAGTGTCCCTTCTGAAACAGCTATAATGTATCAGTGAGTCACTAAATGAATACGCTTTATTTCTCATACATTTGAGAGAAAGAGAGAGTTATTGCACGTTTGTATTATCTGTTTTGCGGATTTGTTGTATATTAAAATATATGGAACAAATAACGACGGCTTGGGTATCGAATTTTAACACTGTTCACAGTACACATTATATATATATATATATATATATATATATATATATATATATATATATATATATATATATATATATATATATATATATATATATATAATCGTAAATCAGTAACTTGGTTTCTTACGGTGTTTTATAAAGCCATTTCCTTACATATATCACAACACCGGCACTTTATATCTATCTATGTATGTATCTATGTATCTATCTATGTATCTCTCTCTCTCTCTCTCTCTCTCTCTCTCTCTCTCTCTCTCTCTCTCTCTCTCTATATATATATATATATATATATATATATATATATATATATATATAATTCCAATTTTTAAAAATGAAATAGGTTTTCTGCAATACGATTGGCTGTAAACGGTCAGGTGATATTAATCTGTAAAGTTTTTCACATCGATACATTATGGGACTACTTCCGGTTTTTTGTTCTGTTTGCAATATAAATAAACATTGCAGACACATCATTGTGAAACGACTGTTTCATCTTTTAGATTTTTTATTCCACAAATAAGTATAAATTATACCTTTTTATACTTTTTGAAATATTCTTTGAAATGCATATTTTACGATTTGGCATTCGTCTGCTACACTGTCGCGCACAATGGCCGATTACGAGAGTGATACATTCCCTCACACAGCACCGCATCACCTCAGTCACCTTAGCCATACACAACAACAACAATATTAGCGTGGGAACTTGGCCAGTAAATGTTGAGGCCGCTGAGGGATATACACCAAGATCCGAGACATTATCTGAGGAAGACTTAAAAACTATTGACATAAATCAATACTCAGAGGCTACTAAACGAAACACAAAATAGGGCGATGGCGTTTGCAATGATTTTTTTTTTAAATATTAAATTTGTTTGCTTATTTTTTTAAAGAAAAAACGTGTGTATGTATCTTGGTGGTATGGTGAATATTACCACTAACACAAAATATAAACAAATATTTATGAGACCATTATTCAAAGAATAAATAGTTTATAAATGGCAAAAGTGCCATCTCCACCAATGTGACTTAACACCATTGAAAAATGTATTTCATAATCCATTAAGGTAATTGTTTTGCTAATCTAAATTATTTTGGATATGTAGTCATCTATTCCTTCCAGCACTGCAGCACTCAACTATGCGACCAAACAAAACATATGGCCGGTTTTGCGAGCAACTCTACATTTAACAACTGCACGTTTAATTTCACATTAGATAAATGATAGGGTCTTGTTAAGTATTAACGCTGATGAAAAGGACATTAAATGTTATTCCTCTATAGGACATATTAAAATTTAAAAAAGAATGTCCTTTCTACGAAAAGAAATATGCTGACACCACGGGAGGCCACTGCCTAAGACGTAAAGTATGAAGTTGCCGAATAAACGTGACTGACAACAGTTACATCTCATTTGACATTAAATCACTGAATGGGTCTTCATCATTATTATTCCTGTACACAAGCTGATTAATTGTTACCTTTATGTTAGCAAGGGATCGTATCATCTTGTTCATATTCGCATGTTGTTCATTAATAAAGTCCATTATGACTTAAGGTTTGATTGGAAGTTTAATCTAGCACACTTGTTCTTTCCGTGTCAGCTGTTGTTATGTAAGGTCATGGTCATCTGACGTATCAGATGGGGCTGACTAAAATTTAACAAAAATGTTGTAAGTAAATTAAATGTGTTGAAATCACCGGTAGCCATTGCCTTATGTGTAAAGTATGAAGTTTCTGAATAAACGTAAATGCGACTGTACGTGTGATTCTCAAAAGGTTATGTATTATGAGGCGATGTAAGCGGCTAATGAAAGGAAAGTAAGTGCTATTTAAATTGGAATGCATTGTTGATGGAATAAGAGGATTTAACGAAAGAAAGAACGAAATTGGAATTACAAGGATTAAATGTTCATGGTTGTCTATCGGACCGTATTTCCTTTGTGAGTGATTAGCTAAAATTTACACATCGATATATACCCAAACATAATCATTTGGGGCCCCGAGTGGCCGAGTGGTCTAATGCGCTCTCTGTTACGGATCATTGCCATCTCACCTCTGTCTGCGCCGGTTCGAGTCTCGGATTCAGCCAATATGGGTATGTGAGAAAGCTTGCCAGTAGCTTCTCGTGGGTCGGTGGTTCTTTCCGGGATTTCCCGGGTTCTTTCTCCACCATTAATACTGGCTGCCATGTATAGCCTATTCTGTGCTGAAAAATGGCGTTAAACCCCACAACAACAACAACAACATAATCATTCAATCATTATATATATATATATATATATATATATATATATATATATATATATATATATATATATATATATATATATATATATCTTGGCATCGGTCCGTCTACGGGAGATGATGGCGTAGCTCCAAGGTACGCTTTTGCTTATCCTTCTTTTTAGCTCTCTTTTCAGCTTGTTTTATTCTTCTCTTTTCCTCTGCGTTTTGAACTCCCTGCCTGACAGGTAGACGCCAGCTGGAACGGTTGTTTGCATAGCTCTCCAAGTCGTTGAATTGATGTTTGCTGTCTTCATATCCTTCTTGCAAACATCTTTGTAGCGCAGATGTGGTCGTCCAGTTGGTCGTGCACCTTCTGCTAACTCCCCATATAACAGGTCCTTGGAAATGCGACCTGGGTCCATTCTCTTGACGTGGCCAAGCCAGCGAAGGCGCCTCTCGCTGAGTATGGAGAACATGCTGTTCATGTTGGCGCGTTCTAGAACCTCTGTGTTGGGTACTTTGTCCTGCCACTGTATGTGCAGAATGCGCCGCAGACATCTCAGGTGGAAGCTGTTGAGTTTCCTCTCGTGTCTTGCATAGGTGGTCCATGTTTCGCTGCTGTAGAGAAGTGAGCTGAGCACGCGGGCTTGGTAGATACGCAGTTTGGTCTTCTCTGTTGGGGTTGTTTCAGACCCTCTGGTTAAGTCTGGCCATCACTGCTGCTGCCTTGGCAATCCTGCCGCCCACCTCAGAATCAATATAGAGTGAGCTGGAGATGTTGGACCCGAGGTATGTGAAGTTCTCGACAACTTCCAAATTGTACCCATCAATGGAGACAGAGGAAGCAGAGTCTGTGTCCTGTGCCATGACATTCGTTTTCTTCAAACTGATGGTCAATCCAAATTCCTTACACCCATGGGAGAGGCGGCATACCAGCTGCTGAAGTCCATCTTCCGTGTGTGATGTCAAGGCTGCATCGTCGGCAAAGAGCAATTCACGGATGAGTACCGCTGTGACTTGAGTCTTAGCACGGAGACGGGCGATGTTGAACAGCTTGCCGTAAGCCCTGGTATGGATGTACACTCCCTCGCTGCAGTCCTTGAATGCGTACTGGAGAAGCATGGAGAAGAAGATGGCAAAGAGCGTCGGTGCAAGGACACAGCCTTGTTAAACTCCGCTAATGACTGAGAATGCTTCAGATGTTGTGCCATTGAAGCACACTGTGCTATGCATGTTCTCGTGGAACGACATAATGACAGCAAGCAGACGTCGGGGGCAGCCGATCTTCTGCAGGAGTCTGAAGAGTCCACTCCGACTAACCTTGTCAAACGCCTTCGTCAGGTCTATGAAGGGAATGAAGAGGGGCATCTGCTGCTCGCGACACTTCTCCTGCAGCTGACGTAGTGAGAAGATCATGTCTACAGTTGACCTGCCGGCTAGAAATCCACACTGGGACTCTGGGTAGACGCGGGAGGCTAGGATCTGCAAGCGCGCCAAGGCAACACGGGCAAAAGCCTTTCCGACGATGCTGAGAAGGGAGATGCCCCGGTAGTTGTTGCAGTCGCTACGGTCTCCTTTGTTTTTGTACAAAGTGACGATGTTGGCGTCACGCATGTCCTGTGGGATGTATTCCTGTTCCCAGCAAAGGCAGAGGAGTGTATGTAGGGGCTGGAGCAGTGCTAGTTTTCCGCTCTTGAAGACTTCAGGCGGAATGCCGTCGCTTTCAGGAGCCTTCCCACAGGCAAGGCAATCGATGGCTTTTCCGAGCTCTTCCAGGGTGGGCTGTGTGTCTAGCTCCTCCATGACAGGCAGGTCTGGAATGGCGTCCAGGGCAGTTCCAGTGACATTGTTTTGGGTTGCATATAGCTCGAGATAGTGCTCAACCCATCGCTGCAGTTGTTTCCCCTGGTCTGTGATGACTTCGCCCGCCTTAGACTTGAGGGTGAAGTCTTATATCGGGGGAGGGGCCTGTCGCCTTTTTGATACCCTCATACATTCCTCTTGTATCCCCGGTGTCAGCAGCTGTCTGTATACTGTTACAAAGGTTCAGCCAGTAGGTGTTGGCACAGCGGCGTGCGGTCTTCTGGGCGTTATTCCTTGCAATCCTGAGGGCTTGTAGTGTTATGGGGCTAGGTGCAGCCTTGTATGCCAGGAGGGCTTTCCTCTTTGCCTCAGTCACGGGCTCCATCTCCTCCCAGTTTGCCTCATACCAGTCGACATTCTTTCGCTCCCTCTTCCCGTAAGCTGTGATGGCTGAATTGTACACAGAGTCACGGATATGGGGCCACGTGGAGTCAATGGTGTCATCAGGTGTCACTTTGGTGAGGGCTTCCTTCAGTTTGCTGATGAACTGCTGTGTTTTCTCTGGGTTGCTTGCACAGCAGGTGCTGATGCGTGGGTGACCCTTCTTCTTGGCGTGGTGCAGCTTCTTGTGTAATATTCGCACCTTGCTGGCCACGAGGGAATGGTCCGTGTCACAATCGGCACTGTGGTAGCTGCGTGTAAGGAGGACACTGGCCAGTTCTGCACGCCTGGTGATGACGAGGTCTAGCTGGTGCCAGTGGCGTGAACGTGGGTGTCTCCACGACACCTGGTGGATCTCCTTGCATTTGAAGAAAGTGTTGGTCACATATAGGCTGTGGGAGCAGCACATCTCCAGCAGTCGCTGACCATTCTCGTTGATCTTGCCCCTTCCGTAAAAGCCGAGACAGGTGGACCAGGCCTCATGGTCAGTTCCCTCTCTAGCATTGAAGTCTCCTAGTAAGTAAAGGCTTTCATTGTTGGGGATACTGGATATTGCCTGATCCAGAGCCTCATAAAACTTGTCTTTCTCCTCGTAGGTGGAGCAGAGGGTTGGGGCGTACACACTGAAGATGTTGACCGGGCCTAAGGATGTTGACAGCCGGAGGGCAAGGATTCTCTCCTAATGATGGAGGTTCAATGAAGGCGATTAGCGTGTTCTTGACGGCAAAGCCTACACCATGCTGCCTAGGTTCATCCAAGGGCTTCCCCTGCCAAAAGAATGTGTAATTGGCTTCCCTGATGGTGCGGCTGTCAGCCAGTTGGGTCTCCTGGAGGCAGGCAATGTCGATGTTCAGTCGGGAGAGTTCTCTGTCAATGACGGCAGTCTTCCGTGCATCGTCGATCTGCTGTAGGTCAGTGGTCAATCCAGGATACATGGTCCTGATGTTCCAGGTTGCAAAACGAAGAGTTGGAGTCTTTTTATTTCTTCTTTTAGTCTTTTCTGGTGCAGAGTTTTGTGGCCCACTTGTCGAGATGGTTCTCTAAGCTCCACGCACCCAGTGAAGCAGGCAGGCCATGGCGGGAAGCACCTAACTGACTGGGGGCTGCCCAGCTTGAGGCGGGCGGTAGCTGTCCAGAGAGACCTGGTGATCTCTCCCACCGTCAGAAGTAACCCCTGGCGCCAAGCTCTACGCCAATCGAGCTTTGACTTAGAACCGGTAAACGGCTACTTCTCGTGTTGTGCCGACGCCGTACGACGACGCTGGAGTGTCCTCTCCATTGGAGCTTTGAAGCCTGGGCAGGGTGGTATGGAGAATCAGCTGTTGCCCATACAGCAGATCCCCCCTCTCCACGCAGCTGGTGTGCCCAAGGGAACGACGAATGCCGATACAGCTTGGCACCAACGGCGTCGCAGGATTTGCCGGAATGACGTTGAAGTCAATGTCATACCGCCTTAGAGACTCCATCTCCGGATTTTCTGTCGGGGTTTACTCCCTTAGCCTTTCCCATGAGTGGGTACAGCCACAAGGCAGCAGAGGTTTGGAATCGGAGTTTTCCTTCTCCTGGATGAGCTACCATCCAAGGTTTATGAGTCCCATCTACCCGAAGCATATATATATATATATATATATATATATATATATATATATATATATATATATATATATATATATATATATATATATATCACAACACTGTAAATGACGTGATATAAAGCGTCGGTATATTTTTTGTCATTGTGTCAATTAACTCTTGTAACATGAATTACGTTAACTCCTAAATACCATATAGAGTCCCTTCTGAAACGCCAGGAATGCATCAGTGAATACGTTTTATTTCTCAAACAAGTGAAATATACTGGAATGTTAGCAAAAATTAATAGGTTGTTAGACAGCGAAAAGAAAAATTATTGACTAAATAACTGTATAAATAAATAACTTAATACATAAATAAATACAGTCCTTAACTTATCAATATTTCATTGAATTCTTTTCATGTTCCTTTTCTCTTTCTTAGCATAACATCACTTTGTATTTAAAACCTTCAGATCCACAGCTCGTATTTTGATCGAGTTTACTGTATTCCTTTGAACTGATGTAAAACAAATTAATTACAGAAGCTAAATCATCTTTTAATGCAGGTATTTATATGTTTTAATAAGAAGGATTTTTATGACTGAATTATGTTATTTTATATTCTCAGTAAAAGGAATCAACATGCAACTTTCTTTATGTGATTATTCCATTTTGTGTGATGTGCAAGCCCCCTTGACTCGTTAAACATTTTGTTCGATGGTTTTTAAGAATATTCTTGATAATATGTTACATTCAGGTTCATGTATAGAATACACCGTTTCGTCAAATATTTGCGCTTCAGAATATACTGATAGTAATACCTCGATGTTATGTTCGTTTTATTTTGAAAGGTTTGACAAAGATCTTTTCTCACTCACTCTCCAGTGACATACACCGGATATACAACCTGGGTCAATGGTTCTTCTAAATATGTACTTTATTGATCTATGATTTATTCTTTTGTTTGATTAAGCGCCAAAATATTTGTCTCATTATTGCTCTTTTAGTATCTGACACGTACTGTTAAAATATATATGTGTACTAACTCCACAAATAGTTTCCTTTATATATTATTTAATGTAATTGTTATCAGTTAAAGTATTGCCTTTGTCAGACCATGTTGTGCTGAAAACAAAATAGTTGATTCCTTTATTTGCATTACTTCATTTATCGTATATGCGACATTTGCTTTGGATTCCATCATAGCAACAAGACTGTCGACTTCGCTATTTCAGCATTGTTTAGTACACTTATTGTGCTTCAAACTAATGAGCAATTTGAGCACAAGAATATCAGATTTGTATTGGAACAAAATATGGTCAAATCCCCAGCATTTGCGAAACATAGCAGAATTGCATTAGAACTGAAAAGGTTCATACACCCAGGAGGTACGAATAATGGCAGATTTGAATTGAAACTGAATAGGGTCATACCACCAGCACGTGTAAAAGCTGTAAATTGGTAAGTAAACTATAAAAGGAATGTGTATTAAGGTAAACGTACCTACTAACCCAAATTCGTTTGTTTATCTCCCTGATCACATTTCTTCGCTTTAATTTTTAATTACTAATTATATGATACACACGTTTATTACAACTGCTTTGAAACAATATTTACAATAGCTCTAAAAAATGATAAAATGGGGATAAAACGTACCTCACGAATAAAATATTGGTTTCTATTTAGACGTTGTTTTTGCAGATCGTCTGAATTATGTTGGGTGGTTTGAAGCTAACTTTATAACAAACGTTGCCAGTTGGAATTATAAGTTTTGTACTCTGTTACATCATCTAATTTGTGGCAAAACTGGAAACGTGGGCTGAATCATTAACAAGGTTAAACTTTGTTTGATCATAACAGCGTTGCTATTAAATTGTGTACATATAGCGTCTCAAATTATAATGCTAAAGATTGAAAAGTATGATCATAACAAATGAATTTATAACAAAATCACATAGTAACCATCTTTCCGGGTGGATGTATCCTACCCCTAAAGTTTACGTCGCTTATAAATGAAGAAACATAAACCATTCAGATGCATATGGAATTAAACACAAGAACAACACCAACAACACATTTATACTCGTTTTTAAGATTTTCTAGGTTTTCCCTTCGTCCTAAAGCAAAACACAGAATGTTGACGTTTCGCACTTTAATGATGTGAAAACCAGACATATCTACCTTGAATAACCGCATCGTAAATTTAAATTTAAATTTAAACGATGTATATTATTCTACACGTTGAAGATATTGACGGATGAACTCAGAAGGAAATATTTGTGGAATAAGCCAGTAAAATTCGAAAACGATATATGTTGAAAGATCATTACAATCGAGCAAAGTACCTGCTCTGTCATCTCATCACCAATTACATGCCAATGACTTAGGTCCTTAACACAATACTGTGTTTAATGTATGCGATTTTGTTTGGATTTTTAAAGTAACTTCAAAAAATTTCAGTGATATCGCTACGATGTTTGCCATGTGACTTGATATGGCACTGGAGCATCATGACACAGACACGTAGCATCATGTTCCACCGAGTCACATTATTCTGACACCAGACCGGCCAGTCCTAACACTAACCTCGTAATGCTGAGTGCCAAGTGAGGTAGCTGCTAGTACCAGTATGTGATTTTTGTACTGACACTTGCTCCTTTGTGAAACACACGCACACACACGCTCTTTTCAAATATTCCGATTACTTTTTCATGGTCACAAAGCCATGAAGACACATATAACAAATGAAAATATAACAAAACACAAACGGAGAGTTATATGCAAAGTTTAAAAAGCGCTGTAAGACAGGTACAGTTAATTATAAAATAAAAGTTGAACGATTCTGAGTGCTGTTACGTGTTAGTGCTAGCAAGGCAAGAGAGGCTAGACCAACGGATCCCAATTAAAGGCGTTTGTATGTCAGCACTTAACTATTTGCGCCGCCTGCAAAATTGTATATCCGAGATATGATATTTCAACCTGGATCTACTATGTTGCTAAGCCGGCTGTACGGTAAAAATTGCATGAATCTTTTTTCTTACGCAAAATTGCACCATTGAGTTCGTGATATTTAATAGTTTGAAATAAGGATTTTAATAAATTTATAAATTAGATTTTTGACGGTTTTACATTAAAATTATAGTTAAGACAATGTGTTTCAGAAAGTTACAAATGGCAGGAAAATGTAGTATTGGTATCCCGTAAGTGCTATGTTACTTATAACCTCATTGGTTACAATGTCCGTCTCTGAGGTGGCGGGGATGGACCTCGGCCGAGTTACACCAAAGTTTAATAAAAGTGGTGCTATCAGCTGCTTTGCTTGGCCGTCAGCATCGTGAGGTTAGTGTTCTGACTGCTCTGCTTGGTGTCAGGTAATTTGACTGGGAGAGATATGATGTTATATGTCTGCGGCATAATGCCGCAGTGCTAGACATCGCCATAAATTGTCACACTACAGACATCGTAGCAATTTGCAAAACTAAGTTAAAAAGACATACACACGCACACAACTTGATACCTATACATTGATAAATGGCCGTTTGGAATTTTCCTGATATAAGCGGCTGGGTTTGAGTATTGGTGATCCCAATCAGGATTACGTCATTTAAAAAAATGACCTTGAGAAGAGAAATGCTCCGGCCACTACACTCCTTTCCACTCTATTAGTTTGCCGTTCTGATGTGTGTAGATTCGTTATAATATTTAATTTCTGTGTTTCGCCAAGATATTGGAAGCTGCATAACTTAGATGGTATGGGGTAGATGACATTTTCTGTGTTGCATATTATGGTATGGTTGTAAACATAATTTATTTCTCCTGGAAAATGCTTTTGTTCCTTTCATGTGTTGGCACGTCTTACATCGTTTGTTTCCACAAAGCATCGATTTCCCATTTGTTCTTTGATCTGAAAGTGACTTTGAATTTGCCATGACTAACATGTCTCTCAAAGTTTGAGGTTTGAGAAATGCTGCTACTGGTTTGTGTCGAAAGATCAATTTAATCGGTTTACAAGATTCAATGATTGACCGAGGGTTTAAAATGATACGACCTACATTTGGGTTAACTGGGTGGAATGTGAGGATGAAGGGCGTTAATGTTACGTTTTCTTTCCCTTGTATTGTAGGGGTCAGTACGGTATGTATAGTTCTACTATTAAATCTTTGTTGTAGCCCCGCTTTGTTAGATGCTGTTTCAGATATATTCGCATCTTATCGAATGTTGTCTCATCAGATTAAATACACATGACCCTAAGTAATATTGGCCATATTGATTACTTCCTTGACTAAAGAGATTATTTTTGATCCAGTGCCTTTGAAATGACTATTATTTGGTCATGCGATTTGTAACTTATATATATATATATATATATATATATATATATATATATATATATATATATATATATATAGAGAGAGAGAGAGAGAGAGAGAGAGAGAGAGAGAGAGAGACAGACAGACAGACAGACATATAGAACTGTGCCAGCGAATAAACTTTACGCTCTCTGGGTCGAATACATAAATTTGGGGTAGTGAACTTTTACACCATTGAAAATCATTAGTTGAGTGTGACATTGTTCCAGAAAAGATACAAGCTACTTTGGTATTCTTCTTTATTCTATGACGTGCCAAAAGTGAGATTATAGTGTTTCATAGTGGAAGTTTTGAAACGTTATATATAGTTATAACTTCACAATTATGATTTCTGCTATCTCTGTTGGCAAGTCTAATAAAAACATGTCTCTAAAACCACGACTTAATTTTACGAATCATCGAATCCCAATTTGTTACTTTTCTAATTGAAGAAAGTAAATACTGAGGTCATTGTCTTCTTGCTAGGTCTTGGTATTATTAACAATTACATATACTGAATAAAGGATTTAAGATCTGCAGAATGTGATTGGAACCATTACTTATTAAAGAATTGACCAACGAACGCCAATAGTCCTCGCAAAATGATCCACTAATTACTCTCAAGAATTATATCCCTACGAACAAGAATCAAGAGTCGATTTTGTTTCTCGACCCACTACTAACGTGTTACCTTTACGGCTAGAGAGAATATACATAATTATATCAGATTAATAGTTCGAGATGACTACGTATACTTGAGAAGCTTTACTTTCCCTGACATAAAAATGAGCCCCAACCAAAATATAATGGCCAGGGATTAATTGGTGCATGCCAAGTATTTTCCTTGTATTAAGCGTTGTTTGCTTGTTTTATAAACTGAAACATAAGAGAAGACAACACATTCAAGGCACATCTATCTACAGTAGGCAATTGATTTACTTTCATAGTG
The DNA here is from genome assembly GCA_028554795.2 of Sinohyriopsis cumingii. Classification (NCBI taxonomy): domain Eukaryota; kingdom Metazoa; phylum Mollusca; class Bivalvia; order Unionida; family Unionidae; genus Sinohyriopsis; species Sinohyriopsis cumingii. Next base: position 66,050,590 of record CM068837.1, on the reverse strand, counting down.
GCATTCAATTAAGTGCATTGGTTAAAGAGCTATAAGGGCTAAATTAACAGCAAAGGTTAAGATGACAAACTAATTGTCAAAGGTTATAACCCTATGCAATATTCAACAAATGCGACAAAACCATTACAAGCACTTTTTATGCTATATATTAACACCACATTACAGCTGAATATGTTAAAATTGTCATCGGTAAGGTTGCCGAGATTGCGCAACCAGGTTGTGCCTAACATCTGACTTAGGCAAAAAAAATGTTTAAGTATTTGTAGACGAGAAGGCATCCTGCACTCATACTTAGGATTCAGACGGTGTTCTTCATGATGCACATTCCTTGGAACTTTCCTTATACAACAGGGAGATATCTACGTGCCGTACACGAATAATACAGTGTACATCAAGCAGATGTTTCCCTTTTGGCAAAGACTCTCGTGGTGCTCAATCTAACAAGTTTTTGTTTGTTTGCTGTCTTTGTTTCCTGTGGAATCAACGCAGTGTTCTTGAGTCGGAAGTTCATGCCAAATCTCTTACATTATTAAAGTGGACACGTGTATATTTTTTAAGTATCATGAAAGAACATTTAGATCTCACTACATATCGAAATGCAAAATATGACATAGAGCCATATAAACCTACTACAGGATGATGATGATGATGATGATGATGACTAATTCTTTTTCTTATTATTAATAGTAGATATTTTAATACCAGTAGTATTTGGTTCTTACCTCTTTCCCGGAGCGACATCTTGGGGACATATATATTGTTCCTCATAGTTACAAATAAATGAAATAAAACACACACTACACCACAGTAAGAGGTTAAAACACTTGAGGAGGCAAATTTTAAAGACGACGTTCTCCAAATAATGTAATGGATCGCAGTATAACTCATACTTGTATGACAAGTTCGTTCTTTTAAGCAATTTATAAAGGACTAATGTCAAACTTTGTCGCCAACAACTATACTACTTTGCATGCACGTAAATGCTGAAAACATGAATTTACAAAGCGGTATAAATAAACAGACCTGTTTCACTATGTAGACACGTTGTTTGAAGTATACCGTAAGCTCAACATTAGGACATTCCATGAAAATATAACAGAATAATATCATACATAGACATTTTAAATTCTACAAAATCTTTTGCCGATTTATTTGAGGCAAATATATTGTTGACTGAAGTTTATTATATTGTTTAAAATGGGTGCCGATCTAGATGATAAAACCATCGTCATTTTATCCACTACATCAAATAATGTCGACATAATCTGTAAGATGAACAGACTTCTTGAATTAAGTGTCATGATATATTGGAAGAATAACAAACCTACCTTTATTTCATCCAAAAGGTAAACGGTGTCCTTATTTCCATGTAGATTATGGGCAGAACTATGTTTTCTTTTTTGATACCGTAATTACCACAAACATTAGAAAGTATCTAAAGGCCTAACAATTATTGGCTTTTATGAATATTTAGCTGCATGTTTGAACGTTTACTGTTATGTCATTGGAGTCAATTTGCTTGAGATAAAAGGTACAACGACATATGAATTCATCCGCCACACCCAAGATATTCCAAGATGGCGCGAGCATCCTATGCTATTTGATAACTGGTTCTTTGTTTATAAAAGATTTTGCTCGAGAGCACAGTTTCCGAAACGAACAGAAACAAATATGTAATGTTACACACACGACGTGTTCGGAAATGTATATATCGATCATGCATGGAACTATCGATAATCCGTTGTACCTATGATACACTTATGAGTGAATGCCATTGCATAACTCATTTTTACGTTTAACTAATTCGATGGTTATGAAGTTCATTACGCACGGATTGCTTTTGATGTCCCCTAATATCAAAAATATATCGGATCATTTTTTAATAAATGGGTTAGAAAAACCAAAATCCTTCCGGACATAAAGACCATCAAACATTAATATACAATAATTTTCAATCTAAGAAAACGGATGAAATACGCATTAGAAAGTTAGTGTGCTTTTCGCAGTGTAAAACAACATACCTAGTTGGCATTGTTTAAACTGGCATTCATTTGTTATGTGGTAAATTGAACCTCCTCCAAACATTCGATGTCATCAATTGACATCTAATTTGCTGATTATAATACTTCTGCTCTTCTCATGGTCTTCTACAAAAAATAAAAACATTATATCAGCCAAGCGAAACCCCAGAAAGCATTTGCTGCAAAACTGACTCTTCTACACACACAGATTATATATATATATATATATATATATATATATATATATATATATATATATATATATATATATATATATATATATATATATATGGGGTGTATGGGTGTGGGGGGAGTGCTTGTGGGTGTTAAACAATGCATAATTCTCATACCTTAGAAGAACATAAAGGTCGGGTTATTAAAAAGAAATAATAATGTTTCACACTCAGCTTCTAAGAAAAAGCTATGTTGTTGCTATTGTTGCGATAAAACAATAGACTTGGAGGCAATGATTACCATTTATGGAACTGTGTATCCATAACTGTATTTGGAATTAGGTAACTTGCAAAAATAACACTGATAAACGCTCATACTTTGTCAGAAAGATGTAATATCGAGTGAAAATTTGTTGTTTGTCGGAAATAGCATCGGAAGGAAGAATCTGAGGTTATTCACTATGCAACATGTCTTCCTCAATTAATTATTGCCATAATCGACTGATCCCGAAATGAGGCTTATAGGCAGAAGATCGAACTATGCTGTCAGTGTTTTGTTTTTCAAAGGAGTGTCTTTATGTGAGAACACTGAATCAAAACTGTTATTACAAAGTAAGAATAAAGCAAGCACCTAAATACATTTAGGAGTTGCAAAGTTCATGAAACGAGTTTATAACTCATTGAAATATGTTCTGAGGTTGTTTAAATGACAGATAATATCATTCGAACAACCTTTTCCAAATTAGCAGCACTCTCAAAATTACACTAGTTTCACGTCAGCATGTCACTATTGCATGCACATCGGTTAGTCTTTGTACAGTTCTTTACACTACTTACTCCAAAATTGTTCACTGATGATATATGTAGTAACATGGATTTTCTTAGGACGGTAGACCATGGTCAAACTATAAATGCAAACAACGGCTCTCTATTACAGTCTCACAAGATGTAAAACGAAAATGAGTATTCTTTGAAAGAATCTAAGTTGCACAACACGTATGATGCACAATGAACATTTTGTTTACAGAAACCTAAACGTGCAACCTTTTTTTGACTAGAATCATCCTGCTTTGATGGAAACTGTCTTTTTATGATGGAAACTGTCTTGGTATGTTTGGTTTCGTATTAAGAAAATCCATTGCTCTCAAAGAACTTTATGTCCACCAGAGATTTTAAACAAGAACATTTTACACATCCTACCGTTTTATTTAGAATTCTATGACAAAAGCCCAGTGGACAATACCCACTAGGTCCGAATATTCCATAGAACAAAACTCCACAAGATAAAAACTCCCTATCTGTGTAATATATACCGAGCTAAGCAAAACTGGAAAAATAGTAATGTTCCAATGCCGCCTTTTTTCATAAATCTCACAATTCTTCCAACATAACTAAAGTTTGGAAGGGAAACATGATTTATTAAAACAAATATCTGATATTTATCGTTCCTTGAAAAAAAGCAATATGTTATGCTTAAACGACGTTCAAATATTTAGTTTATAAATAAAAGGTACAAACAATTCCGTCGCTGAAGTCATTGAACGAATTCCTTTAATGACTAATCACATAACAATAACATTAGCACTTGGCAGAAAAAGCGATTCAAGAGCGAATGAAGAGAGCTAGGCTCGCTTCTTAAAGCGGCTCTGAGAAATAAATGCATGTATTAAACAAAAATAACACTCGGGTGAATATTGGTGATCAGTTAGTGCGCAGCATTACTTTGAAGGGCGAACATTGGCAGAAGACAGGCCCCTCTCTTTCTGACTTCCTTATTGACTGGCGAGCATACGGCAAGGACTTGTGAAAATAATTTACATCATTTGTGCATTTAAAGAAAAAAACAACAATAATACATGATAGGCAGTGTACTGCATAAAATCGAATATAAAACGCAAAATGAGAATAGTGTATCATATACTCACTTATCGCATCAGACATAGCGTTGTGATGGTTTCTATTTACAGTGGTGACGTCAGATCTTGTGTACCAGATTGCGACTGAAATCGGTTGACCCACCGGCCAACATTGGATTAATACGTACGTATGTACAAAATTGCCTGGTTTCTCATTTAAAATGATAAAGTACATGCCAATGTCAATAGTAACTAGTTTAGTCCCAGCGAACGATGTTTAGGACCATTATCTGTCAAGACACTGCATTTTTTTTGATGATCAGGCATATACGACATTTTACACGTAACGGTAGCGTTGAACGTTTAACTGCCGCTTGTGACATATTGTATGCGTACACAATGTTATAAAATAAGAAACAGACAACATGCACTGAAAGTAAAACACCAATGTAAGAAATTGCTTCGTCGAATTGACGCATAATATACACAACGAAATATAATAACATGATATCAAAAAACGTACCGAATGATGACAAATTTGTACTTTTAAGGTACATGTAACAGCGGTGATAGCGTTTGATAACGTTGCTCCGGCCACTGTCGTCATTCAAGTCGCTGTCTGGTAATGTTTTCAAGAAACACAACCAGTCCTGGACTGCTATGACAATAAGTACACTGTAGACCGCAGAGACGTGGACGACGAACACCGATGCTTGATATCTCAGTGTGGACAATGTGTTTAATTGATCTAAATTTGATTATCCACGTACGAGTAAATTCGGCATATTCAAAGTAACACGAGATACTAGCATAACAATGTTGGAAACTTTGATGTTCATGGCAATACACGCATTGTTTCTTAGTTTAGAACTCTGCCGACTGAGGCAAGATACAAAACTTGATACAGGTAGTGATTTTGTCCCATGTGTTATTGATCTAGACGGTTGATGACCGAGGCGTTCAATGTCACTTGCGTCATTAATCTAGATTATTGTCAAGGAGTTATTTGTCTGGTATCATTTTTGTACCATAAATGTTCTCATTTTGTTGAAAATAGAGCACGAGTTTTTTATGCGTTGTTCTGCATTTATTCAATAGAATTAAGATATTTTAGAAAAAGTACTAATTGTACCTAACAATTTCTTGGGGCATTCGAAACATCACATTACGGCAATGGTTTCTTTAAATGGCATAGATGACTCATGATTCTATACAGTTAAATCAGGACATTAATATCATTCTCCCCCACCCCCACCCCCCGTTTTCTCTCTCTCTCTCTCTCTCTCTCTCTCTCTCTCTCTCTCTCTCTCTCTCTCACAACGCGCATTGTACTGTCTTGCAAAATCGTTTATTAACAGAGAAGATACGATTTTCAGTATGTGATATAAATTTCATCATAGTTTATATACGGCACTGTTATTGCGGAAATAAAGTGTAAGAAGATCAGTGATGAGAAAAAGATATATGCAATTTTAAAAGTTAGCAAAACATTTCGAAAAATAACAAAGTTAGCAAAACATTTCGAAAAATAACAAAGTAAGCAATTTGACTCCAAGCATTTCAGAATCCAAGTGTGTTACCACGGGTTAAACGCTCTGTTTATTGTGTATTTCCCCTTGTTCGTATTGTATACTGATCTTCATTAAGGACATATGTACTTTCTTGAATAATGTCGACCTATGACAAACTTAACACAAACTATCATTGAAATCAATAAATTCATTTGACGACTATACATATTTACTTCCATACACAGTAGTTGTCTTTATCCCAGACCGATGAGTTTATACAACTGACCCTTGCCGTAAATATCAATATTTACTAAATCCACCAAACTAAGGCTTGATCAAGAGGGAATTTAACTTTGAGTGGAGGGTATTGACATAACATAAATGATGCTTTAAAAACTGAAATTGTCGATAACACAGGGTGCCACACTTTAATAAATATATCCATGAAAACTTCTAGTACATACAGGATACTCGGGTTTAACTGTTTATATATCAGATTCAAAGTCCTGAGTTTCGTAGTTTTACTAAACCTGAAGGCTTCTTTATCTTTAGCTTTAAATAACCTAACCAGACAAGCCGACTATTCTGCAGTAAATAAATAGTTAACTGATCGATCTTTATGAATAGTACCAAACTTTGCGACTATACCAATACATATATTTCTCAGATTGGACGGGAAAGATATGTTCCATAACTGTGATATTTTCTATGCAAAACAAGGTCAAATGCCGGAAGAGAATTTGTAGTTGAGTAGTACGACCTTTTTTGATTTTCAATTAGCTACCCCAGCCATGTTCCGGCGTCCCTATATTATGTGCACCTACCCCAGGATTGAATAGACGTTTTGGACTACTCGTAATTATCTTAAGTTTGATTACTGTTTATTGAATAGTGTAAAAGTTTGTTCAACAGTAGTATCAGCTAAACGCAGGAATGTATGCATATGTAGACACACAGAATAATACAATTTCCAGTGTGTCAACAAAACAAGTTAAATGGCCCAGAGTAAAAACAAACAAACAAACAAGCAAACCACCACCACCACTACCAAGAACAACAACAACGAAACCAATTGTTGTGAGATAATGCCGTACCACTGGAGTGTCACATCAGATTCCTCGATCAAACAGCAATAAAGATTTTCTCTAATTATTTCATTGAAAAGTGTTTTTAGAATATTAGGAATAACAGACGAGAGAGAGAGAGAGAGAGAGAGAGAGAGAGAGAGAGAGAGAGAGAGAGAGAGAGAGAGAGAAAGAGAGAGAGAGGACTTAACAAGTCATATAAAGGGTAAAGTAGTAACAACATTTTTATAAATCCTCTAAATCAAGGGACAAATTATCCGTTACAGAAACAGAAGTGTAAGAAAGTTCGTATCTTGAAAATCAAAAGTCAGTAAAATCTTTGAACTTGGTGTGTTGCTTTACGGCACAGCAACACATGGGGGCTATTTAGATCCGAGTCAATTTGGGTAAAGTACCATGCCCAAGGATACAACACGGTTGCTGATTCTGGCTGGTCCGATGGTATCAAATTCTCGAGCGCTTCATTTGTAATTACTATCTGAAGCTTTGCTCGAGCATGTATACTAACTTCAATGTGCCCTCCAGCATTATGTGTAAGAAAAACATACAGACTATGTGATGTTGAAAAGGCCCAGTATTCCCTCTTGCATGATGTAAGTAGAAGTCGTGCAGGGCATGAGAAGGTACGTAGGATAGGTCCGATGTGTATTTCCTGCACCATGCGTGTGGAAGACTTGTGGGATCAGTGATATGAAACAGGTCAAATGAGCCCACCTACATTATGCACGTAGAAATCGTATGGGCTCGGGGACATAGAGTAGGTCCGATGCATCTTCTGCATTATTCCACGTGGAAGACGCCTATACCTGGACATATAGAACAGGCCCGCTGCCCCCAGCTGCTCAGGGATCTACAATAGGCTCGATACGCCCTGCTGTATTATGCACGTGGAGGACGTTTGTGCTTGGGGTGTAGAATATGTCTGACGCCCATTCCTGGATCGTGAGTGTGGATCACTTGTCGGATCGGAGAGATATAATAGGACGGTTGCGCCCGCCTTCATTATGTATCTAGATTTCGTGTGACATGGGCATGTAGAATTTGCCCTATGCGCCGTTGAATTGTTATACAACTTCAAATTTTTTTTATTTCAGTAACGGTATACTGTTCTATCTAGTCTATTTTTAGTATCTAAACACAAGTTACATTGCATGAAAATATGTATAAATATTACGTCGATTACCTGCGACTTTTCCGTCCTGTTGCTGACTCACGTATGCGTCCACATGCATTATGCACTTGATCGATGTACAAAATCTCATTTAATGTACTTATTTGAATGGCATCAAACCTTCTTCATATTTGTATGTCACTATAATGTTTGATTTCTTCTGTTGTCATTATTTAACCAAACGTTGCACGGTGTCAAGTTTGCTAGGACCAGGCATTAAGACAAATATAATTACCGGGGCCATGTGTTTTATGTCTAAACAATGCCCCAAGATAAAGATGATCTCTTTCCCAAGGTTACCGTGACCCGCCAGGGAGCGTAATTTTGGATCGGCAAGGAGCAGCAGGGAAGTTTAACAGACCAGAGTTCCAGACCAAAATAAACCTTCCTACGAGAACTTTCTCCGTAGAAGCCTCAGAAAGCAGAAATAAAGCCTTCTACGGAAGCTAATTTTCATGCATTTCAGACCAAGTGCATCGGGTGGTCGCGCCGTGTGTGTTAGTAAATATAGCGTCCAGGACAGGAAAATAAATAATCAGGGAATAATTTTTTGTGTTATTTTTTTTGTTGCATGGTGGGGCTGCTTTTGTCCATTTTACGTCGCATTAAAATAATATACTTGAAAATAATATGAGTCGGAAAACTAGCACAGTTGGAGAGCCTCATTCCGCTAGATTAGCGCGAGAGCAATTAGCGGCACTAAAGAAACTTATTCTAATAAAAGAATTATTCAAGAAAAAAGTTCGTGCTCACGAAGACACAGAATTTGGAATCACCGAGTTATCGTCAAAATGGTTAAAGCCAGTTACCGAAACAACCGAAAAAGTCTTTTTTGGTGACATAAAAGATCCAGATATCAAGAAACGTGGAATTCTTCCTGTGTTGAGAGGAATCGAGGAACATTCACGAGTATTACCGGAACGACTAGCAATACTAGCACAACAACGTGGTCAAGCACAACCAGCAGGAGCAATTGGTTTTAAAATAAAAAAAGGAAAACCTGGAGGAAGAAAACCTGGAGGAGGAAAACCGTTTGATCCCGATGACATAAGAGGAAATTTTACCGAGGAGGGATGGCAAATAATATCACAGCCGCTCTCAACGTTGTATAATATAGATCAATTTGGTAAATTTGCGGAAGATTATTTTAGTGGTCGAGGAGGATATCTGACTAATGAAGGGAAAAAAAGATACGCAAACCGTAAAATTTGGTATAATATGTTATATAAAGTTTACTCGGGAAGATCACAGGTGAGAGAAACGGATCCATATTACAGAAGATTTCTTAGGGCTGCACAGGAAACACAAAATTACAATAAGGAACAGGCGGAATTGCTAAAAATACCTAAATCTCCACGAAAAAGAAAAGCAAAACCAAAAGAAGATATTCAACCACAGGAAGTGGAAGAAGAAATTCAACCACAGGAGTTTGAATTTCAACCACAGGAAGAAGATATTCAACCACAGGAACTGGAAGAAGATATTCAACCACAGGAATTAGGGGCCAGACCAAAAGAAAGAAGTCAACCTCAGGAAAAAAAGAAAAAACCGAAAAAAGATAAGAGCGACCAGGAACCAATATTTCAACCAAGCGATTACAAACCACCTGGGGATGAGAGAGTTCGAGCATTACCCGAGGAAGAAATTGCATCTCGTTTAAGAGAAAAAGTTGATTATAGTAAATCTGCCGATTATTATTTGAGGAAAGACAATATCGATAATCTCAAAGATGAAGGTGAAAGGTTAGACGTCGCCGCGAATTATACTCCAGCGAATATAAGAACATACGTGAAAAAAAAATTTATTGACTCATTTGGACCAGGAACATGGCCGCAGTTAATTTATTTTGGTAGTTTAAGAAAACCGATGAATGTACTCGATATCGGATATTCAAATTTTAAAAAGGAGGTCGATGAATATAAAGAAATAATTACAAGAAGATCATCATATCCTAGAAAAAGCACGCCACCACCGCAAGATCCTAGACTAAGCACGCCACCACCGCAAGATCCTAAAATAGGAAGCGGATATACCGTTTGCCCTGACAGCGTCGTCAACGACGTATCTCGCCTTGAAATATTAATAGGAGGAAAGCGAGCTGGAAACAATTCTTCTGAAATAATCAACGAGGCCTCAGATATTTGCCAGCGATTATTTCGCGGCGGTGTTATTAATTCCTATATTTACAAGGAGCTCGTTGATGAACTCATCGATTAAAACAATCGCATTTAGATAACATGATAGTTCACAAACATCAACGCAGACCTAGACAGGTCCGCATAGCTAACTCTCGATTGCCCGTATATAAATATATTCACGGTAACGGATTCGGCGACATCGTGAAAAGTTTCGTTACAAGAGTAGTCCCTAAAATCGGACCCGCAGCTAAGCAAATTGCATCAAAAGCAATAGGAAAAATTGGCGAGACTGTCATCTCTGGCGTTGGTAATTTGGCCAGTAAAGGCTTCAATGTTGTCAAAAGCAAAATATCAAATTTAATGCGTAAAAAAAAGCAGCCTGTCAAATTACCTAGCACCAGCGAAATGTCCGCCGATGTCAGTAAAGCTATAAACGACGCAGCAAATAAAAAAAATAAATGAGCTAGCACAGGAAGTTGCAAATACAAGTTTCGCGGGTAGCGGTCTTCGTTTTAGACGATAATTCTTAATAATAAATGTTCGCACAAGTGTCAAACGAAGTGTTCGACATGGACGAGCCTGTAGGCAAGGACACCTCCGTGCGTGATTTCCAGTATTTCTCGTACGACGCAGTTGAACCAAATACACCTAATCGCTTGGAAATTCAAGTTCACGATACGACAAGATATTTTCTTCCATCTGAGGCATATATCGAAGTTGTCGGGGAAGTTGTTAAAGCAGATAATACCGCCTATGCAGCAGATTTTAGGGTCGGATTTGTTAACAACGGTATTATGGCATTATTCAAGAGTGCCACTTACATGATTGACGGAAGAGAAATTGAGTCAATTACCAATGATACTGACTTAGCAACGATGATTATAGGTCTAGCTAGATACTCGGATGATTTTACTAGATCAGCTGGCCCTAGTATGATGTTTGCCAAGGATAATTCTAATCGTCCCGAAAGTAGACAATTCGATATCAGACGACCCAACGATCGCGCCGCTCCTGCTGCTCCCGCTGCTATCGAAGATATGATCATTAAACCTTATCCTGATTATAATCTCGGATTTGCCACGCGAAAGTCTATGCTAACACCAGATCGCAGAAGATTCTCTTGTGCTATTCCGTTATCCCATATATTCGGATTTTGCAGACATTTCAGGAAAATTATCTACGGAGCAAAACACACCGTTACGTTTGTCAGAAAGGAAAATAGCAACGATGCTATCTGGCGAGAAGGTGCTGTCGATTACGCTACTGGCGTGATAGGTCCGAATGATGCCGCGAATAATAACGGTATGGTAAAATTACTTAAATTTACTTTGTGGATGCCAGCGATAACTCCATCAATAATCGAGGAAGAAAAATTATTGTCATTCATGAACCAGGGCGGTAAATCTGTTATGTCTTGGCTGACAACAACAACAGATTCCACAACTATCAATATTAATGGTGATTTTACCTGGCGTATTGCATCGCAGCAGGGTACCTCTGCACCTAGGCATATCTTTATCGCTTTTTTGCGTACCAGTAGATATCATCAATTATATAGTCACATGATATTTGATCACATTGGAGCAACAAATGTGTCGTTGAGAGTAAATGGCCAACAAGAACCATCCGAGGAAATATCAATTGATTTTGAAAATCATTCGACGGCTCGTGCGTATCACCGCTTGTTGTGTTTTATGGGTCGTGATCAAAATATCGATACCGGATTGCAAATATCACAGTTGGATTTTAATACTCACTATCCTATCTACTACTTTTCCCTGGAGCATCTTGATTTGGTAAAACAATCCGTTGTCGATATCCATTTCAAAGCCAGAATTAACACAGGTGGATTAAATCACAAAGCAATCGCGGTAATTCTCAGCGATAGAACAATGATCCTGGAAGGTATCAGCGGCAGAATGAGAGTCATCGATGCACCTGTCGAGAAAATGTAACAAAACCTAGATTTTTCTAAATTTAGATTAAACGATTATTAATATGCCATACGAACACGTCAGCGTAACTCTGACCCCGGGTCAGATGAAAAAACTCCAAACAGCAACAGCAAAGCGATGCGGTGTGAAATTAACCCTGAAAAATGATCAAATTCAGGGTGGGCCTAACAAACTGTCGCTAACTAAGAGTCAACGTGAACGTTTCACCAAAGCCAAATCAGCGAATTCTGGCGTTCATGTGAATCTTAGTATAGGTGCCATCAGAGACATGGTCAAAACGGGCGGAATTTTCCTTTTCCTAGCTGCTATTCCTGGATTATTATCCGGGGCTCTTCCGGCAATTGCAAAAGCGATAGGATTAGGTGCGGCCGGAGCTGTAGGCGACAAACTAGTACACAAAGTAATGGGAGGGCGATATGGTAAAAAAAAGGGAAGCGGCCTTTATCTAAGACGCCCCCCGTACGGATCCGGCCTAAGATTAGCGCGCCCTATTCAAATTTAGATTTATTCAACGAAGCAAAAAAAAAAAAAAAAAATTTTTCAGAGGCGTATTTATGCGGGATCAACTACCAGAAAAACCAAATTCCACCGAGACAGGAATAATAAATCTCGATTCAAATACCGGTCCTGGCACACATTGGGTCGCCTACGCGATTAATCCTCGCGAAGTTGTTTACTTTGACTCGTACGGACTAGCTCCACCAAAAGAATTTATCGATTACGTGTCAAAGTTAAATATTCCAATTTGGTACTCGACACTTCCGATGCAGACGTTAATGGATCCACCGATATGCGGTCCTGAATCAATTAACGTTCTCGATGCGATTTCAAAATCATCCGATCCGTATCATAGAATCGTATTTGAATATGCCGTAGATAAATATCATGGTTGACATTTACGGTAGATCTACCTACAGGAAGAAGGAAGCAGAAGTAACTGACGTCGATCTATCAAAGTTCGCAACCAGGGATGATATTAATAATCTTCTATCGCTGTCAGAGGTAGATCCTGGCGAAGTTGCTGTTTTTCAGAGCCGCGAAGGAAGATTACAAACAAGCAACGTCAAAATAACTGATATAATCAAGCGAGACGAATATAACGATCGCATTAATCAATTTACTAGCCTGTCAGATTCGGTATCAAAATCCATCGCTGATATCGCCGATCTTGTAGCGAAGTTGCCCCTGAAGGCCGATATCGCAGATGTGGAACGAAGAGATAGCGAATTATCAGCAACGTTGCTTCTAAAGGCCGATAAAGCATTACACGACGATCTTCAGGACAGATTGACAAAGAGACTTAACAGGCTAAATAACGATCTTAAAAAACTTGACGATACCTTAGGTAAACTTATTAAAAAGTTGACGAGGATATAAAAACATCCGTCGATAATATCTCCACCACCGCAAACGAGCTAGCAAAGAAAAAAGTCGATCAAGCATCGCACGATGTTCTCAGCGATAAAGTGAGAAAAATCAACGAGGATATTACTAATATTCTCGCCGATATTACCGAAATAAATATCGTAATGAGTCAGAAAAGCGATAAAACATTACATGACGACCTCGACGAGAAAACAAAAAAAATCAACGAGGATATTGCCAAAATTAGCGAGGATATTAACGTGGTACGTGAATTGACGCGTCAAAAGGTCGATAAAACATCACACGACGATCTCAGCGAGAAAACAAAAAAAATTAATGAGGATATTACTAAAATCAACGATGATATTAACGTGGTACGTGAATTGGCGCGTCAAAAGATCGACATATCGGTGTACGACGGAGAAATTCGAGATTTTAACACGAAACTTAATGACGCAGCTACAAAAATTAGCGATATTAGCACAAAAATATCGTCAGTGAATCTTAAAAAACTAGCGCGTATTATTATACCATCGGAGGTAGAAACAGAAAAAATTGATTGTTATGTGCCATTTGTGTTAATGAAACAAAAAAACAGATGGTTTCCCGAGAATAACACATTTAGTTTTACTTTTTCGATTGCTGGTGTATATAGAATATATTTTATCTCCCCGGTAAGATTCAAAGTAAAACCCAGAATTCGTGACTCTTATGAGTATCATCCCGGGTTTTTAATTCTTCCGATATACGAAAACTATACAGAAACGTTTACATTAGAACCGCCAGATAGAACGTTTCAGATGACAGTTGAATATATTGTAATTTTCGAATATTTATCCGAACTTCCACAATCAATTGATTGGGCAAGTTAACTAATAAATGACTGCATCGGACTACCGATACAATCAGGCGCGTTCATGGAAGGATTCGCTAAAAAAGCTCCTCGACGAATATCAAACAAAAATAAAAAATATCAGCGCAGATTAGTTGCCATCGATGTTGCTGTGTACGCGGTAAGCGCAATAATTGCCGGCGCAGGTATAATCTTATCTGCGGTAACAACAATCGCGCCGATCATAGCAACGATAATAATCTCGTCGACAACGACAATCGCCGGTGTTCTCAATATTATCGCAAAAAAATATCCTCATGCACAAACGAAAAATTATCTCTGTACACGAGTAAACTATCCCAAGTCAACGAGGCGTATTCGAAATTATCATCGCTGCTTTCTGAGAGTCTCAACGACGAAGTTATATCCGATCTCGAATTTTCCATGATGGTAAATATCTACTCTGAGATTGAACAAATGAATATCAATAATGTCGGAACTAGCTCAAATCGTGACAAACACGACACCGCCGATAACAACACTGATATCGGCAAGCTCAACCAGGCCAGAATTTAGTATCGATTTTCCAAAACCAATTAGCGTCAAGGAAATTGCGCTGTCACAATTACGCGTCTATAATAGCTGGCCCAATGTTAGGTCGAAATCATTCGGTAGATTATCATCGAATAATTCGCTTGTTTTTGCCAATAAAAACAAACCCGATGGAACTCCCGATTGGATCGTCGTTGGCATACCAACAGGCAGTTACGAAATTGAGCAAATCGATAAGGAACTCATCGGTAGAATATCAAATATAACCGGCGATGCTAAGCCAGGAATAAAAATATTAGCACACGAACCAACGCTGTCGTCGATAATCGAGGTAAAATCACCATATATCGTTGATATTTACCAATCATCGATCAGGACAGTGCTAGGTTGGCCTGAAATCGCACCTCTGGCAAAACCAGAAAAATCTGATTTTATTATTCAAGGTTGGCACGAAGAAGCTCCTCCAGAGCTACCGGAGCCAAAAAAATCAGATTTTATCACCGACGAAGGATGGTACGGAACTATCAGACACAAATCTCTAATCCACACTGCCATCAGCCTCGTGAACATCCACAAATTTAACATGTTAATGTTCGCTTTTACTTTTAGGGACGAAAAAATTCTCTCGTGGTTGGTTCTTCCCAAAATTCCCCCCGGCGTGAAAATCTTCGACGCTACTAACATTAACAGGCAAATATTCCCCATAGAAGGCATCTCGATAAGAAGAACCATCAACGAATTTAATCAAGAACATAAATTACATTTAAATTTATTGCGGGAATCCTTTCATGAATGCATCTTAAATAAATCAGGTTCATGCAGCGAAATTATCGGACGCGTGAAGATTTTAAATCAACTCGCGAATGATGTTGAATATTATCACAACATGTTCATTCGGGCGATAATCGACGATATATCAATTGCCGATTATGTTCTTCCTATTAGCAGCTTCACGTTGATCAGAAATTCAGGAGAAAAACAAAAATTCATGAGAGTATTTGGATTAACCGAGGAAACGCTACCAAATTTCAAATTTCCCGATTATGATGTTGATAAAATGAGAAAATCCGTCACTGATACCATCGATGATTTATTTCCGAAATTACATGCCGCGTGGACTATAAAAATACAATCAGAATCGATTCTCAAACATAATAATGATCCTGCCGGGCAAGGGCGGCATATCTCGCCAGGTATCGTTAACATAACGGAGGTTATCGCGATTTATCTTCACGCGGATGTCGTTGAAGGTAGCTACAACGCAGATGCGTCTGTGTCAGAGCAGGTGCAGCAGGGATTTATCTTATATTCGTTTTCACCTAGCGCATCTCCGGGCTTTTTGATAATAAAAGAGCCAGTAAATCCGTTTTATCTGCGATGTCACAATCGATTATTGTCGAGGATAAATTTCAAACTGACGGACCAGAATGGAAATTTGCTTGATATACGCGGGGAAACGCTGAGTATCAACTTGCTGGTGAGATCGTAATCTTTCCGCCAAAGAAAAATGGCCAAAAATATAAATAAAAACCAGGAAATTTTTCAAAATTAGTAAATTTCTTAATTTTGATGGGGTAAATACCCGTCAAATTGAGTAATTTATATAATTTCGTAAATCTGTTGGGGTAAATACCCGTCAAATTGAGTAATTTATATAATTTTATGTTTTTGATGGGGTAAATACCCGTCAAAATTAAGAAAATTGTACAATTTCAGTAAATAAATTAATTTAGTAAATAATAAAAAAAAATAATAAAAATCAGGGAAATTAAGAAATTTGTGTAATTTTATGTTTTTGATGGGGTAAATACCCAACAAATTGTGTAATTAATATAATTTCGTGAATCTGCTGGGGTAAATACCCGTCAAATTGAGTAATTTATATAATTTCGTAAATTTGATGGGGTAAATGGTAGTCAGAAACAAGAAAATTGCACAATTTCAGTAAAATAAATAAAAAAATAATAAAAATTAGAATCGGAGATTCTTGAAATTTTTTTTTTTTTTTTTTGTTGATAGAAATTTTTAAGAATCTTCGATTTTAATTCAAGAATCTTAAGAATCTTCGATTCTAATTCTACTTTCATCAACCAGCTTTTTTAGCTGCCTGACGCGCGAACTTGTAATTTTTCTCGACTCGTATTCGTCTGATAAACTCGACCTTACTTTTTCTACCAGCGTCGATAATTTAACGAAATCCTCGATTTGATCATCGCTGACAGACGCAAGCGATTGATACATCGCAATCTGGATTTTCTTTATGAACTTGTATTCAGATGGTAGCGTGTACCTGTATTCGAGCTTTCCTTGGACGATCGTCTCAAATTCGGACCGGATTTTACCTGCGTCCAAATCCGAAGGTAAATTTATATTTTTATTTTTCAATTTCAAATTTTAATTTCAAAAATCTTCGATTTCACTTTCCGAGTCTGATATTATTGGAATATAATAAAACTTGATCCACACGCCAATTTTGTAGAAAAATGCTGCGCTGATTGTTTTTTCCGCTGCAAGTCGCACGGAATTCGGATGAATACCAAAGTACCTTGCAGCGGCACTCATCGATGTGAATATAATTTCCTCATTTGTCTCTCGATTTATCGATTTGACCGCCTTAGCTGGTCGCCGCCCACCGCCGGTATTACCAAATTTGGAATTTTCACTCGGAGTTACCGCTCGGAGATTGAATAATTTATTATTAGCTTTATTTCCGTCGATGTGGTCGATAACAAGGCCGACTTTGACAGGTACGTGAAAACATTCGTATACGAACCTGTGGCTGAGATAATTTATTCCGTTAAAGTTATGTGCTATATAACCAGATTTATTAACTTTACTGATTTGATTCTTCGTTTTGATATGTCTAACGATACCATCGGACGACGCTTCGTATCCCTTGATCGTTGGATGAGATTTAAACTCGGAAATCATTGTTGATTCAGGAATCGCTGATTTTGGATTCATATATGATAATCTATATGTTTAAATCGTTATTTGCCTTGAATCGATTAATATAATCTTCTTCGCATGTTATAACTGACGAGGATCTTTATTCATAATATCGCCGCAATTCTCGATAATTCTTTCCTCCACAAGCCAGACACAATCGAGTTTTTCCTCGCGTGCCAACTTGGCAAACTAAACATCGCTGTGGTCCTTTACTGCCACGCCGAATCGCATGTATGTGAGCGCCGCAATAATCGCCTCTGCAGGATTTGTCACAAAATTTTGTTGAGCCGATTAATATCCACTTGCATTGATTCATTATAATTTAAACATATGTCTAAAATATAATCATGGATATATTTGATCTTGATGAGGCAGAATATATTATTCCTGAGGTTGATCGAGCCAAGAAAGAGTTCTTCGATGACGGAGCGGTTCACACTTGGTCGACTTGGAAAACAAATTCTATCGATGCTACGATGAACCTGGAGCGAGCTAAGAAAATAATCGAGCACATAAAAACTGAACACAAAGAAGAGCGATTTATCTTTGGAATAAAATTTATCGCACAAATGCCTGACGATACTTGGATTATTCGCGATAAACGAGATCCTGTGCGTGGTGGCAAGAAAAACGTTGTTTTTAATAAAAATTCTAAACCCGGATTGTTACTGGGAATCGATGGCCCTTATTATGCTAGATCCTATCCAGCCAGCGCTGTTGTTTATGGAATTTATCGGCTGAATAACAATCCGGACGTAAAAAACCTACCTGCGATGAAAGAATCACCGATGATAAATTGCGTGGCTGAGCGCGTAATCGAACACATGAAAAACGCTCGACGTGGATCTGGTTTGACTCAATTGAGGCTAGATAAAATTAATGCGTGGGCGAAGACTGTCGCTGATGGTGCATCGGTGGACGATGTAGCTGCGTTGAGTAAAAAACTTAAATTTCCTATCACGGTGAAAACGTTATCTGGAGAAATATTATACTCGTCGCCGTATAGATCTCGAGGAGCACCAATCGAGATTGTCGATCACAATTGTCACGCGTGGTCGCAATCGGTAATGATATTTCCGCGGGATCGTATGGTTAAATTTTATCCCACAGATAATAAATCTGCGGAATTTTCCACTGCGGATGTTGCGAAGGATAATTCCGATGATATGTTTAGATTTATTAAAAAATTAAGCGCATCTGATCCAATATCGATATGGTTGTTTTCGAGTGAAGAAAGATACGATCAATTTATTTTGCCATGTGGCGATATTTACAGAGACGAAATATTACACGAATCGATGAGGAAACTTGCGGTGAAATATTCGTCGAATCCCGACCAGTTGCTAACGAATTGCTTTACAGTTTCGTCTGTAGCCGCTCATGCCGCTAGAGAGAAAAACTCGTGGAAGCCTACAAGGAACGAATTTCTCGCTGATATTCAACTTAGCTGTATCGAGTATGGCCATGGCGGATTGTGGAATACCAAGTACGATTTCGAAGATATGATCTCCGTTGACATGAGCGCGTGTTATCCTGGAAGTTTCCTTGGATATGGCGATTGTGCCGATTATTTTGCTAAATTCGGCCATCCTACCAGCGAAATGACAAGGGTAGCAATTAACGGACCGTTGCCTGATTTTGTCATGACCGGATTCGCTTGTGTTACGTCGTTCGAGTTTGCTGAAAATTTGCATAAAATCTGCTATATTTGGTTCGGCAAGCATTTCTCCCAGCGTCGTTGGGTTCCTACGGTGTTATTGAGATATATGCTAGATTCGTTGATGTTAGTGTCGTTGACGGTGAGTGAGGCGATTATATCTTACAAAAAACAGATCGAGGTGTGGTTGCCGACAGACTGTGACAACGCGAAAGATATAGGAAGAAAAATAATCGGTAAATTTACTCAAGGTGGATCCGTTGATCACAAACATCGACACGCTAGATTATTTATCAACGACGCCGAGATGGATTTTATAATCGCCGATACGGTATCACGAGGAATATTTTGCAACAGAGAGAATATTATCATTGATGGAGCAAAATTAGGTACCGTGATTAGCTACCTTGACGGAGAATCAGCGCAATATACGCATTTGCGGTCGTCGATCCTCGCCTATGTAAGTATAAATTTACTCTCGATGATAAATACATTTTCTGATATCGCAGTAAGGGTCGCGACGGATTCGTTTTATATCGATAAAAAATACCAAGATAGGTTGGAAAATTTAATCACCGATGGTAGCTCATGGGGAACCTGGAGGATAAAAAACGAGGATATCCTAGATTATTGTGAAGACGCCGATGTCGAAGATTGCGATGAATTTCATCAAGGTAAATTTGGAGAATCTTCGGCGGCCGCATCTGCGTTCGATCCAATTTCACGCAGCAAATTTGTTTACCTAAATGGGCCTGGAGGTAGCGGTAAAACAACGCGAGTAATAAACTTATTTGCGAACTCCGATATGATCGTATTGACTCCGACACATAGATTAGCGCGAGAAATAAAGCAGCGTGGCGTTAATTCTTGCACGTACCATAGCTATTTCAAGTACAGCGGTGGATCATGGGACTCAATGCGCATGGGCGATAAATATATCAACAAGATTATAATATTCGATGAGATTTGCACGGTGAATTTAGATATATTAAAATCGATATTAGCTTGGCTAGGAGAGAAAAATACCGCCGTAATAATGTGCGGCGATCATGGCCAACCTAATCCGATTCATGGCGAATCGCCTCACGAATGGCTCAGAAGCTTCGTTGATTATTACGAGGAAATCGACGCTGATCACAGATCGACGGATATTTTGTTGACCGAGTTTAAAAAATTGATTCGATTGCAACCAAATAAGATTCAATGTGACGTCATGAGGAAAATAATCGACGAGACTCCGATGAGCGATTTTCTAAATTTGTGGCGTCCTGATCATTTGATTGTCGCTAGTAGAAAAATTATTCGTGATATTATTCAGGAAATGTTGTTCAAGTTGCATTGTGAGAAATTTCCAACGCTGCAGGTACCGTTATGCTATAGGCCCGCTAATACTAGGCAACAAAATATCAGCGTTACTTTGCCATGCGGAGAAGAAAAGAACTTGGTCCTGAATGATATTATCTTCGTTGATATTAATCTTGTTAATGATGCGCTAAATGCAGAAAAATCGCCATGGAAATTAGGTTATGCAACAACGATACATTCGTCGCAGGGATTGACCGTAGATGGCCAAGTTTGGATCGTCGATGACAGAATTTCTTGGTCAAATTTGATATATTTGGCCGTGTCGAGAGTAAGAAAATTATCTCAACTAGGGCGAATTCGAGTAAACTACATCAGTGACGCTGGTGGTAATTGAGTATCTTCGGGGACTATTTGCAATTCTTCTCTGGTAAATCCGCGTTGTGGCGCTA
This sequence comes from Sinohyriopsis cumingii, assembly GCA_028554795.2. Lineage (NCBI taxonomy): Eukaryota > Metazoa > Mollusca > Bivalvia > Unionida > Unionidae > Sinohyriopsis > Sinohyriopsis cumingii. Next base: position 66,029,571 of record CM068837.1, on the reverse strand, counting down.
ACGAATCTAGGATATAAATCGCTGGTCTTCCTGACGATCTTGTTACGGCGGATATTTTGCGTGTTGTAACGCTCCAGGTTGGGTCGGTTGCTCTTTTTCTGCCTCCTTCGGCCTCGCCTTCTTTGTACAAGTATCTAACTGTGACAGTACCTAGTACAGGCTGAATTGTGGAATCTCGCTTTAGTGGTATATTCGATTTTGTGATTGCAATTGCAGGCTTCATTGATATTGTTCGAGTCGTCTCGTTATTTAACGCGTTAATTACATGAGGCAATCTTGATACCCAATCGTGAGATCGATTATCTTGAATAAATTCACTCGCGTATTGGTATCCAAATAATCGTTCTGCGAGCGTTTTGTTGAATCTTTCGACGATAGCTTGATTGTGATGAACACATACAATACCGCGACGGATTTTAACATTATTCTTTTTCATCAATGAAGTAACCGCGCCAAGAAATTCTCGACCTGGATCAACCTGGAGAAGATTCGGCCATGTTAACGGGCATCGTGAATAAATTTCGTTAAATGCCTTTGCAATTTCCGTTGCTGTTTTATTCGATAATGGCTCTGCTTCTTTATACCTACTAGCGATATCAACGATGGTCAGGACATATTTATATGTGACTCCGTCGACGGTATCGTGAGGAAGAAACATAAGATCCGCTTGATGGACTTCGTTGGGGATACTGACGGTAAAACTCGCGTACGGTATTTTTTTAGGTGGAGGAAGATATATTTGCCAAATTGCCTGTTTTGATAACCACGATTCAGCGACGGATTGTTTTACTTTAGCGGCTTTAGCGAGTTTGGCAATCGCTGATTTTCCTCGCCAAAATCCTCGCGGAGAATAATATATTTGTTCCATATTATTTACCAGCACCGAATACTAATTTACCTTTCATCGCGCCTTTTACCACCCATGTTGCTAATTTCTCTTTGAAACTTTTATCAGGAATCGCGTCTAGTGCATGAATTAGCTTGCTATCAGCGAGATGCCTTTGTTGTAAATCTTCGCTGCGATATGCGAGATCGTGGTAGTAACAAGCTTTATCGATTGCGTTTACTGGATTTTCATCTTGTTTTGGTTGGTCATTATCGTCGAGTCTGATATCGAGTCTTGTTCCGGGTCCACAATAATTGTATCCTGGCAGATGCTTCTCTCCGGGATATTTCGCCCAGGGCAGCCCAGGTAGATTTGTCAAGGAGGCGGCAATGTCTCCTCCGGTTCTTCTACTTTTTTTTTTACAAATCTAAACTTGCGCGTCTTACAAACTTCGCATTCTCCTGAGATCGCATTCCTGTTGTTGCGTGTAACGATTTCGGTTGGATTTATCGTAGCTGTATGCTTGCGGCACTTAACACAATATAGATCCATGTATTTTATTAACATGAATGTAATTGATTTTTCAGCCACGAAACGACGCGAGCAAGTGAAACATCATGCGGTATTACCGAATTCGATCAGAATGATAATCATTGGTCCATCGGGATCTGGTAAGACGCAATTGTTATTGAATTTGATCATGCGATGGCTAAAATGGGACAAATTGTACTTGGTTGCACCATCCGTTGACGATCAACGTTGTTACCAAGTGCTAAAAGAATTTAGCGACAATACCGACGAAGGCACGATCGAATTTATCACAGACATCAATGAAGCTCCATCTGTGGAGAATTTGGACGGCGATATTAATAATCTCGTTGTTTTCGATGACGTTATGCTGGACAAGCAAACTAACCCGGCTAGGATATTCTCGCGTGGCAGACATAAAAACACCGATGTTATTTACGTGACACAGAGATATACGCAGATTCCAAAGGTGATTAGGGACAATTGCAATATTTTATCTGTGTTCAATGGCGTGGACACGCACACGCTGAGAAATATCCATCAGACCTGGTGCAACGGCGACATGGATATAAATAAATTTAAAAATTTGTTCAGCCGCGCTCAGATGACGCCGCATGGTTTCATCACGATAAATCTTCATGATCCACGAAGTCGGTATCGAATTGGTCTTGATCAAATTTATTCATGAGAAAGCAGCCCCACCATCCAACAAAAAAAATAACACAAAAAATTATTCCCTGATTATTTATTTTCCTGTCCTGGACGCTATATTTACTAACACACACGGCGCGACCACCCGATGCACTTGGTCTGAAATGCATGAAAATTAGCTTCCGTAGAAGGCTTTATTTCTGCTTTCTGAGGCTTCTACGGAGAAAGTTCTCGTAGGAAGGTTTATTTTGGTCTGGAACTCTGGTCTGTTAAACTTCCCTGCTGCTGCAAGGCGATAGGTCGCATCACTAACACCTACGTGTTAGTGTAACATTAAAGTAAGCCAGCGGGGTGAGCGAGGCGTTTTCTGATCCATCCCCACGTTGACAGACAGCGACAGGGACATTGTCCCCTAAGTTCGAATGGATCGGTTCACAGCAATATCCAATCGGAATTAATAAAGAGGGCGTGATTACACTTTAGATCCGAATTATAACTTCATAACGCGCAAGCGAAAGGTCAGTAGTTATCCTGGGAAGATTGCTGTGCAATTAGGATTATTCCGGTAAAGCCACTCGTAATTCTGACACTCATTATTAAGAAGGAAAGTCTTACGAATTTGCTCAAACCCATGTCATGGCCCGAACAAAACAGCCAGCGAGAAAGTCCACACGGGAAAACGCTCCAGGGAAACAGTTAGCAACCAAGGCTGCTCGCAAACAAAAGAGAAGAAAGAAAAGCATGTATATGTTTTAATCAACAAAAAATAATATATATATGTATGTATATATATATATATATATATATATATATATATATATATATATATATATATATATATAAACGAAATGTACAAAACAATATTTTAAACATAAGAACTATAGTAGAATACCCTAGACGACAAAGGTCAAAAAGGTGCTATGGTACTTTTTAAAAATGAAATAGGCTTTGAAAGATTGGAGCACAACTACATCCAATAAACAATGGAAAAATTCGAATATACACCAAAATAACGGCAAGAGTACAGGTAAATGGCTCTGTCAGTGATAAATTCGACATTCAAAGATCTGTGAGGCAAGATTGCCCACTATAAACGCTATTATACGTAATAGCAATTGCAATCTTCAGTATCCAAATACGGAACAATAAGGAAATTGAAGGTATAAGAGTTCCAAATCTAAAGGTAGAGTGTAATATATATATATATATATATATATATATATATATATATATATATATATATATATATATATATATATATATATATAGAGAGAGAGAGAGAGAGAGAGAGAGAGAGAGAGAGAGAGAGAGAGGAATAAACAAGAACAACAACATTTACATCCGAAAAACCAATAAGAGATTCAAGCGGCGACAAGAAAAGAAATAGATAAATACATCCACCCCAAATAGCAGGTGAAAAAAAAAAAACAGCATAAACAGCAACAACTAAAAAATCCACCAACGAAAAGAAGAAAAAACAGTTTCCAAACAACAGCAGATAGACGTACAACAACAACAAAAACAACAACCAAGACAGAAGCAAATTCAACGACAACATTAAAGACAGAAACTTGAGACGGTTATACATAAACAACAACAACAAGACAAAGATTTTCCAAAACAGCAACATAAAGGAAAACAACAGCAATAACTAGGACAAAAGTTAATCAAGAAAAAAAAAGATAAGGAAGAAACCAAAAACAAACAAGTACAAAGAAGTACCACGTCAGGAAACATAGAACAGGACAACCAAAGCAGCCAGAATAAAGACGGGGCCCACCAACTAGGGCAAAACAACTCGATAACCGAAATCATGCCATTAATAGAGACAAAACAAGCGGACAGAACAATCAAATAAAGGAAGGGAAGACAAAAAAGACAGGAAGAACATAGGATGATGGAAACCTACTCACTAGACTACGATGAATCTCTAGAATATAATGAAGAATAAAATATTTTTTTTTAAAACTCATTATATGTATCTTTCTCTTTTTCTTTTTCTGTGTGTGTGTATATATAAGCAAAATGAATAAATACAATATAACTACAAATTCAAACTATATCAAACATATATATATATATATATATATATATATATATATATATATATATATTAAGTTTGTATATCACGAGGTTGTACAAGATCTGTTTCACATAAGTTAATTTAGTGAAATAGATAAGTGTTGACTACCAATAATCTATTCAGATTTACTCACTATTAACTAACTAAATTCTTCGGGGGTTGGAGGGCTTTGTTAAGGATCAACATGGTCTTCAACTTGAACTTAGAGGGTAGACTATTTTTGTTCTCCAGTGAAATGAAAAGTTAATACGCCAACAAAGAAAACATAATAACTTTTAAGGAATTTACCAAAAAAATTTATTGAAAAGTCACAGATTATAAAATAGAAAATAAAAAATAAGTATACTAATAATACAAAACAATAATAATATTCAAAAATACTACTACTACTAATACTATTAATAGTGATGAGTCTTTGTTTAATGATGGATATACATTTGAAATATAAATAATCTTCCCTATGGCTCTCAACTATTGACATCTTTGCAATCAGTATTATATTATATTATATTATATTATATTATATTATATTATATTATATTATATTATATTATATTATATTATGATATACAATACAATACAATACTATACTATACAATACTATACTATGCTATACTATACTATACTATACTATACTAAACTATGCTATACTATACTATACTATGCTATTCTATGCTATGCTATGCTATACTATACTCTACTAAACTAAACTATACTATACTCTACTAAACTAAACTATACTAAACTATACTATACTCTACTAAACTAAACTATACTAAACTAAACTATACTATACTATATTATACTGTACTATACTATACTATACTATACTATGCTATGCTATGCTATGCTATGCTATGGTCTGCTCTGCTCGACTCGACTCGACTCTACTCTACTCTACTCTACTATGCTATGCTATGCTATACTATACTATACTGTACTTACCATACTATTATTATATTATATTATATTATATTATATTATATTATATTATATTATATTATATTATATTATATTATAGTATAGTATAGTATAGTATATTATATATGCATATTTTTGTGTTATTTGCCGGCAATCATAAATAATAGAAAAAGTGAATTAAGCAGCCATTTTATGATCTCCGTATCATTGTTAAAATCTGCAATTTTGTTTACATTCTTTTTACGTTTTATTATGTGCAAGCACATATAGAATTCGTCTTTTTCAATATTTTGTTTATTGGTCACTAAATGTGCAGCGTGGGATTAATAGCAGATTTCAATGGAATTGTATGGTTACAAATCATTTTTGAAAACAATTATGTGCTTTTCCGAAACCAATTTTGTGACAGTGTAGATTAAATTACCACAATGTTTTCATAGGTATACAATTATACATATGAATAAGAAAGCGATTCAACTTTTATTAACTAACATGATTTATCTATCCATAAAAGGAAATATTTCTCCACAGATTCATAAATCTCTAGCATAATGAAATAATTTCACCAAACTTGTTCTAACACAAATTTTCAAGCAGTTTTGCATTAGTTATGCAAGAGGTTTGAAAGAAAAATTCTAACCTTTGCCTGGCGGAACATATGTTGTAGGATGAGTTATAGAGGAAACCAGAATGCACAGTAAAATACACCGCGGATGAGCACATTTGTTCATTTTTAATAATGCAGGAGTCCCATATTGATACGTCGTATGCATTTGAAACATTCTAAACAAAATTTAATGCAAAAAACTATTTTCTTAATTTTAATGTATCTCTCGCTTTTCATCATTGTTTAGTTCATTTCTTGTTTTACATTTATTAGAGAAAAGAAACAAGAGAAAACAACAATATATTTACTAAATATTTGAGACTAATGATGTCCTAATGGGCTGGGTGGGTGGTATATTCAAAGTAGTATATGTGTTGTAGGGAAAATGTATGGAGAGGATTTATTCTAAAATGTACAAGTCCAGAATCACACATACCCGGATGATAGCTTTTTTGTACTAAGTAAGCGAGTAAGTAATTAGGTATTTTCGTAAATAAGTAAGTAGAATTATAAAACTTGTTAATTTTCTCAACATGTACAATCGGTATCTTAAAGTTGTATTTTCAACTTATACCATCTAAAAAAAACAAAAAAAAAAAAAAAAAACTAAAATAATCTCCTTTGAAATAACGACGCTAGACAAACCAAATCTGACTTTTAGTTTCACCTACGATAGACTTGTCTTAAAGATCGCAATGTTTCTGTAAGTCTGTCTGTCACCCCAAGGTCCCTTACAAAATTCTTCAGCTGGCTCTGTATATAAATAATTTCTTAAACTAACACAATTGCTTTATATTACGTTTCTGAATGGAGGTTGCCGACGTTTTGGGTTTTATAAGAGAAGACCCTTTTGGCCTTAGGATTACTACGTACTTCGTCACTTTTTAAATCCAAGGGATAATTTGATACTTGGTTTCTCTTTTCAAGTTATATATTATCTATACGCCTACAAAGTGCAATATGTTCGGAAATTCACAGTCTGCGGCTAAATTTGTTTGCTCCTGAATCGCTGAGGAATCTTGAGTAAGTTTATCAGTTTGCTATTTCAGTACCACGAGGAAATCATTCCTCACCTAGATAACTGTGCCGTAATTACACTGTAAAAGAACCAAATTAAACATTTAGCGATTCCGAGGCATTTTAGAAAATATCACATCATTATTTCAAAAGCATCTAATCTGAACCAAGAAATCGGATATGATTCTTAAAACATTTTGTAAACAATGCTGTGAGGTCCAATACATTGAAAAATGCTTTACAATATTGTGTGTTGACGAATATACAATTCAAAGCTGCAATAAAGGAAAATGCCTTCGATTGCTCAATGTGATGATCCAGAAAGATACAACGGAAACATTTAAGAGCAAAATAATTTATGATGACAATTAACAAACGTTTGTGCGATAAGCTGATTACTGATTAAATACTTTCAATTTATGTTATTTTCTTGAGTATATATTTTCATGGATTACACGGATGCTGCGAAGAAAGATGCTATGGATACGGCAAACAATCAACATTATGTGAATTCGATAGTGCCTGTTCCGCTACGATTGTCTTTAAACACTGACTAAATTCATTTTTATCGGGTATGGCAGATGGTGGGAGTGTGCAAAACTATGAAAAGAGTTGCCATCAAAATTAATGTATCCTCCATGACATATCTCGATTGATGTGATTAATTCAAGCCCACTAAAATGATTAAATATATTTAATAATTTAATATATTTAATTAAATGTATTATAACAATTGATAAATGCTACCTACGTTTTATTTATATTGACCGTGGCATGCAAATAATTGAAGTTACGCCAGGAGATTATATAATGAATTATTATTATTGGAGAGGTATGGTACATCATATTCATGGCATGACAGCAACTGATGACTTTTTCTGATTAAATATGAAGTTCATATATCGACATCATTTTTAAACACATGTAAATGATCCGTCGCCGAAGCCCCCTATCAGGTTTGGATGTTACATTTGTCGTAGTGATATCAAACCTAACGAATATGATACAGGTTTATACAACAGCATGAAGATGAAGTAATGTGATAGATATGTCTGGAGTCGATTTGAATTTAGTCAGCAATTAGCACATTTTAAAGACGTGTTTAGTTAAAATATAACTGGCATAAAAAGAAGTAAATTTATATTCATCAACCATTATACAATGGGCGAAGGTTATGCGTCAAATGTGGAAAACATGCAACAGTCAGGAAAGTAAGAAGTCACTAAACTGGATCCAATCGTTGTCTTGCCATTGTATGAAGCATTCGCTGTGCAGACTTGTTTTCCCAAGACGAATACGAAACATTGTAAAATGTTTGACCATAAAACTGTAAAATATTTTCTAAAGTGTTGTATCAAAACAAAGAAACCTTATGTGACCTAACAAGCGCAAATAATCTATATTTAGAAAATAGGTTTCGCGTTTTATAACAGTCGTAAAGTTTATATTTTTTAATTAAACAAACCACATTATCTCTTACTGGGTCTTACGAATACTCATCATAGTATTCTCCTTTAACTATTTTTATTTTTAGATAGGTCCATCATGGCTCCATTGCTAGAAAAATACTCAACTTTTACCAAATTTGGCCATAACAAATGTGCTATAAGTATTCGAACTTGCGTTCTGACATGACGGCAAGGAGGTTATGCGTTGCTTACATTTTATGTTCGGCACATAACGTTTGACAAACGAAATGTTCATTTATAATTCTTTAAGAAGGTGATTGGAACATGACCACCTTTTCATTGTTTGCTTTGAAAAGCAATGTATAGGTGTCTACCGTTGAGAAAAATTACAATGAGAGGCAGAAGTTCTGATCTCCAGTGCATTAACAGCTTTGCAAAAAGTTAATACCAAATGGTGCTTAATAATTAGATATTCAGACAAAGAAAGCGTGTACCATAGCACTGGTAGTACTCTGAAGGGATGCAATGATAACTGCTGCTTGTTAAGAACGAACTATGGTTCATATATATATATATATATATATATATATATATATATATATATATATATATATATATATATATATATATATATATATATATATATATATTCCTACACAATTGTAAAATAAAAAAGACAATACTATTTAACAAGAACAAGAGCTTCAGCCCCTCTATCCTGTCCCCCTCCCCGTCAATGAACCAATTACCACTGAAACTCCTTATTATGAACGTTGTTGTTACATAACCAGATTTTGTTTCTAGAAATGATGCATGTGGATCTTAATATACATCCTCGTAATAAAATATATATATTTATAAGTATATAGTCTTTAGAGTAATTCTCCTTAGGCCAGTGCTTGGAGTAATGCTACATTACTCCCTTATATAGATATAACCTAACTTTGCCAGTGCCAAGGTATCTTAGGGCATACGATATATATCTAAAGTTTCGAGAGTGTCTGCACGTTCTAGTACCGTATATGAACGGCAACCGAAACATCATTTTTTGGTGATGTGGAGGTGGCCGTGGTAGTATGGGTGCTGGAACGTGCAGGCAGGCGATAGTTGTCTTATCTCGCATTCAGAGGTCCTAGGTTCGATACCAAGCAGAAACCCAATATGGAGCGAATTATTGATATGCTTGTTTAGCGGTAAGGTTGGAATAGTCCTAGTACTATTAGTGGTAATTAATGTCCTTACATTGTCAACCATAGGGATCTTAATATACATCCTCGTAATATAATATATATATTTATAAGTATATAGTCTTTAGAGTAATTCTCCTTAGGCCAGTGCTTGGAGTAATGCTACATTACTCCCTTATATAGATATAACCTAACTTTGCCAGTGCCAAGGTATCTTAGGGCATACGATATATATATCTAAAGTTTCGAGAGTGTCTGCACGTTCTAGTACCGTATATGAACGGCAACCGAAACATCATTTTTTGGTGATGTGGAGGTGGCCGTGGTAGTATGGGTGCTGGAACGTGCAGGCAGGCGATAGTTGTCTTATCTCGCATTCAGAGGTCCTAGGTTCGATACCAAGCAGAAACCCAATATGGAGCGAATTATTGATATGCTTGTTTAGCGGTAAGGTTGGAATAGTCCTAGTACTATTAGTGGTAATTAATGTCCTTACATTCGTCAACCATAGGGATCTTAATATACATCCTCGTAATAAAATATATATATTTATAAGTATATAGTCTTCAGAGTAATTCTCCTTAGGCCAGTGCTTGGAGTAATGCTACATTACTCCCTTATATAGATATAACCTTCGTTAAATTTATTAATGTACTTGAGTTAATGCGAATTGCGATCAATGCAACTACTAATTAGCTCATCTCTTTACTTTTTACTGGAGTAAGAATCATTTTCCATGTTGTGTATTACAAATATTCCATGTCCACATAGTATAATCCTCTTTCTTATTGCTACGCGATAACACGTCATAAGAAAAACCTCTTCTAGCCACACGATCAATGTGCTCGTAATTGCTATGACAAACTATGCTATACAAACTATTTTTTGTTTGTTTTTGTTGATATACCCAAAATAAGTACAAACTATACTACATCAATAGTTTGCTCGATTCATCTTTCTCTTGATGTACAATTAGTTCGCTTGATTGACTGATATATTTTCCATGATGCTTGGCAACATTTTTATAAGAAACATTTAGACAGCACAACAAAACTTGAACGTTTGCACACAACACATTTGACTCTTATTGCTGCTAATGTACAGTGCTGTTGTCTTAAATGAATGGATAAAGTAAACTATTTCCGTCCCTCCTGAAATTAAAGCTTGCTCAGTAGTTTTGGAACTGAGTGATAAAAATACCCAACTAAATTAAAATTGCAACGTACTGTCATTAATGTTAGAACTTATGTCTGTTTGACCACAAACATGTTACAGAATGTGGACTGAAATAATGGAAAATCAGCTTATTAATCTGTACTAATAGTGAAATGTCCTGTAACAGAAAGATCATGAATGATGCATTAATAAACTATCTGGTTTGAACATGACTGTAATACAGTAAACAGTTTTTGTAGCAGTATAAATAATTGATTTCAAATGAAAACCCTCACTTATGTCAGAATTATAATGACCTGTTGATCACTGGCTGTATCTAGCTGTCGTCGGTCAGTAGGTCGCTATGTCAGAAGGACTTTTACTTGTATAAATAGGTACAACGATGCATATCTATATGAATGTAAGCATTACTGAATATATGTCGGTGTATCTATCTACCTACATATATATAAAATTAACCAGTCTAAGATCCTTTGTTCAATCGCTCCGTTTACCAATTTACTAATGTTATGGAATCAAAAACTAAGCAATCAAAGCAACAGAACAAAATTATAAAAGCAGAAACAAAGTTTTTACAAGTGAATAAATACTAATTAACATACCTTAAATGGTTAGCATATACTACTGTTGCAGGAATCGAATACAGGTGTACAAATACAGGAGTGAAATACCCTTATTTAAATACTATATCATAGAGGACATGTTGCACGTTTCCTTCAACGTGCTCTCATTTACTTAGGCTTCAAATAATACGCCTTCTCTGTTTTCAATATTTCATCGTGGATATTATAATGAGAAAATAATCTTACCCAATCACATCAGCAGAACGCCTACATTAAATTATTCTCTAACCATTCAAACAGACCCTCTAGGCATATTGATTCTTTAGGCGAGTTTGACATCGCTATGGAATTTCTCAAAGAATAGTGCTTATTGAAATTTTTCTCCACAGCATATAAGATTGGTTATGAACGTAAACGATAGATAGATAGATAGATAGACAGATAGATAGATAGATAGATAGATAGATAGATAGACAGATAGATAGATAGACAGATATATAGATAGACAGACAGACAAAACAGACAGACCTACAGATAGACATACAGATAGATAGATAGATAGATAGATAGATAGATAGGTAGATAGATAGATAGATAATTAGATCGATATAAAGATAGACAGATAAATAGATAGATAGGTAGATAGACAGATAGATAGATCTCGATATATTTTAGAATAATACAAACGTATTACCTTATCTAGCCCTTAATGATCGTGAATAACAATTTAAAAAAATGTTAACAAATCGCTCAAGTTTTAGTTTCATTTTCAATACAGATCTAAATAACCAATTTTCTGATGAATACATCTGCGCATAAAAAGAATGAATATTTACATTAATTCTAATGTGAATGTGTACAGCTAGTCAATAAAATATTAAATTTAAAACTACAGTTGAAATCTATGAGTAAGTATTCATTTAAATGTATTCGTTTTAAGTACAAAACTTCAAGTGTGTCTAGATATATCAGCTAATACACGCGTATATTTTAAACACAGATTAAATAAGTGTCTATTAGGCACTTTATTAATATGTTCAATGTTGTTTAAGTTACCCAAATATGTAATGATCTATAACCATGATTCACACATTTATGAATGCAATTCGCAACAATAGCGACCATATATATATATATATATATATATATATATATATATATATATATATATATATATATATATATACATCTTAAGAGTCCTAGTGGTTTGAGCGTCCGCCAAATATGCGGGAGATCTCGGGTTCTAAACCCTGTCGAGTCATACCAAAGACTTCTAAAATGGTACTAACAGCTGCTTTGCTTCGCGCTCGGCATAAAGAGGTTAGTGCTAGGACTGGCTGGAATGGTGTCAGGATAATGGGACTGGGTGGGACATGATGATATATGTCTGCTGCATGATGCCCCATTGCGAGACATCGCTATAAACTGCCACACTACAGAGATCGTAGCGATATGACTGAAAAGTTGGGCAAGATAACTTAAAGTACTTAATCACATACACACAATATGGGATCCTTAACATTTTATGTATACATGCATACATACATACATACATACATACATACATTAGCATCCTTATAATTTATTTTCGATTTTAATATTAATTTACATTTCACATTTTTCATATTAGGGTGGCCCGTTTATTGTAATTATATCTATTTATATATACAGGTTCATTTTAATACTTAAAGATGATATGACAAGATGGAGTATTTGGTAGTATCTTAATGCATGTCCCCTGGCGCAATTGATAGTGCAAGAAAACGACTTAATGAAATGTTATAACTATTCCTAAGCGCTCCGTGTTGTAACAAAGCTATTTATATATCTTGACAAGGTGTGCCTGCTTCATTGTGAACCTTTCTTGAATGAGAATTAAAAAGCAACATTGGTTCGAAATAAAACCTGACTTACTCCACCTAGAAATATATTCAAAATCATGCAAGATAGAATCCAGCCTTTAAAATACTCTAAATCTCGAAAAAATACAGAATATGGTATATACAATCTTGAGTAATTTACTAGTTTCTTGTGAAAATCCACGAATGTGTTATCAACATAGCAGTTATTCCACATTTTGATTAGGAATATGCAATAATAAATTGATCGAATTGCTTCAATTTTCTGTTTGCAGCCATTACTGCAAATAAGAAAAAGACCTATATATATATATATATATATATATATATATATATATATATATATATATATATATATATATATATGGGGGGGTTGTTTGTGTGTATGTATGCATGTATGTATATATATACATATATACATATATGACGTCTTTATAGTCTTATAGCAAGTAATAGAAAAGAGTGAGTAGCAACAAGATTTTTAAAATTTGACAAATAATATATTTCCCTAGAATATAAAGTTACAATATAATAAAAAATCTTACGGTATCGCGAATAAAATCCTAATTAATTCTAGAAGTACATACACATGTTCCATCGGTTTAAATTCACAGTAAACTGTAGGTAAATGTAAATTAAATCCAACGATGGCAGTGTTGATTTGCGTGTTGTCGCCCATGTGGTGATGATATGCCAGAAGTGATTTGTTGGATAGCTGTTAAACTGATATATCCTTATTTAAAAAAAAAATTAAAGTCTCTATTTCTAAAATGATATTTTTGAAGTGCACATATTATTTCCAAACAAGAATTTTTTAACTAAATACTTGGAACTAGAGTACATATCCAGCCGAAATAAACTTCTGGACACAACAACATCACAATCGATTCTGTTAAGATCTTAAAGCACTAACGAATGATTACTAGAGCAGCAAGATTACACGGTCTTCTACTTGACCTCAGGTCACAATTAGCATTTTCTAAAAATTAAAACTATTACATAATGGAAATAAACTTATATAAGCTTCTTAAAAAAGACATAGACCCAGACCCAAATAAACAGGACGCTTGGCATATATATAATATACCCGTTTCCATGGATAAGATACTATAAACAATGATCTTTTGCCATTTGGTGAAATTTTCAATAGTAATGTACACGTACCAGCGCTTTTATGTTAAAATATGCCTGCCTTTTATGGATAGTCATCCCGGTAATGTATTATTATGAATTTAGTCTGCTTTAATGATTGCATGACGTGCAGACGCTCAAGAAGACAGTCAGGTGTGTTACAGTCAGACTGTAGGTACAGCATAGCGTTAATTATTCTAACTAGAACATCACTTTCGCAGGGTTCAATGGCTGGTACCGAATCATAATCATCCTCGACCCTTCTAGCAGCAGAAACATTGGGTGCTTTCTGGCAGTCACTAATTGCACAGATACTATTCTCAGTGTTTGGTTTCATAGATGGTACAATGTCACTATCAGAATTAACACAATCCAAGGATACAATGTTCTCAGTCGCAGACTGAAGTAGGCATAACCCGTAGGGCACAATAATAATGGAACATTATCATCGTCGGCACCTCCATCACAGGTAATAATTGTTTGCTCGTCTGTTTTATCAAAACAAATTGCAACAAAATCTGTGAAAACATAACGTTATGCATAACAAAATCATATTTATTGCGGGAAACATTTATTTCACACTCAATTTCTGTGAACTCCATGCTTCTATCCTCGTAGAATTTTAGTCGTTTAGTGTTTATAAAGATATTTGTGTGTGTTTCTAACTGGCAAATTTTCAGCTATTGTTACAGAAGTCATAGTCCAAACTGGACACTAGAGAGGTTTAGTTCAAGTTGTTTACGTTTAGCCATAATACAGCTATAGAACAATAATCAAATGATATTTGACATAGAGTACTAAACATATTTGACATCGAGTACCAAACAACACATATGATAGAAGATCCAGAAATAATGATAATGACACTGAGTTTAGAGTTATAAACGTAAAAGGCCACTTTAACTTCAATATACTGAATCCAGACTCCAGTAAAAAGTGAAATCGACATGTGATGAAATTTATCGTATTCAAGACCTTAAGCAGCCTGCTCATTTTCTTAAAAATCATTCAAGATAGCTATGCGTATTGCTTGTAATGAGCAGTACAAGTTTAATTTTTGGAGGAGATGGCAAGCCTTTTGGCGGGGATGTGTATCCTACGCTGGGGTTGGGATCCTTTTGTCGTGTTTGGGGATCGTTTTGTGCATCAGGTTATTAGATGCCATTAACCTAGTTATGGGATACTAAGTTACATAAAACAAAACTGTCAATCATTTCCAAGGGATATGGGACACGGCCAAGAGTAACATAATCTATCTGAGACAAACAATCTGCTAAAAACTGGGATTACTTAAAATAGGACCCAATGCAAAAAAGCCAGTGGTCGTATAGTCTTGATATTTCTATTATGTGTTCAGGTCAGAACTATTAAATTAATCCATCAGAACTTCCGTGGATCTTGGATCACAACAGCAATCAATCGTCAATACGCAATCCATGGAGAGCTTTTCGCAAAACAAACCATTCTAGCTAACTTTCAGTGAAAAAACTGTATTCACCTTGGAAAAATAAAACAATCTGTACCATGTGCAAAACGTAGCTACTACATCCTGAAAAATTATGTTTGCTAATGGCACAAATAAATATAAACTATAAAAGAGAAGGTATGGTCAAGAATTTCATATAATTAACAGTTCCAACCTTAGCTGGTGGGAAAATCTAGAGAAAATATATTACGTATTTTGTGCAGCCTATTCTGTAATATGGTAATACTGTTTGCCATAACAAAATATTACTTGATAATATGAGTTCGACAAATAGAAAATGAAGTTGCCATACTCGGGAAGTGATACGTATAAAACAAAAGAACGGGAAAGCTTCGAGTCAAAGCGTGTGTGTGTGTGTGTGTGTGTGTGTGTGAGAGAGAGAGAGAGAGAGAGAGAGAGAGAGATTTGGATTTTTAACGTAGCTTTAACAATGTTTTGTCCAGTCATATCGCTACGATGTTTGATGTGATGTCTAGCACTGGAGCATCATGCAGAAGACACATGGCATCATGTCCCACGTAGTCACATTATCCTGACACCAGGATGATCACCCCTAACAGTAACCTCTTAATGCTGAGCGCCAAGCGAGGTAGCTGTTAGTACCATTTATTTTATAAGACTTTGGTATGACTCGGTCGAGGTGTGAACCCGCGACATCCCGCATCGGAGACGGACGCTCGTACGGCTAGGCCACCGGAGAGCAATAAAATCACAAAGTTACACTTTTCAATTACATGAGAGTTAGTTGAAAACACTCCCTCTCTGACCTCTTTGATTTTGCGTTGATTACCAAAGGCAACACATCAAACTGTTTCAAACCTTCACATAGAATAATACCTTAAGTGAAAAACGTTCCTACACGGTGATACAATGCAACCATATGAAGTAAACATACGTCTTTTCAATGTCGCTTATAAATTTATTCCACTCGTCAGATATATTACTTAAGTCAACTGCTATTACGTGTTATGAACAGCTGTTAGTGTGTGTGTGTGTGTGTGATTTGGATTTTTAACGTAGCTTAAACAATTGTTCAGCCCTATCGCTACGATGTCTGCATTGTGGCAGTTTATAGTGATGTCTAGCACTGGTGCATCATGCCGCAGATATGTAGCATGATGTCCCACCCAATCACATTATCCTGACACCAGGCCGACCAGTCCTAACACTAACCTCTTAATGCTGAGCGCCAAGCGAAGCAGGTGTTATTACCATTTTTTGTAAGTCTTTGTTATGACTCGGCCGGGGATCGAACCCACGACCTCCCGCATCCGAGGCGTACGCTCTAGCGCTGTTAGCACCAATTCCCTTTGTTTCCGAATGGTTGGTTATCACTTCTGCAAGGATTCGCTCTACAAAAAAATGCACATCATACTAAATAGTGTTTTATCATCATTTCTGTTTTCTTTCCGTTTCTTTCCTCTATATTTTTGAACTTTGCTCACCGAGGAGATCCTAATAAGACCTTTTCTTCATTCTAATCCGTTATCATCTATATTTTGCATATCACAATAGAAATATATGAAATAAAACGTATTTAAACGAAACGGACAAAGGATATGTATGTATCAAATGGGAAAGGCGTAGGTGATAAATTTATTGATATTCTCATGCGAGCATAACTTAGGTAAGACATCGCATCAGTTTGTATGCAACTGCATGAGACCTTCACATAAAGATAACGCACATTTAGGATAGTTCATTTGTGATTATCATTACACTGAGATAAAATGTATATTGAACCTAATTGTGATCTATTCTGATCTTAGTGACTTAATAAGCACGTTGTTTATGCAAAACCCGTGTAGGTGTTCGGTCCACGCAGTTGTTTATCAATTTAGAACTACTACAAAATTTTCTCCGAACAGCTGGGGCGCGGAGTTTAAGCAAATGATTATTAGATATGCAGGGTGAAAATATCCAATATTTTGTTTTGATGAATAAGAAAATAACAGCTTTCAACTTTGTTAACATTTCTCATCAAAGTTTTGTCATGTTAAGGAAGACTACTGAAGAATAGCTTCCAATATTATTTTATTAAATTGGTCAGACGTATTGCATGCAATGCACGCATGCTGATACATTCGGTATCTGACAACGATGCAATGCACGCATGATACGTTCGATATTTTTCAAGGATACAATGCACGCATGCTGATACTTTCAACATATATCAAGAATGCAGTGCCCGCATGATACTTTCGACATATGTCAAGGATGCAATGAACGCATGATACTTTCGACTTCTGTCAAGGATGAAATGCAGGCATGCTGATATTTTCTACATAGGTCAACGATGCAATGTACGCATGACAATTTCGACATCTGTGAAGAATGCAATGTTCGCATAGTGATACTTTCAACATTGTCAAGGATACAATGTTCGCATTCTGATACTTTGGACTTCTGTCAAGCATGTAGTATACGCATGATGATACTTTTGTCATCTGTCAAGGATGCAATGCACGCATGTGGAGACGTTCGACAACTGACATAGATGCAATGCAAATTATTTCTTGTCTTTCTTAAACATTTCAAATGCGTACCAGACCACTTAGGTGCCTAAAACATTACTAGATATTTATCTATCCCAAACCAAATAAAAATATATTTTCATTCATGATGCGTGAATAGGAAATTTGTTTCGCCAGCAGATTACTATGAACTCATAAAACTATTTAATTTCAAATGTCTGGCGAAAAAACAAGTATTTGAAATGCATAATCTTTTCATGAACCCGAATGGCGCTGTGATGGATATGTTCATGCTTAACGTGTCCCCATATAAACGCTAAGACAACGTATGATTGCAAATCATCTATATTTGAATAAACTAACTTGACAATTAGCTGAATACATTGGTGGTCTTGTATAAATGCTTTTAATGCATGTTTTCCACTGAATGGAAATGATGTTTTATTATGCCGGTCAATTAAATGTTTTATTCGTGTTCTAGTGTTGGTTAGTCCTTTAAATAATTATATAAAGAGAAAGTGCTTCATATCCCGACTTACGTAACGTCTACCGTGCCCTTCTACGGCAGTCGTCAGTTGGTTCCAATATTTTTCGACTGTAATGGATACCGCAATATTGTTGATAGCTTTTCAGAAACTAGAGACATCTGAAGCCAGTCAATCTTACGAATCGTCACGTGCCTCATACGGTATTATTTCTAACACCGGAGAAGACGGACATTTAAAAACTTTAAATAGCTTTGAGCCCCCAGACCACAATGCCGACTGTTTAGGTGCATACACAACTTTACAATGAAAGATAGAACAATTTAATAAAACATATCAAACTTATTCTAAAATTTCATCGACAAATTTCTCAACCACAATTTCTTTCGAACAAATACACACAATGATATATTCACTGTTACCAGTTACTTTTTCATCATATGAATTTAAGGTGTTAAATGAGAGTGCGGCCCTTCAGTGCTGATTCGGTTGCTCATCTGTTCGTTACATCCAGTAAACTTGACTTCGTGCTTTCCTGGCACTTCCGGATTCGTCCTTCCGACACTCCCGGTACTCTCTTCCACGTTTCCTTCCGGCAGTGAGACTCAACACAACTGCTGTCTTCACAATCGACTTCCCATGTGTCCTCAACGTATATTCCCTCGGGTGTCGCCTCTACACCCCTCCGGAAAGCTTCCTGAGGAATAAGATGGGACGTATAATCTTGTCTCCTTGCGCTAATCTCAGGAGTTCTCACCGCACTCTCACAGACTTTCCATCAGCAGCAGAGAGGGTGAACAGACCACTTAAGGGAGTGGTCACCCTTGTGTTTGACCCCAAAAAATAGTGACCACTCATAGAGGTCAATTACCACGTCTACGATTATTGTTTGTCCCAAACAGAATTGTAGACGCCCCTCTCTGCTGCTATCAATATTGGGAATCATCATCTGAATCATGGGAATCTTCATCTGAATCATCTTCATCTGAATCTTCGGAATTTGTTCTATGTTTCAAGTAATATTCAAGTTCTGATGGTGGTTTTTCTATTTTTGGATTTATGTTCTTTCTTTTTCTGTAATAGTTCATCAAACTTCGATATCGATCTCCACCGCAATTTTTGCAAATCTGATATAATCCTCTAACGCCGTTGTTACATCCAACACAACCTCGTGGACCAGCATGAAGGTTTTTCTTTATAAGATAATTATGTTTCTTGCAATATTCTCCACGGCACCTTTTGTTGCATTTATCTGTTGTTCCTTGACGCAGCCACGCACAGTTGTTCATTATATTAATGATATCTGTTTAATTAAATTTAATTTTATCATCACCCCTGTTACCCAAATATTTTATCAATACCCACACGATATCTTGTTCTTGGATCATGTAAATTTATTGTTATAAATCCATGCGGAGTAGCTTGCGCTCGTGAGAAGAAATTTTTGAATTTAATTATATCCATGTCACCACCACACCAGGTTTGATATTTCGCAACGTGTGTGTGTCTATGCCATTAAACACAACTAAAATGTTGCAGTTGTCTCTGATCACCTTCGGAATTTGTGTATATCGTTGAGTAACATAGATCACGTCTGTATTTTTGTGTCTACCTCGGGAAAATATTCTGGCTGGATTTGATTGTTTATCTAGCATCACATCGTCGTACACAACTAAATTATTAATAAATCCGTCTATGGAATCTACGGATGGTGCTTCATCAATATCGGTTATAAACTCTATAACATCATTATCTTCATCCAGTAATCGTGCGTTTTCATTGAAATCTTTAAGTACATCATAACATCGTTGATCATCAACGGATGGTGCTACTAAATACAACTTATCCCATTTCAACCATCTCATTATCAGATTAAGTAATAATTGCGTCTTACCCGATTCAGATGGTCCTATGATAATCATTCTAATGGAGTTCGGTAGCGCAGGATGATGCTTAACAGGTTCTCGCTGCCAAGTTGCTGAGAAATCAATTATATCCATATATATTATAACATGAATCTATATTGTTTACGCTGTAGAGTTAAAACTCCAACTACTGATTTAGCCACGGTTATAACAAAAAATAAAAAAATAGCGTACGGTGGAAAATGTTCTATATGCGGTAGGAAGAAATTTTCGTTTTTACCTAATAAGCGCGGTGGTGATATTGCTAATTTGATGTCAAAGTTTCCAGGTGCTCTATGGGCTAAATATAGTGGAGAAAAACATCTACCAGGATATAATTATTAAGGTCCTGGTACCAGACTTGATATCAGGCTCGATGATCAAGATCAACCAAAACCAGGCGAGGAACCAATAAATGCTATTGATCGAGCTTGTCATGCTCATGATGTAGCTTATAAAAGTCAAAATCTACAAGATAGGCATATTGCAGATGTAAAATTAATTCATTCATTAAATTCTATAAAAAATAAAAATATTAGAGAATCATTAGCTAATTGGTTAGTAAGATCCTCGATGAAAGGTAAATTAGCGATTGGGGCTGGTAATTAATAATGGAATCAATTTATTATTCATCGAGAGGATACTGGAGAGGCAAAGCAGCAATTGGTAAACTCGCTGATGCAGCGGCGGTTAAACATTCTACTGCTAGCGCGTGGTTGTCCAGGCAGGCAATATGGCAAATTTATCTACCACGTCCTAAACAAATTCAGTACTCGTATTTCGATGTCAGTGTTCCTAATGAAGTTCATCAAGCTGATATTCTGTTTTTACCGCATGATACTGTGCGTGGAAAAACGTACAAATACGCGCTAACCGTAGTTGATGTTGCAAGTAGATATAAAGAAGCAGAGCCGCTATCAGCGAAAACATCATCTGAAGTAGCCGATGCGTTTGAACGAATTTATCAACGAGGACTCGGACCACGAGGTGGTCTACGATGGCCAAATCTATTACAGGTTGATCCTGGTAAGGAATTTCTTGGTCCAGTATCATCGCTGATGAAACAACATAATACCAAAATACGACGAGGTCATACTGCAATTCACCGTGATCAAGCAATTGTTGAGCGATTTAATCGAACACTTGCTGAACGGTTATTTGGATATCAATACGCGAGGAAATTTATTCAGGATAAAAGATCTCGCGAATGGGTGGCAAGATTACCAATCGTGATAGCTGCATTAAATAATGAGATTACACGAACAACCAACATGAAACCCATTAGCGCGGTCACAAAAATAAATATACCAACACAACGAAAAGATGCTGGAAAACAAAAAATATTAGGTGATGTCACAGTCAGATATTTATATGAGCCTGGTGAACTTGAAGGTGGTAGCGCGAGAGCAACTGATCCTATTTGGAGTGTTACCACACACAAAATATCTACCGTGACAAGATCCACTGGAAGAAACGTAGGCGTTTCCAGACCTGCAATCTACAGATTAGATTCGGCCGCTCCTCAACGTGGATTTACACGAGAACAACTACAAATAATTCCCGCTAGCGCCAAGGGTGCATGCACCCCGACGGCGATTACACTCAAGACAGGTTAACATGGTATTTTCTCGTGTATGACCGCGACTATTATCTTTTCTATCTACGGTAAATTGTCTTGAATCATTACTCGAATATCGCCATAACATTATACAATTACAACTGATGCAATGATTGTTCTGCTGCTGTTTTAACTTAATAATAAATTCAACATCAAGATCAAAGTCACGTTTATTTTTTTTGTCAGATTGTTTGTATCCGATTAATTTTTTTCTTATTATATCATCATCGATGATGTTAAATTTATCAACGATTTCAGGAATTATAATTCTACGTAATTGAGATATATTTCTGACCCTCGATACCGCCAAATAAACTAAATTTGACCACTCGATGCGATCGTCTACAATCCAGACTCGTGTGTCAGAAATAGTTAATCCCTGAGACGAGTGGATTGTCATAGCGTATCCCAACACCCATGGAGATTTGTCAGCGCGTAATGCATCTTCGACTACACTGATATCAACGGCGACAATATCATTTAATACGAGAATCTGTTTCCTTGACTCTGTCAAGGGTCCTGGAATATCAACATTAATATTCTGTTTTCGTGTATCTGATGGTCTATAACACAACGGTACGGGTAGTTCTGAATATTGTTCTTTATGTAGTTGAAATAACTGTTGTTGTAAAGCGTCTCTGATTATTTTCCTACTTGCTACGATCAAATCGTTGGGTCTCCATGAGTTCAAAAAATCACTCATTGATGTCTCTGAGATCACTCCACGTATTATTTCACACTGAATTTTGTTTGATTGTAATCTGATTAATTTTTTAAACTCCTTCAAATTTGCATCAAGAGCTCTATGATCATCATCTATTTCTTCGTAATAATCAACGAAATTTTTTAACCAATCATGTGGAGATGGTCCAACAAAAGGCGGAGGTTGACCATGATCGCCACACATTATTATGGCGGTATTTTTCGTCAACAACCAATCAAGAAACATTTTTAATGTATCCAATGACACCGTGCATATCTCATCCCAAATAATTATTTTAGGTATATATTTTTCTCCCATTCGCTCAGGAGTCCATGTATCTCCGCGCCATCGGAAGAAACTATGATACGTGCACGATTGTACTTGCCGCTGTTTCATCTCGCGTGCAAGTCTATGTGTGGGTGTCAGCACGATCATATCTGAATTTCTAAAAACATTAATCGTTCGAGTTGTTTTGCCGCATCCACCAGGTCC
This sequence comes from Sinohyriopsis cumingii, assembly GCA_028554795.2. Taxonomy (NCBI): domain Eukaryota; kingdom Metazoa; phylum Mollusca; class Bivalvia; order Unionida; family Unionidae; genus Sinohyriopsis; species Sinohyriopsis cumingii. Next base: position 66,006,451 of record CM068837.1, on the reverse strand, counting down.
ATTGAGATATACTGTCTTATATCTGGTTATTGGATCACTCAACGATGGTGCCTTCGACATTTCTGATATTTTATTACCCTCACGATAAAAATCTCTCACTGGAACATCTGCTGATTCTACATAATTGTGTAATAGTTCCTTTTTTATTCTCCACGAACCCCATCGTTCATCATTACTTGTAAATTTCATAACAGGTTCTAAATATTTACTTGAAATATAAAACGAATCTGTTGCGACTCTGACTGCGGTCTCAGGAAATCTATTAATCATCGATAATAAATTTATAGAAACATAAGCCAACATGGAAGATCTTTGATGAGTATATTGCGGGGAGACGTCATTTATGTAACTAACGATCGTACCTAATTTTGTTCCGTCGGATAAATAAACACTCTCTCGATTTACAAACGTATTTTTCGCCGTTGTATCAGCGATTATAAAATCGTACTCGGCATGATCTAAAATTAATCGTGCGTGATGTCTTTTATAATCATATGCACCACCTTGAGTAAATTTACCTATAATTTTTCTACCGAGATCTTTTGCGGTTTTGAGTTTATTAGGAATATCATCTTCGGAAATATCAGGATATTTTTCCTTAAACTCGCTAATAACTTCAGAATCTGACATGGGCAACCAAACTTTGGTCTGTGCATGATATGATATAATTGCCTTACTGACCACCAACGATGTCAGTATCATACAATCTAGCATATATCGCAACAAAACTATAGGTGCCCAACGTTTTTCACAAAAATGTCTACCAAACCAAACATAACAAATCTTGTGAAGATTTTCGTTAAACTCGAACGATTCAATACAGGCGAATCCAGTCAGATCAAAATCAGGTAATGGTCCATTAATTGCCACTCGCGTCATCTCGTTTGTAGGGTGGCCAAATCTTTCAAAGTACGTAGAACAATCTCCGTATCCCAGAAAACTTCCTGGATAACATGCAACCATATCAGCCGAAATAACATCATTGTAATTGTATTTGGTATTCCATAATCCGCCATGTCCATATTCGACGCAACTTGCGCGTACGTCCTCGAGTAAATCAAATCGTGTTGGTTTCCATGAATTTCGTTCTCTAGCGAAATGAGCCGCAGCAGATGGAACGGTAAAACAATTAGTTAGTAATTTGTCAGTATTTTCCGCGTGCTTGCACTGTAAAAACGTCGCAAGATTTTTCATCTCGTCATGGAGGGATTCTGTGCGATATATTTCACCGTTCGGTTTGACAAACTGATCAAATTCACCCTCCTCATTACTTTTAAATAACCATACCGATACAGGATCGGTTTTACTTATTTCGTTGATAAAATCAAACATACTATCTGTGTGATAAAATCTAACAGTTCGATCACGTGGAAATATTGTTACCGCGTTAGTCCATGCGTGCGCGTTATGATCGATAATATTTATTGGAGCTCCCTTCGATTTATATTTCGACTGGTACAGTACTTCTCCCGTTATTGTCGCCACAGTTATTGGAAATTTTAATATTTTTCCTAACCCAGCAACATCTTTTATTGTAGCACCGGTATCCTTAACTGAATCAGCCCACGAGTTTATTTTTTCACGCCTTAAATCAGTTAATCCATTTCCACGCATCGCGTTTGTAAAGTGTTCTATTACTCGTTCAGCTACACAATTTAACCTTGAAAATTTCATCGGCGCTAGTTTATCAACGTTGGGTTTTTTATTTATCTCATAAATTCCATAAATAACTGCTGTTACAGGATATGCTCGTTCATAATACGGTTTGTCAATACCTGTCAGTAGACCCGGTCTGGAATTTTTACTTAATATGATAGTTTTATTATTACCAAGGACAGGATCATATTTGTCACGGATAATCCAACTATCTGTTTCTGTTAATACAATAAATTTTACTCTGAAGAAATATTTTTGATTGCCCTCGTATTCAGCGATGTAGTTAATGATAGTTGCCGCTCGCTTGTCATTCATTGTAGCGTCCGTGACAAAGTCAGTGTTTCGTATAATCTTGAACGTTGACCATGTATGAGATGCACCATCCGTGTAAAATTCTTTCTTGGCGTCGTGAATTTTCGAGATCAAACTTTTATTTTTCGGATCAACCAAATCTCGTACTGGCAAGTCAGAAGATAATCTGTCAAGGTTGAATTTATATTTAACAGGCCTAGTTTGGGATAATCTCTCAAACTCGTTCATATAATTAAAACAAATATCTAAATAAAGAAAATTATATATATATATATATACAATGTCCCAATGCAGATGGTTGATGATCGGCTCAGTAAATCGATGCAACAAATCCTGTAGAAAGGAATTTTGTTGGATGCACTCACAAAACATACGACGAGGAAGTCTAGGACCAATACCATGTCTACGGTGTGGTATTGGAGTGCGAGGAAAGACAGAATTATGTGGGAAGTGCGGCGGAAAACGGTTCAGAGAACTCAAAAGATATTATGACAAAAAAAATAATAGCGGTGAAAACGCTATAAAATCCGTGAGGGATTATATATCAAGATTTCAGACAAACAATGATTTAAACATATAATATTATTATAATGGAGCAAAATATATTTGTCCCACATCCTGTCATAACAAACTATGAATCAAATATTAATGGTATCATCAGACACTGCAAGTTGAAGAAACAAGTTGGTTATATTACTAATGTTGGTTATCTAATGTTCACATGCGGGGGGGGGGGGAAAGAAACATTATCTGTGTCATAGATTTACGTATGAATGTTTCTTCGGAGTGATCAATGACGGTCTTGTTATTGATCATATTGACGGGGACACTCAAAACAATAATTTATCCAATTTACAAGCTATCTCTCACAGCGAGAATAATACACGCGGTAATACAGGAAGATGTAAGACAATCGGAAAGAGGGCGGTAATTTCCACAAGCATAGAAACTGGCAAAGTAATTATGTTTCAGTCTATGAACGCGGCTGCGAAATATTTTGATATTCACTCGCAATCAGTACAAAAAGTAGCAGAAAATATATATAAAACCACTTTCTCGAAAAAATATAAGCAGAAAATTATCTTTAAGTATCAATAACTATCATCACCACATTATTAACTATCATCACCACATTATTAACTATCATCACCACATTGAATTAATTTTTTTAATTTATGTCACAGTAGGTCCTCCATACACTACTGAATTTTTGATTATATAAGGGGAGATTACTTTGTAATATATAGTTTTCTTCGTAGATGGTTGGTTTTTTATGATCGTAATTAGTCAGTTTAACTAATTACATCGTAACTAATTACTCGTAGAAGTATTATTTATGTTTTTTAAATATTTCCCCATCATACAACATTACGAGAGATCATGATAATGTTATTGATCCGTAGGAAGCTGTGTGTGAAACAGAAACCGTTTGTCATTGTAATCGACCTGCAGTTGTGTGTTCATGCCACTGTTATTATTGATTTTCAGTCTGCTTAGGAAACCCGCTACAAATACAGAAACTGTTATTATTGATTCTCAGTCTACTTGGGAAACCCGCTACAAATACAGAAACTATTATTCAGAAACTGTTATAAATACAGAAACTGTTATTATTCAGAAACCGCTACAAATACAGAAACTGTTATTATTCAAAAACTGTTATAAATACAGAAACTGTTATTATTCAGAAACTGTTATAAATACAGAAACTGTTATTATTCAGAAACCGCTACAAATACAGAAACTGTTAAATACAGAAACTGTTATTATTCAGAAACCGCTGTTTAGTGTAAATATTGGTTCCTTAGCTATATAGCTAGCTATATATTAACTTCCGAAACATATGTTCGTAACAATGTTTGATAGCTCGATCAGTATGGTATTGGACTGTGACGCTCGCGGTCCAGGATCGAATCCCCATGGCTGACAATTTGTCGGTGGTGTACGCATAATTGCGATTTTTATAATAGTGGGGGGAACCGCAAAAACCCCCCCCCGCTCAGCAAAATTCCCAACCACAATATTGACTTGTGGTTGATACATATTTTCGTATCACCCACTGGATTAATTATTGTGGGTGGGATTTTGCTGAGCGTACATGTTTGTACTGTCCTTAGTTAAGTTATATGTTTGTGCCGTTTCATTCATAATCTGAGCTCGCTAATACACTCGATAGGGGCTCTTCATTCATTGTATATATCCATTTCATTGTATATATGTTATATGTATATCCTCTAAACTTGGTAGATTGCGGTGACAAGCTACGAGTTTAATGAGGATTGTGCTGTCCTTGTGCCGTCCTTAGTTAGTTATATGTATATCCTCTAAACTTGGTAGATTGCGGTGGCAAGCTACGAGTTTAATGAGGATTGTGCTGTCCTTAGTTAGTTATATGTATATCCTCTAAACTTGGTAGATTGCGGTGGCAAGCTACGAGTTTAATGAGGATTGTGATGTCCTTAGTTAGTTATATGTTATATGTATATCCTCTAAGCTTGGTAGATTGCGGTGGCAAGCTACGAGTTTAATGAGGACTGTGCTGTCCTTGTGCCGTCCTTAGTTAGTTATATGTTATATGTATATCCTCTAAACTTGGTAGATTGCGGTGGCAAGCTACGAGTTTAATGAGGATTGTGCTGTCCTCCCTCTTGGGCCTCTAGACCGTTGTTTGGCGGGTTAGGGGCTCTCGTAGAGGGAATATTTGCCTAATGAACTTGGTAGATTGCGGTGGCAAGCTACGAGTTCTTGGTTGTGCTGTCCCTGAAACATCCCGACGAACTCGCTAATACACTCGATAGGTGTTCTAGGGATATTTTTTTTTATTTTAAAGATTTATATATTATATAATGAACCATGAAAATATCAATGATGTAATTGTCGCTATTAAAAAATTAAAAAAAGATGGAATTAATATATCTGATGAACTTAATCCTGAAAAAATAGTTTCTGACTTTGAGATTTTACAAGAACGTAAAACCATGGGGACACACACACTATCATCTGAATACAGGCTCATGAAACGGATTCAATCGGCAATGTTTCAGTCGCTAGCTACCGTAGAAGATGATCATGTGAAGGAGTTCGTTCCTCTTTCTACCGCCGTAGAAAGAATTAAGTCGTTATTATCCCACGAGTATGAGGCAAAGAAAACGATTAGTACTCGCATAAGACTATTAAGAAAAATTATGTTAGATCGTGAAACGATCCAAGGTAACTTCGTTACTGGTGAAACGATCCAGAGTAACCTCATTACTGGTGATAATGAAAATGAAAGTTTTGGTAACTGGGGTCCATGTCAACGCTGACCACGTGTATTGGTAGTCAAAATCAAGAAAGTTCTAACCTTGTCAAATTGTTCCTAATAAATTTTATTTATTATAAATTTTATTTATTATAAATTTTATTTATTAATAATATTATTTTTACTGAGGATTTTTTTTTTTTTACTAAAATCAAGAAAAATGCACGAATTACTTGATTCTGACGGGGTAGTTGGTAGTCAAAATCAAAGAAAAATGCACGAATTACTTGATTTCTGACGGGGTAGTTGGTAGTCAAAATCAGAAAAATTGAGCAATTTCGTTGTATTTTAGTAAAAAAAAAAATAAAAATCTCAGTAAAAATAATATTATTAATAAATAAAATTAATTTATAATAAATAAAATTTATTAGGAACAATTTGACAAGGTTAGAATTTCTTATTTCTGACGGGGTAGTTGGTAGTCAAAATCAAGTAATTCGTGCATTTTTATGTTTCTGAGGGGGTAGTTGGTAGTCAAAATCAAGTAATTCGTGCATTGTTATGTTTCTGAGGGGGTAGTTGGTAGTCAAAATCAAGTAATTTGTACAATTTCAGTAAAAATCAGGAAAATTGATAAATATTATTTTTTTTTGTGATAGAAATTTTAATTTTACTTTCATCGACTAGCTTTTTTAGTTGCCTGGGCCGATTAATTTGTACCAAACACAAATTTGTGCTAGTAATAATAAAATATTTTTTTATTTATTTTTTTATTTATTTTTTTAAGTTGATCGAATTTGATTCTGATCTCTGTTACAAATGTTCTTCTAACTGTTAAGAAATCCTCGCGTGTAAAAACCCTCCATTACATGAAGATCTACGACAAAAGTCCTTAGACAGAAATCCTTAAGACGGAAGTCCTTACGACGGAAGTCTTACGACTTTACATACAGATTTATTACAAGCTCTTCTTCACGTATGTCAATCAAGCGATTAAGGTGGTCTGTGAGTTTAAAATTGATTCGCGTTAACATATTATTGTGACACCGCAAATACACGGGATTAGTTGGTTCTTGCACGATTAAACTTCCAGGGGGAACTTGTGGTGTGAACGTGTACAGGATGTATCCTTGTTGAGCTTGATTTGATCTTCCGAGATCTATTTGATAGCTGCCATCGATTACGTCACAAACCAGATTGACCGCGACCGTCGGTGTTATATTAACGATCCCCGGGGATACGTGTCTTCCGCCGCCGTGTGGATCATTATCATGTCTAAGAACAGTTGGAGGTGGAATTAATTTTCTCCATGCATCGAGTAGTTTAGGAAAAAACTCATCAATGACATCATTGATAGATTTTCTTAACTCGGTTACACTATACCCGGGAAATTTATAATTCGGTACATCGGCTTCTGTTAATTTATATTTTTCTAACCATTTATATGGATCAGGATTTTTAGGTGATTCTAAAAGACTAAGCATCACCTGAACTATTCGGTTATTAATATATTCCATATCTGATATAAGCTGATTTAATATTTCCACACGCGTTATGATTTTTTCACGCGATGACGCTGATATGTCAAAAATATGTTCGTTAAAATATTGATTTAGTTGATCTAGTTGTTTTTTACACTCTTGATTGATTTCCTGAAAATATTTAATAATATCTTCTCGATAAAAACCCTTAAAATGTCCTGTTTCCCCCGGATTTTTAAAAAACCATGCCTCAATTTCACCGAAGACGGAAAAACTGTGAAGCATTGATTTATTTTTTATAATACGTAGTCTTTCCCCGTATGATGGATTAATTTCATGATATGATTGTCTATCCGTGACATAATCAGACTTTTTCGGTTCTGGTGGTATCGGTGTTATCGGTGGTGATATTTCAGGCCAACCTAGTACGGATCTTATCGTGGACTGATAAATATCAACGGCATAATCAGGCGAGTTTATTTCAACCGTCGAGGACAGGGTGGGTTCATGAACATTAATTGATATTTTTGATTCTTTTCCCGTTATTGATTTTATTCTACGCGCAAATTCCTCACTGATTTGTTCGATCTCGTAACTGCCGGTTGGTATTCCAACAACAACCCAGTCAGGTGTTCCATCGGGTTTGTTCTTGTTAGTAAATACGAGCGAATTATTTGCTGGTGTACCATTAAATGATTTTGATCTGATATTTGGCCAGCTGTAATATACTCGTAATTGTGCTAGTGCTATTTCTTTTACTGGAATTGCAGTAGGAAAATTAACACTAAATTCAGGATTAATTGAACTTACCGAGATCATCGTTATCTTTGGCGGAGTTGTGTTGGTCACGATCTGCTGGAGTAATTCTGTCATTATTGATACTTGTATCTTTAATACCTTCATCGTATATTTTGGTCATCATTGAAAATTCGAAATCAGATATAATTCCATCACTGAGACTCGCTGATAACAACGAGGATAATTTCGAGTATGCTACCGTCGCTGTATGTAATTTTATTTTGTAATCGGATAATTTTTCGTTCGTACAAGTACATATTTTTTTTGTGATGATACCAAGCACACCTGCAATAGTTGTTGCTGCTGAAATACAGATAGTTACAGCTACTGGTGCCATCGTTGTCAACGCTGATAATATTACACCGGTTCCAGCAACAACAGCGGATACTGAATAAACAATCACATCAACGATAACCAATCGTCGTCGATATTTTTTTACTTTTACTGTATATTGATCAATTTTATCTTTTAGCGCCGCCTGCCATTCACGCGCTTGATTGTATCTGTATTGTGCACCGTCCATATATATTTTTATGCAGTAACCAATTGAGGTGTTTCAGCTACAAATTCCAAACACCACCAGAAGGATGTTGCGGTTAATTTCTTATCATCTGCTTCCAGAATAAATATTTCTTCGGTTCCGCTATTTAATACAACAGATACAACCCCGGAAAACCTGTCGGTGGAATGACGCCATGGAAACGTTGTAAATATTTCAAATTTTGCAGCACTAAACACAGATAGCCTGTACACGCCAGTGACTGTTGCGGTATATTTGATAGTATTATTTTGCTGCGACCATGTTGCAAATCCCGATGATACCGTGCATACGATGTTTGTGATATGCCCGGGAGTTATTCCAGCTGGAATTTTAATCAAATTGGTTTTGCTGACAATCTCAGGAATTCCCGCTACGATGTTTTGCTGTCTTTGTTTGATCGTGTCTAGGTCAGTTTTGATATCAACGAGTTTCATGTCAATGGCGCGTGGAGTACCGAAGAATTTATCTATGGTATCATCGATTTTTTGAAAATTTCTTCGAAATCTTCCAAAAGCTCCTGCGCGAACGTCATACTCAACCCGTAACGTGGATAATTTACCGTCTACGGTGCCATAGTTGACATCGACGTATTTTTTTGTTGCTGCGTCTTCGTCAGATGTTGGATCTTTTAAAACTACTATTTTGTTCCCGTTCATGCTAAGTTCACCTGTCATTGTGTCACCGGTGTTTCTCACGCGATTAGCAACACTTTTTGCAATTTCATCTCTGATGGTTTTAAGTGACATACTTGAATCTCTGATTTTGCCGCTATCAGTAAACACGGGAATATTATCCGTAACTGCACCGAGTACTCGCCGGACTATATCATTCCATTTGATATTGCTGGTTTTTAGTTTACCATATCGATCTTGAAAAATAACAACCTCATCTGGATCAACTCCAGCAAGGTTCATGATATCAGCGAGGTCATCTTTAGTCGCATACTTTGACAGATCAATGTCGGATTTTATTTTCTTACTAGTAGAAGATCTTCCGTAGATGTCAACCATTATATAAGATCCGTTGTTTAAAACGCCTTACGCGCAACATATCGGTTGCTTGTATAATCGTGCACGACTTTATGTGGCGGCCTGGATGATTTTGATATAGCGTCGAGTACATTAATTACTTCACGGCCGCATATTGGCGGATCTGTCATTGTTTGTGTGGGTAGCGTTGAATACCAAACTCTGGTTGTTGCGTTAAGTGGTGCGACATACTTGATAAATTCAACGGGTGGAGCTAACCCGTACGAATCAAAATAAACAATTCCACGCGGATCAACCGCGTGTGATACCCAATGAGTACCGGGTCCGGAACGTTTGTCAAGATTAATAATACCTGTTTCTAGTTTGTTTGGTTGTTTCGGTAATTGATCTCGCATAAAAACACCTCTAAAGGCGGATATTTTTAATTTTTTAGCAGCATCAAGTAAATCAAAATTTGATGATGGAACGTCTAACGAAATGATCCTGGAAGCCTTAGGCCTCTCCCCCAACGAGATCCCGGTAATCTTAGACCGCGTCCCTTTTTTTTGTATCCCTTTCCTGTTGCTTTCTTTAGTGCCATTCCAGCGGCTGTTCCAACAGCACCTAACGCGGCCGCTTTTGCTACGGCTGGAGCAGCCGCAGCTATTAATGCCGGAATGGCCGCAAGTAGTGGGAATATACCACCCGTTTTAACCATGTCTTTGATGGCGCTCGGGGAGAGATGGAATTGAACTCCAGTTTTTGATTCTAGGGCTTTATTGAAATGTTTAATCTGATTATTTGTCAGCGATAATTTGTTTGGACCACCACTAATATGATCTCGTTTTAGTGATATTTTAGTTCCGCATTTGTTGGCGGTTTTTGATTGAAGCTTTTTTACCTGACCCGGGGTCAGAGTAACATTAACATGACTATACGACATTTTTATATAAAATATATTTTTCTAAATAACACGATTAAAGATTTTCCACCGGTGCATCAACAACTCTCATTCGACCACTACCACCTTCAAGTAGCATGGCCTTGTCGCTAAGTATGACCGCGATCGCTCTGTAATCAACACCACCGGTATTTAATGTTGCTTTGAGATGTATATCAACGACAGATTGTTTTGATAGATCAAGATGTTCTAATGAAAAATAATAAATCGGGTACAAGTTTTTAAAATCTAGTTGTGATATTTGCAACCCAGTATCAACATTTTGATCACGTCCCATAAATGACATCAAACGATGATATGCACGTCCTATGTGATTTAATGCATAATTTAGTTGTACATTTTCTGTTGGTTCCTGTTGTCCGTTTATCCGTAAGGAAATATCTGTGAGACCTAGTTGGTCAAATATCATATGAGAGTGAACTTGTGAGTTTAAACGATTAGTTCCTTGAAAAGCAATAAAAATATGTCGTGGTGTTGTGATGCTATATGCCATGTAAACTGACCGTTAACGTTAGTTTGCATGCTATCCGTGCTTGTTGTTAACCATGACAACAAGGATTTACCACCTGCATCCATGAAAGAAATTAATCGCTGTTCTTCTGCGATCGTTGGAGTCATTACCGGCATCCACAATGAAAGTTTCGATAATATTACTTTACCAGCATCACCAGCGGGTCTCCACAGAGCATCATTATCATCGTTCTTTCTTACAAGAACAACCGTGTGTCTAGCTCCAAAAATAACCTTTTTAACATTCCTGCAAAATCCAAAAATATGCGATAGTGGAATTGTACATGAAAAACCTCTATTGCCTCCTAGCAACATATTTCTACGTGCTGCAAATCCCAAGTTGAAATTTTCGCCAGAACCATGAACTACTAGCCACACGTCAGCATCATTGTTATCGGCAAAATTTCTTGGTCGTCTTATATTATACGGATCACTTTCAGGGTTATTGGAGTTATCTTTCACAAACATCATTGTGGGACCTGCTGATCTTGTATAATCATCAGAATATCTCGCCAGACCAATTATTGTTGTAGCAACGTCGACATCATTCTGAATTGATTCAATATTTTTTTCATCAATCATGTATGTGGCGCCACTAAATAATGCTATGATCCCGTTGTTGACAAAACCAATTTTTACTGGATCTAAGTAATTAGTATTATCCGTTTTTATAATTGTACCTTCTACCTCAAGAAAGGCATCAGCGGGTAAAAAGTATCTACTTGTGTCATGAACTTGTAGTTCAATTCTTCCACGTTGATCTGGTTGTTTTGCGTCATAGGAATAAAATTGATAATCACGTACAGATTCATCCTTAAGGACGGGTGCTTCCATGTCAAATGCTGTGCCGGACACGCGCTTGAACATTTTATTATAATTATTTTTCGTCTAACACGTTGATCACCGCCTTCGGGAAATTCCACCTCGGAAAGTTCCACTTCCTGATATCAAACTTGAGATATTATTTCCAGATTCACCGAGTCCTTGATCTGCTAACGCAGCTAGTTTTTGATTTGCAGCCTGATTTATTATTTTACTTACGTCTGCGGGCATCACCTCAGTACTTGCCAGTTTCACCGGTGGTTGTTGTTTTCGTCGCAATAATCGTGCTAGTCTTTCCTTGATCGCCGAGAACGCCTTACCAGCAACATTGACAATTGCACCAGGAGCTTTATCACGAACAATATCAATAGCCTTCATCGATAATTGTTTTGCAACAGGTGCTACTTTTGGAGCTATCCTCGTGAATAATCCCCGAATGACATCACCAAGTCCATCTCCGTAAATAACACTATAGATTGGTAATCGTGAGTTTACCGCTCTAACCTGTGTGGGTTTACGATGATTATCATGCACAATCATCTTATTTTATTTACCATTTATCTAACAACTAGTCATCAACGAGCTCATCGATAAGTTCTCGGTAAACGCCGATATCCATGATACCACCTTGAAATAGTCGCCGACAAATATCAGCTGCTTCATTGGTTATTTCTGGTGAATTATTTCCGGCACGTTTTCCTCCTATGAGAACTTCTAACCGTGACACGTCATTGATGATATTATCAGGACATAAACCAGATCCTGTTTTAGGTTCATCTTGAGGTGTTTTAAATACTGGTGGTTGCATTACCGGAGTAAGTACTTCAGTGGTGGCCGGGGGTGAGTCACCTTCTCGAAATCCATGTGGTGAACCTGTCGGTGTAAATGTTACAACCGGTGCAGAAATTTTCTTCGAGGGGAGTAGTTTAATTAGCTCTTTAGTCCTTTTAATTTCCGACTTCAACCTTTGCTGTGGCGAAGAAGATTGTTGTTGTTCTATTTGTTGCAGAGGTGGAGGAAGCTGATACTGGGAGAATTCTTCTTGTTCTAGTTGTTCCCATCTCTCTCTATAAAGTCTTTTTACTTCTTCTTTAAGTCTTTCGTATTCTAGACCTCTAGCTTGTTTTTTGTTGTAATATACGCGATATATCCATTTAATGAAATTATCATCATTTGTTTTTTCATGACGGGGTTTTAAAATACTAGATTTATTAGATATATTATCTAATATCATCTCAGGTAATCTCTCTCTTTCAGTTTTTCTAATTTCCTCAACAACTCCTTCGTTAAATTTTGCAATTAATTCTACGTTTTCTCCTGCTGGTTTGGATTTAGATGCAAGTTTTTTTCTCACATCGGCGACTTCAGTACGAAGTTCTCCAATACCTTCAAGTATTTCCTCACCAACAGGTGGAGGCTGAGTTGCAGCTATGTCAGTTGGAAGGTCTCGTACAATCTTCTTTGTCTGTTTAGTTCTTCTTGCTATTTTTTCAGCCTGCGCCGCAGTTTGTTCTAATACCGGAAAAATACCCTTTTTCCTCTTCTCATCTTCCTCTTTAATATCTCCCCATATAGTTTTTTCAACAGCCGCTGCAGCTTTCTTAGTAGCTGCAGTGACGGGTTTAAATAGTTTTTTAGTGTCTTCTTCGTACTCAACTTTTGATTCTTGCTGCGCTTGCAGATTTTTTCTAAATGAGTCTCTGACAGGAAGAAATTTTTTAATTGTTTCTAATCGTTCTCGTGCTGTTCTTGCAGTATGAGATTCTGGATGTATCATTTTATTATAACATAATAATTTAATTAATATCAGCAGAAGAGGAATACAGAAGTTTGATGATATATTATAAACACAGAAAGAACATAAATCCAAAAATAGAAAAACCACCATCAGAACTTGAATATTACTTGAAACATAGAACAAATTCCGAAGATTCAGATGAAGATGATTCAGATGAAGATTCCCATGATTCAGATGATGATTCCCAATATTGATAGCAGCAGAGAGGGGCGTCTACAATTCTGTTTGGGACAAACAATAATCGTAGACGTGGTAATTGACCTCTATGAGTGGTCACTATTTTTTTGGGTCAAACACAAGGGTGACCACTCCCTTAAGTGGTCTGTTCACCCTCTCTGCTGCTCCATCAGACTAATGACGAATAAATTATCATCTCATCTCATTCACTCACATCCAAATAGTCCATACACGCTTTGATCTACCAAAAGTGTGTTATAACAATAACAATAAGAATATTATCAACGATGTCTGATACATCCATATATATCCCTAATTGTTAACTTCTCTCTATAGTAACTACCTTCATCAGCAACAATCATAAGCATTTCCTACATTACGAATTATAAAAGACACACAAATCTAAAACCACCTAATGATATGTGCACAAGCCCAACAATGACTAAATCTGCATAATTCACAATCTATATATTCATATAATAATAAAGCAAAAACAAAGTTCTAACACAATTCGCTAATAAACACAATGATTTTTTACGATGCAACATAGTAAATTACACAATCCAACAAATCTACATTCGTGAATATTGCATGTTAATAATTCGCTATTCACTACCTTACGATATGTTTTTAATTCAGCTATACACGGAAGATTCCATTTCTAATATATTAAATGTACAAAATAAGGTATCAATCTTACAAAACCTAGTTATTGAAAACGAGACAAATTCGGGGGAAGATAAGTTACCTCAAGAAGCCTCTGTTTGAAATCCAAACTTAGAATTTCACTAGAATTCCTCCCCGCCTTTTAACGAGCGTACAACTTCGGCACTCGGAATACAGTTTAATGCCTCTTTAATGTTCAACGATCCACCCTTGGCGACGTTCAAACATGTGCTAACGGAAAAATGGACTTAGTCCGAATAGTTGCTTATTGAGACTCCGCCTGTAATAAGATAACCTGGTTGGGGTCCGATTTATAACGAAAAAATAATGATGGTTGATATAAAATCTATGTTATTGATGGTCACTCAAATGAAAAATAATTATGATTAATGCACGAGTATATAAGATCCAATTATTGGACCAATTATCACAATCCGCACAAACCTAATGATGGTACATACATGTGAATATAGGTAAATGATCTTACATAGTATAAGGACACAGGTTAATGATTTACGACGAAAAGAATTAAGTGTATTACTCAAATAGTAAAAATAATGTACTTTACCCATAGAGTGAAAACCACGTATTCACTCAAACATTGAAAAATGATGTACTGTACTAAAATAATAAAATGATGTAAAAATGCGACATATATCATACAATATCTTTACAGTTAAAAAACACTGGGTATAACAAACCCCCAAATTAGCCCACGGCTAAAAACATACATGCATGGAGCTACACAAAACATTCCGTCATTAGAACACTTGGCTACCAGTCACAATGGTCAGTTAATCAGTCAGCTTTACAGGTAATCAGCGACCACCATTCAATCACATTGTCAATCAGGCAATCAGAGCCCAGCAATCGGCCAGCAACGTCCGATGATCTGATACTCAAGAATAAAAACACTGTTCAATAAGCTATACGGTTGGTATACTCAGCTTTATGTTCAACTCTACAGCTGCTACCCCGTCAACTCTGATCACTATGGTCAGCTCTGATCATTTCTTCACAAGATGCAACTTTATTGCAAATATGGATCTCTGTTAAGTAGCATACAGGAATATACAATATTTACAATATTTACATTATACTACACAAGCCGGAGCTATATATAACATATACAAAAATGAACGTGGCAGTAAAATCTAAGATGTAGTCTTTACTAATTAGTTATATTTTTGTGTCAAAAATTCCTATTTACATACTACTTCTTTTCGACCTGAAACAAGGGAGATAATTCTGTAACGTAGCTCTCCGTAGTTGTAGTCGTAATTAACTATCTACGTCGTAATTTATTAATTAACTATCTACGTCGTAATTAATAACATAAAAGGATATTTATGGTTTCTAACTTACAAACAGAAGAATAAAACTGCGGTTACACATTGCACAACAGTGAGTTATTTTTAGATCCGTTGCAAAAATATACAGTGTATTTTTTGTTATTTGATGAAACAGTCGGAGGTATGAACTAATGTTATTTTATCAGTGCAGAAATTAGTGATTTTACTCAGTACTGTCTGTATTACACTTCCCATGAAGGTAACTACATAATAATTTTTAAATCCTATACCAGTAGATTGGAACCATGGCGCAGTGGTAGCGTTGCTGATTCTCGGTTTGGGGGTCAGGGTTCGAATCTCGTAACGGGCATATTGTCTACGGTACCGACTTATAGGTATTATTATATAGTGGGGACGCCAGGAAGACCGTATACATCGCTCACCACGTTAAATACATGGTGTATGCGTTTTGCACTACCCCCGGGTTTGATCTTGGGGGTGTGGAGTACACGAGTGCATTTCGCTCCCAAAATAAACAGTAGCATGGTTGCATAAGCTTTAAGTCACTTGGGTATTCCACACAAAATCATTCAGAAAGAATGTCGGCCAAAAAGAAACGGTCATAGGCTGCCGAGAAAGGTCTCAAACAAACACAAAAGTCTCAAACAAAGACAAAAGTGACCCTATGAAAGACACACAGGCCAGTGAAGAAATACTCCATGAATGATAACCGCTCATCATGCTACTGAATTACGAAAATATCAATGATGTTATTTCTACTATTGAAAAATTATAACTCGACGGCATAAATATATCCGAAGAATTAAATCCTGAAAATATTATTTCTGATTTTGAAACGTTGCAGGAAGCTGAAGAAGAGGGAAGATATATTTTACCATCTCATTACAGATTTATAAAAAAAGATTCAAACGGCTATGTGTCAAAGGTTAGTTACGGTACTAGAAACGCGGATAAAATAATGTGTCAGTCTCTCTCGTGCAATCAAAAATAAAATAGGTCAGAATTATCTCGTGAATATGAAGCAAAGAAGATAATTAATACTCGTGTCAGGCAACTAAGAAAAATTATTTCAGATCGTGGAACGATCGAAAACGAAAGTTAGACTCTCTTGATGAAATCGAGGACGTGGAAATGAAAGTGAAAGTAGTATTTCAGTCCACAAGGACGGATCATTTTTTTCCTTCACCACTGACAGATTTTTTCGTTTTTCACTGAAATGTTAGATTTGCACGATTTTTACTACCTAAGTACCCTTCAGAATTAGCAAATATGTTGCCGTGGGTGAATTTTACTAGTGAACATCCTATCAGAATTAGTTAATCGAACCATGATTTTTACTAGTAAACACCTTATTAAAATTAGCAAATCAGTCGATGTGCACAAAATATATGTAAATAACATATTTTTACTGTTGCCCGAACACAAAAATAAAACTATTATATTTTTTTTTGTGAAATCAATCGATTTACACGATTTTCACTACCTAAATACCCTTCAGAATTAACAAATCCGACGATTTGCACGATTTTGACAATCTAAATCCCCTTCAGAATTGAGAAAAGAGTCGATTTGGAGGATTTTGACTACCTATTACAATTTCAGAATTGAGAAATCAGCCAGATTTTCAGTAAAAAAATAAATTTCTTATAATATTTTACTGAAATCTGTCAGTGTGATCAGAATTACAAACATATTATAAGAATTTTTTTATATACTGAAATCTGTCAGTTTTGCACGATTTTGACTACCTAAACACCCTTCAGAATTGAGAAATCAATCGATTTACACGATTTTGACTGCCTATTACCCTTTCAGAATTGAGAAATTTGGCAGATTTTTGTAACAAGATAAATTTCTTGTGAAGTTTGAGCGACAGCTTGGATCTAGTCAGTCAGTAAAAAAACATCCACCTTGACTGTTAGGATAATTATTTTTTTTTACTGTTTTCTTGATAACATTCTTAAATCCTTACGATGAGATCTTTGCGATTGGACATCCCTGAAAATCATAGATTTGAAGATTGAAAATCTTATGATTTCATTGATTTCACATATAAATTAATATTTGCTGTCTGATTCCTCAAAATCAGCAAGTGACCGGATTGGTCTGTCAGTTTGAAATTTATTTTTGATAACAATGGATTATGACCTCGTAGATAGACCGGATTGATCGGTTCTAGTACAATAAAAAATCCGGGTGGTTCTTTCGAGGTGAACGAAAAAAGAATAAATCCTTGCTGCGCTTGATTTGACATTGTTGTCTCCGAGCTGTAACTTCCATCGATTACCTCACACACAAGATTGAACGCGACCACTGGGATTATATTTACGATTTCCGGGGATACATGTCGTCCTTGCACTTCTGGATCATTGTTGTGCCGGGGAATACTTGCAGGTGGTAGTGTTTTTCTCCATTCTGCGTGTATATCAGAAACGTTTTTATTGTTTAAATCTTTCAGATCTTTTTCATTTGTTCGGTTGAAAGTGTTGGTATTACAAATGTCGGTAATTCTGCTTCTATTATTTTATAATTATCAAGATATAACTTTCTAGCTGTCATTGTTGTATAAGGTATATTAGTAATAACAAGTAACTCACCACCACTGCCTATAGAAGGGTCTTTCGAGGTTAACGAATAAAGAATAAATCCTTCCTAATCAAGATCTGATATAATTTGATTTTTTGTTATTGCTTGAGTCAGCAATCATCGATGTGATACAAATTTTATTAATGTAATTAAGATCTGATATAGTTTGATTTACATGTTGCATTGAAGCAATAATCTGTTGTTTTAAATATTCAGAGTATGAAATATTGAAAAATAAATTTCGTAAATTATCAAATACGCGTGTATACTCGGGTTTAATATCAGAAAATGATTTGATGAATTTCGTGTCAATAAAACTTTCATTACTATTGCCTACACGACGAACATCGTATATACTCCTTCCTACCCAAGGAACTATTTCGCCGTCACGCGCAGTACAATAATCTCCCTCATAATCAACAGTATCACTTATACGACTCCACGGATATTTGTTTCGATATTCTGGATACTGCATAAAAATTCTCTTATTTGTCAGAAATTAATCTAACTTCGGTTCTGGTGGCATTGGGGGTTCCTCCGGTGGAATTTCAGGCCATCCTAACACTGTTCTAATCGACGATTGATATATTTCCACGGCTTAATCGGGAGAGTTTATCTCGATTGCAGATGACAGCGTTGGTTCGAGAGCTGTTATTGCTATTTTGGATTCTTTTCCTGTGATATTTTTTATTCGACCTTCTAATTCCTCATTAATTGTTCGATTCGATAGCATCAGGCTGGTATTCCAACATCGTTCCAGACTGGTGTACCATCTTATTTATTTTTATTTGCAAACACAAACGAATTATTTGTTGGTAATCCACCAAATGATTTTAATCTGATGTTTGGCTAGCTGTGATATACTTGCAACTGTCCTAACGCGATCTTGCTTACCGGAATCGCAGTTGGAAAATTAATTCTGAATTCAGGTTTGGTTGAGCTTACTGTTATCATTGTGGTCCTTGCCGGAGTTGTATTTGCGGCTATCTGCTGAAGTAGCTCTGTCATTGTTATTTATTTTATTTTCCTTCAAAACGTGGACTTGTCTATATGTCTTTGTCATCATCGTGAATTCGGAATCTGATATCGTTTCGTCGTTGAGGCTTGATTATCAGCGACCATAATTTCGAGTACGCAGTCGTGGCCGTGTTTAGCCGCGTGACATAATCGTTGAGTTTTATGCTCGTGCACGTGGATATCCTTTTCGCGATAATATTAAAAACACCAGCGAACGCAGCCAATGATGAAACGCATATTGTTACTGCGATTGCAGCTGTTACTGGTGTCAGCGCTGATAATATTACTCCGGTGGACGCAACTACCACGGATACTGAATAAACTACAGCATCCAGCGCGGTTACTCGCCGCCAGTATGTTTTTAAATTTTGTTGTATACTGGTCAATGATGGTTTTTAACTCTGACTGCCATTCGCATACTCGACCGTATCTATATTGTAAAACATTTAATGTCATCGTTGACGCTGTCAGGGCCATTATTAGTTTACGCAGTAACCAATTGAGGTGTTTCAGCTACAAATTCCAGAAACTACCAGTAAGATGTTGCGGTTAATTTCTTATCCGCTGCTTCCAGTATAAATGTTTCTTCGGTTCCGATATTTAATATTATAGACACAACCCCGGAAAACTTGTCGGTGGAATGCCGCCACGGATACATTGTAAATATCTCGAATTCTGCAGCACTGAACATAGCCAATACACACTAGTAACTGTTGCGGTATATTTGATAGCATTGTTCTGCGCTGACCATGTTGTGAATCCAGATGATACTGTGTATACTATGTTGTTAATATGCCCTGGAGTAACTCCGGGTGGGATTTTGATCAGTCTAATTTTGTTAACAATCTCAGGAATCCCACTTACGACATCTTCAAATGTTTTCTTGATCTTATTAATGTTAGTTTTGATATCATATAGTTTTGCGTCAACGGTGAGCGGAGTACCAAAGAATACTTCTGCTGTTTCATTAATTTTTCTAACGTTTCTACGGAGATTTGTAAACGCGCTTACGTGAACATCATACTCGGCCCGCAACGTGGATAATATACCGTCAACGGTGCTGCAGTTAACGTCCACATATTTTTGTTGTTGCGGCATCTTCGTTGGATGTTGGATCTCTTAACACCACTATTTTCTTTCCGTTCATGCTGAGTTCACCTGTCATTGTGTCACCGGTATTGTTTAAACAATTAGTCACACTTTTGCAATTTCCTTTCTGATGGATGTAATTGATATACTTGAATCCCTGATTTTTCCGTTGTCAGTAAACACAGGGAAGTTATCCGTGACCGCACCGAGTACTCGTCGAACAATTTCATTCCATTTGATATCGCTTGTTTTTAGCTTAACATATTCGTCCTGAAAAATAACAACTTCATCTGGGCCAACCCCGGAAAAGTTCATGAGGCTATTAAGATCGTCTTTTGTCGCATATTTTACTTTTACTCGTGCTGAGAGATCTTCTGTAAATATCAACCGTTATTATCTTCAAGAGCTGTTTAAAATTTTAAATCTTGCGGCGATATACTTGAGCACGACTTTGTGAGGTGGTTTGGTTGATTTTGATAACGCGTCAAGTACATTAATTACTTCATGGCCACATATCGGATGATCAGTTAGTGTTTGTGTCGGTAGCGTTGAGTACCAAACTGGAATGGGAGTACTTTGTGCGTATTTTAGAAATTCAACTGGCGGTGCTAACCCATACGAATCGAAATAAACAATTTCACGTTGAACCCAATGAGTTCCTGGACCATCGCTGTTATTGAAATTAATAATTCCAGTTTCCCTGGTATTCGGTTGGCTCGGTAACTGATCTCGCATAAAAACACCTCTAACACTTTTTATATTTATTTGTTTAGCATCATCAAGTAAATCAAAATTTGACATCGGTGAAACACTGTGTTTTCGTTAAAACCATTTTCGGTACCATGATGGTGGAGCTCCTGGAAGTCTTAAACCCACTCCATATTGTTCCACTGGTAATCTTAGACGACCCGGCTGAGGCATATTTGACTTTTTGGACGCCTTGTTTTTATGTGTGTGTCCGTGATTATCTGTTTTTTTAAGCTTTCCTTGTGTAAAATGCCCTTCGCAGTTGCTTTCTTTAATGCCATTCCAGCAGCGGTTCCAACAGCATCTAACGCGGCTGCTTTTGCGACAGCTGGTGCAGCTGCAGCAATTAATGCTGGTACTGCTGCGAGAAGTGGAAATATACCACCGGTTTTAATCATGCCTTTGATGGCACTTGGAGCGAAACCAAACTGAACTCCGGTTTTTGCTTGCTGAACTTTATTGAAATGTTTTAGTTGAGTTTTAGTCAACGGTAACTTGTTTGGACCACCATTAGCAATTTGATCTCGCTTTAATGTTATTTTTACTCCGCATGCGCTCGCGTTTTTTGATTGTAATTTTTTCACCTGACCGGGAGTCAGAGTGACATTAACGTGACTATATTACATTTTTATAATAACACGGTTGGTCTAATTATCTACATGTTTTCCACCGGGGCATCAATGACTCTCAGTCGGCCACCAACACCTTCAAATAACATTGATTTATCGCTGAGTATAACAGCAATTGCTCTGTAATTAACACCACCTGAGTTTACACTTGCTCGAAAAGGTATATCAACGACATATTGCTTAACTAAATCAAGATGTTCCAGCGAAAATTAATAAATCGGATACAACGATGTAAAATCTAACTGCGATATTTGCAAACCAGTATCAATATTTTGATCACGTCCCATAAATGTCATGAAACGATGATATGCACTTGCCACATAATTTTCTTCAAAATTCAACAATATAACCTCGGATGTTTCTTGATGTCCGTTTATTCTTAAAGATACTTCAGAGACACCAAGTTTGTCAAGTACCATTGGATTTCTTTCTTGATTGTTTAATTATGTAACATCTTGGAAAGCAACAAAGATATGTCTTGGCGCAGAAACACCTTGCTGTGATGATATATGCCAAGTAAATAAACCGTATACAGGATTTTGATTGCTATCGTTAGTTGTTGTTAACCATGACAATACTGATTTACCGCCTTGATCCATAGAAGAATGTAGCCGCTGTTCTTCAGCGAGCGATGGAGTCATTACCGGCATCCACAACGAAAGTTTAAATAATATTACTTTACGATCAGCACCACCTTCTCGCTAGATAGCATCAGTATCTTCTTTTCGATGAAGAACAATTGTGGGTTTACGTATTAATCGCGCTAGTCTTTCCTTGATTGCCAAGAACGCATTACCGGCGACGTTACCAATAGCACCAGGAGCTTTATCAAGAACAAAGTCAATAGCTTTCATTGATAATTGTTTTGCGATCGGTACTGCTTTGGGAGCTATTATTCTGAATAAACCCTAAACAACATCACCGTTTCCATCTCCGTAAGGTGCTTTATAGGTTGGCCATCGCGAGTTTATAACCCTAACCGCTACGGATCCACGATGAGCATAATGTATAATCATCTTATTTGTTATTTATTTATCTAATCGCGATAATAGCTAGTCACTGTGATAGTCATCAACGATTTCATCAATGAGTTCCCGATAAACATTAATGCACATGATACCACCTTGAAATAATCGTCGACAAATATCAGCGGCTTCATTGGTTATTTCCGGAGAATTATTTCCAGCTCGTTTACCCCCCAATCAGAATTTCTAGCCGTTGCACGTCATCGAGAATATTATTAGGACAGGCAATAAGACCGCTTCCCAAACCACTACCATTAGGCGCATCGTAAAATTCTTCTTCTGGAGATTGTGGTTGGGTAGTTCGTTGTTGCTGCGGTAGGGGAAGTTGTGGTTGTTGTTTTTTCTGTAGCTGCGGTGGAGGAGGTTGTGGTTGTTGTTTTTCCTGTTGCTGCGGTGGAGGAGGTTGTATTTGCGTTAGAAAATGCAATATATCTAGTATTACTGTTTGTAGCCTGATCAGCATCATAGTATATACAAAATATCGACTTGTACCAATTTTCACGACCTATAACATCATTGGCGTACTAGAATTTTAAAATATTGTCTCGCTGATCATAACTTAGCGTGGCAAAACTAAATCATTTATGTTTTTAATTGCCTTTATGGCGTTAATACCTTTTTCGGTAAATTTATCGTTTATATCAACTTTAGTCCTGGCTTGTTATTTTTCTTGTATGCGATCTTTTATATCACCGATTTCAGTACGAACGAATGCCTTTAAGAATTTGTTCACCGATGGGTGGATGTTGAGCTGCAGCTATTTCAGTTGGGAGTTCTCGTAAAATCGTTTTTCTTTTTTAGTTCTCGCCGCTATTTTTTTCAGTTCCCTTTGCTATTTTTTCAGTCTGTTTAGCGGTTTGTTTTAATACTGGAAGAATACCCTTCTTCCTCTCCTCATCCTTAATATCTCCTCATATAGCTTTTTCAGTAACCGCTGTAATGGGTTTAAATAACTGTTCTGTACCCGTAGAAAATTCAACTTGTGCTTTTTGACGTTCTTGAACGTTTTGTCTTACAGAATCACGAACAGGAAGAAATTTTTTGATTGCTTCTAGTCGCTCTCGTGCTAATCTAACGGAATTTGGTTCTGCGATGTTTGCCATTATTGATATAATAATGATTTAATTTATAGCAGCAACGTGGGCGCTGCCTCCAACTTGGCACCGACACGATCGCGTATTTTCCTTCGATGTATCGCGATTAGAAAAACTTATCAGCGATAGGCTGGTTAAGCCAATTCGTCGTTGACAAGATTTTCTTACAATGGATATCGCGGTTTTTTTGTTGGTTTCTTTTGCGATTTTGCAGGAAGGCTTATTTTGCGAAAAGGAGAGTGAACCAGTTAGAGCTTGTTCTCCCTCTTTGCTGCTGATGTGTAACGTGTGTCGGCCTTACAAGATAAACATTCACCGTTCTACGCTGCAGCGAACAAGAAACATATATCTTGCATCCCATCCCCAAAGCAAACATGGATTAATGTCCAACTTTTGAATTAAGTAAATCCAGCTCGTAAGAAATAATGTAAACAGTCACATCGACATCACTATATATGATATATGTACAAATCTGAACTGACCTGATACAGGTAACTCAGAGAAATCACACGGGAATTTCCAATATAAATCCAGCATTGAAAATAATATTATCCCTGTTGGTTGTTCCATAGATTAGAAGGACATTTGAGATTGTATTTCACATATACATGTATTTCAAAGTATATTCTACTTCTAAATGTTACTGATTACCAAATTGTGGAGACATTGTTTCAGTTCACGTCAAGAACAATGTTTCACTCGTAAAAATTTAAGTGTGTAGCGTCTGAACCAAACTTAACTGAAATGTTGAAAATCGTTTGTGTTTCTCACTATCTTACCTTTCTCCACTAAAAATAAAAACTATGTGATAAACATAATTTTAAATGCTAATGTTTGCCAAAGCTACGATAAACATATTTACACGCGCCAAGGTTCGCACAAGCTGGAATTGTTTAAATTGCTTCATAAACTGAGTCTTCCACAATTACAAATTCGAGATCTCTATTTATTATATATGACATAATGGAATACTGAAATATATTTGTTGGGGACAATTTTATCGTCGCAGTGGCGATACCATTTGGATCGCTACAGTGGTGATAACACGATTGGAGCCACATTAGTGTCCCATTTTTTAAATATACCTGTCCTTTTGTATGTTATTCAAGCCTGTACGTCAATATTTATATCCGTTTTTCTTCTTCTTCTCTACATCCTTTCCTGTCATTATCCCTCAGGACGAACATATCTTAAAATATGTCAGACTGTAGAGACACTAGTATACATTACATAATTAATGAGATGTGCAATCATGAAAGACTAAATACGAACTAAAAATAAAAATATACTTGAAATATTAACATTTTAATAATTAGTCTCATACATCAACCATGCTAATTGTCAGCGGTTGAACTTACATGGCATGTTGTCTACTCGATATTCTGTGTCACCCACACAGTATCATAGACTTGTTACCTTCTGGGACAGATGGAAAAAGATGTTGGAAAAGAACTTGCGATCTATAAACGCATCCGTAAATAGCAATGGCATAGAATGGCGAAGACAAAACTCATGTCAATTGACAGTATTTGCCTATTATATATATTTCACTCGCGACGTGGATGCATTTTCTAATGTCTTTCGTGGCTTCTGAACAATACAGTAAATGTTTTCGCCTCACTCGTAAATAATTTTATTATGCCATAACATCGCTAAAGATAAAACGGTCACATCCTTACGTTAAAAAGGTAATATATACTTTAAGGAGTGTTAGATAGTTTCCAACTTCGACTATTAATAAATTTAAAACATTTCATAAGGTTAAGTGTTCACTATCATTTGTGTTGGTAATCTATTGAATTCGTATATAATTCGTGGTCTATCAAACATGTTCAACCATTAAAGTCAGCGGGAAAACTTAGTTGAGGGACCAGTGTCAACATTATTGTCTTGATTGCATTACGGTAGTTTCAAATATCTTAGTCATATTCTGTCCGAATCTGAAGAGTATTCAACTGTGTGTGCAAGTTAAGAAAAGGAAATCACAGATCATTGATTGAGTACCACATATTTCAGAATGCTTTTGTTGTTAATGATAAACATCGTCTGTTGTACACTGTTTGCGATTTAGGTCCCAATATCATCACTACGTTGTGAATTGTCCTTAATTTAAAAATGAAGGCAAACATTTGGTACCTTATAGTATTTACAGACACTTATAATGCATTCAAGAGAAAATCTTATCGCAGTACAAATGTTACGACTAAATGGTCTTAAACTAAATAATAAATGCAAAAATCAACAAGTTTTGTTAACTTCAACAAATAATTTATTTCCCTAAAACACAAAGGGAAAATATGCAAAGAGCTTCCAGTATTATGAATCATATCCTATATAGCCATCACATGTCTAAAGGCATGAAATTCCAGTTGAATCCCAGTTTTATTCCAAATAAATTACGAGATGGAATGTGTTGATGTGCCTGTAGTCTAGAATGTGCTATTGTGCAATAGTTCGGATTGTGACAATGTGTTAACAGTCTTTCGATCTATCTGAATAATACAGTCCACAATATCTCAATAAAATTGTAAACACTGCCGATGTAAAACGATAATTTTGTAAGCCAATGGAGAACACTGCCAAAAATATATTGATCTAGTACCATACAAATCACATTTTGTCTGGCCGTTGAATAATGCCCATTAATTGTTCTACCGGTATATTTTAGAATTTGTGTGGATATGCTGTTCTGGCACCAATGATAGAAATTTATAACCACTATCCATCGTAGAAGCTTGTATTTACCCTGTGGAGATAAACGAAGGATTCAGTTTAATATTTGTGTATCCCGATGTGGTCGAGCACACCGTGATATAAAACATATCCGTTTGGTTACTGAGATTCATTTAGTTCAAAGTGGATTCAGCCATCACTGATAACGAGGAAGAGGGAAACACGTATCACGTTCACTATGCTTTTGTACAATCTCCTTATCCTCCATTAAGTTGTTGTTGTTGTTGCTGTTATAAGGTTTAACGCCATTTGTCAGCATAAGATAGGCTTTACATGGCAGCCAGCTTTAATGGTGGAGGAAGAACCTGAGAAAACCCCGGAAAGAATCACCGACCCACGAGGAGCTACTGGCAGGTTTTCTCACATATCCACATTGTCCGAGCCCGAGACTCGAACCCACGCAGACAGGTGAGATGGCAGTGATCCGTGACGGAGAGCGCTTTAGATCACTCGGCCACTCGGGGCACCCCTCCTTTCAGTAAATCGTATTGTAACAGTCTCACAATTTACATAAAAGGAAATCTTAGATAAAATATTCTAAAGTAAAAGTCACGAAGAACAACATTTTCGAAACGATTACCTAGAGAATTGCAAATCAGAGATGTATTATGCGTACTAAGGGGTCTGTCGATATATGTTGAAATGAGTTAATAAACAGATGGCGACTGGAGTATTGCGTGACATAAAAGATATAGCTTTAACGCAAGGAAAATACTCTCATCAGACTGTCTTCGTTCTGTGTCCTTTCGTGTTCTATGTGAGAGTATTTGTTTTGGCGTCCGGGATGTTTTCCTTTACGTCAGTGCCTCAGGGATGTATTCAATGCGTCGCACCAGTCATCGTCGATTGTGCGTACGTAAAGAATTACTGACACTGTACAGTTGGAAAGGTGCAACAATCCATGTTTAATAGAAGAGCTTGGAGCACATCCTGTTCAGGTGAAGGAGGTGAATTGCTTTCCTCAAACACCTCATTTGAAGAAGAGGGAGACTACTTTTGGAGAACAGCCAAAGAGATGGTGAAGGACTTCTTAGCTGAGGAAATGATCAGGATCAAATCAGTGTTGGGAGTGGAGAGAAGGGAAAAGTAAAGACTGAAGAATGAATACATGACGGAAGATGTCAGGATTTTGAAATAACAAATTGCTCTTGTAAGAAAATCCAAGAAAACGTCAGAAGATTGGGTAATCAAAAACAGGTTGTCAGTGGGATATTAGAAGAAAACAAACTGGGCTAAGGAGGCAATGGGGTACATTTTTAGTCTCGTGGTCTCCACCAAGACAAGTTGGAATTAATGGAGACAGAGGCATGCCGCATGCACCGCCCCAAACGGAAGAAGCGAGAATAACTAAGAAGGTGATAAACTCCATCTGACCCTTCTGAGGGCAGATTAGTTCTCTAGAAAGAGAAATATTAACATATCTGCCAAAACCTACATATCTTCTGTGTACGTGTTTGCGTTTGTGTAGTCTATTGTTATGATTCTATTGTTTTAAGATATGTAACAGAAACAATCGAAACAATCACGTTTTATGAAAGCAACAAATAAATGTATTTATCTAAGTTGCAATTGAAGCGGATTTTATTTACAAATTTGCTACTTATATCTGAAATAATCCTAACTGTTCTATCACAAATTTCTATATGCTGTAATTTAAGAGGAATTTACATTATTGCTACTTAAATCCCAAATAATCCTAAATGTTCTATGACAAATCCAAAAGCATGTAATATTCCGAAGTAATGCAAAGAATCTTTAATTTCCGGGTGAACCACAATTATATAATCGAGACAGTCTGTGTTATGTGAATTAGCAGACTTTTTATCCTAAAGGTTAATGAGCACTTTGTAATTCCAATGAATAACGTAAACACAATTCCTGACACATTATATCTTAAAACAAAGTAGATGATTCCCAAAAAAAGAACTAAAAAATGAATAATGATTTATCTAGTATATTTTATACACTCGCTGCCAGATGACCCTGGACGTAATTTAATAATATGTTTTAGAAACATTTACCAAATCCAAACACGGTCGGGTTTTGAATTCAAATCGTACTAACCATCATGAAAGACGTCAGGTACACACAACCCTTAGTCGTGGCAATAGTCAGGTAAGCCAAATCTCTAATTTCAGTCACGATCAAAGGTCAAGCACACAATATGAATGATATATCTATAACTCTATGTTGTTGAGAAACTAAATTTTAAAATCCCTTTTACCTTTTTTTCTTGTGATAGTGTGTATTCGTAACATGTCAGGATATACTAGTTTCATTTCTAAACTTTTCTTTCCTTTGTGTTTGAATACTTATTTGCGTGACAGTGTGTACCTATAAACATATTCTTACCGTTCCTTTTTTGTGATAGTGTGAGGATGTGTTTGAATCAACATTTACTATACATTATTTTGGTTGGTAAGGGAGTGTGATTGGATTGTAGATCTGATATGTCTGGATGATGGTAAAAGAACGGGTGCTAGAATGTGCATATGGTGTGTTTCTGTAGCATATGGACCGCTCCGGTGGCCTAGTGGTTAGAGCGTACGCCTCGGATGCGGGAGGTCGTGAGTTCGATATCGGCCGAGACATACCAAAGACTTACGAAAATGGTACCTACAGCTGGCTCGCTTGGCGCTCAGCATTAAGGTGTTAGTGCTAGGACTGGTTTTCCTGGTGTCAGGATAATGTTCCCGGGTGGGACATCATGCTACATGTCTGCGGCATAATGCCCCAGAGCTAGAAGCACTATAAACTGCCACACTGCAGACATCGTAGCGATATGGCTGAAACTTTTTTAAAGTTACGCTAAAAATCCAAATCACACACACACACACACACACACACACACACACACTCTGTCTCTCTCTCTCTCTCTCTCTCTCTCTCTCTCTCTCTCTCTCTCTCTAGCTCATGTAATTTGTTGGGCTGCAAAAGTGTATTTCGATTGTAGATTGTAATTAACACTACCATTCCCGTTTGGCCTCATAAATACTTTTGACCCTACAATACTTACCCGTGTAAAACCTACGAACCATTTTTAACACAGGATATCCAGTACGATGCTATAATGCCCCAGAATGTTAACATACGCATCATTTTAGCAAACGGTTTCCCAATGAACACATACCGTACCACCCACCCACCCACGCACACCACGGTACAATAATCGACGTAATGTTAGACTCCTGATTACCTTCAAGTGTCTCAAAACTATGGAAGACAGGTTATTATAATTGGCACTAGAACAGATCTTGAACAACTTGATCTCGTGAGGTAGTGTAAAATAAAATGCGTATAAAAACACTGATTAACGGTATGGGACAAATCATTCGGCATAAAGTTTGCAATATCTATCCGTAAAGCCATTAACTCACTTAACGCGAGAAATCCAGACGGGTATTCTCTCTTTGCAATCTATATATTAAAGATTACTTTCTAAAATTATTGCAAAAAGGTCAGACTATTCGTGCGCTGTCTCTTGAAAGAATTCATAAGAAAGTACAGTGTAATATCTTCAAAATCACAGTGTGTTACAAAGTTTACATACACCCTAACAAGTCTTTACTATATCTTAGGAATCATATGATATTCAGAACAGCTTTTTAATTAGGGCCACATGTAGACAAGATATATATACTAACGCACTGCACAACCAACAGGGGCCTCGAGTGGCCGAATTATCTAAAGCGCCCACCGTTCTGCATCACTGCGATCTCGCCTCTCTCTGCTTGGGTTCGGGTCGCGGAAAACGTGGGTATGTGAGAAAGCTTGCCATTAGCTTCTCGTGGGTAGGTGGTTCTTCCAGTGGTTTTCCAGGGTTCTTCCTCCACCAGTTATACTGGCCGCCATGTATAGCCTATATTATGCTGAAAAATGGCGTTAAACCCTACAACTACAACAACACTGCCAACAAAAAGACTAATCAAGGCTAACACAAGATCGATGTGCAAAGTTTTTATTGTACTTTACCATGACACGCTCAATTTACATGGCGACTACATGACTTCCAAGTGACCTCAATTAAAATATTTTCAAACATGTAAAGAATAGTACACCAATGTTCATTTTATATGAAATTAATGAGACGTATTGAATCATTCAAATAAGTTACAAGACCACAATATTGAAATACTTAAACTGCCAACTCACGTTCTCTACAACATCAATTACCACAGTTAATATCAGTTAAAAATTTAATTCTTCCACATGATTATAGCATCGCCTTGAATAATTGCACCATATATTTTCTCTTTCTTACGATTAGTATAATGGCTCCATATTTTATTTGGACAGCTGCGAATACGACATATTTCCTGTACATTCCTTAGATTTACTATTGTCGCACTGAAATAAACCCTGACGCTTATGCAGTGGTTCAGGCAAGTTTTGTGAAACTTATACATTTGGTTTGTAAATATCATCGGCAAACGTGGGTGACTGGTTTACCTTACGTATATAACTTAGTCTGGAACATAAGACCAGTTTTAAAAGGTTGCGATATCCACACATTTTTATCAAACATTTAAGCAAACTAGCAAGAAATAGTTTGCTTTATTTAATCAGTTTTAATTGCCTGTGAGGTGTTATGGATTTTTAACGTAGCTTTAACAATTTTTCAAGGGGCCACGAATGGCCAAGTGGTCTAAAGCGCTCTTCGTTACGGATCACTGCCATCTCACCTCTCTCTGTGTGGGTTCGAGTCTCGGATTCGGCTAATGTGGGTATGTGAGAAAGTTTGCCAGTAGCTTCTCGTGGGTCAGTGGTTCTTTCCGTGGTTTTTCCGAGTTCTTCCTCCACCATTAATACTGGCCGCCATGTATAGCCTATCGTGTGCTGAAAAATGGCGTTAAACCCTACAACAACACCAATCATAACGTTACGATTAACAGTGTGACAGTTTACAGTGATGTCTAGAAGTGGTGCACCCTGCTGCAGTCATGAAGCGTCATGTTCCGCTCAATCACAATCACATTATCCTGACAACAGGCCGACCAGTCCTAACACTAACATCTTAATAATGAGCGCATAGCGAGGCATCTGCAAGTACCATTTTTATAAGTCTATGGTATGACTCGATAGGGATTCAAACCCGCCACCTCCCGCACCAGAGGCGGACACTCTACCAGAGCGGTCCAGTTATGCTTGTGAGTTTAATCGGAGAAAGAACCGCTGATAAGTAAACCCCAAACCACGCTTTCACTTCAGTCTTAATCAATATTTTCAACTTTTGAAACATAGCAAAATTAGTTAATCTTACGTACATCGAACTCACTTATACACGCAGAATTTAGCTACAGAAAACCATAAGATTGTTATAGGCTATGTGGCTTTATAAAAAAAATTATATCTATTACAATATATATTCACTCAAATGTTTAAAATCTTCACATGTTAGTTACATTATGTTTTGCTTATAAATATGTTAAAAGCTGCTCACTACCGTTTGACATTCATTTTCATTTGAAATATGCCTCATATATACTAATTTAGACAATAGACTTAAGTACAGGCCATCGGTGATTCGTAACTAAATCATAAATCTAGGTCAGGAATTTCTGTATTTCACACCAGAACACATTTGTATGCGCCTAGGTTAGAAAATACTGAAGATTGCTTCCCCAGTGGATTTGCGTGCCCATACCATATTACCAAGGCAGAAATAATAACAATTCTTGCCTGTCAACGGTAATTAATTACATGCAGCTCATGCATTAAAAGAGGTCAGATAATACTCAATACTGCTTCATGAAAGACTTTTCATGCGCATTCTACACGGATATAAATCAACTAGCTCAGCTGCATCTGCGTGTTCTTTTAGATCATACAACAAGCTAGGTGGTCTAGTGGTTTGAGTGTCCTCCTCGGATGCGGTAGGTCGTGGGTTCGACCCCCGGCTGAGTCATACCAAAGACTTACACAAATGGTACTAACAGCTGCCTTGCTTGGCGCTCAGCATTAAGATGTTAGCACTGGTCGACCTGGTGTCAGGATAATGTGACCGGGTGGGACGTCATGCTACATGTCTGCGGCATGATGCCCCAGCGATAGACATCATTATAAACTGCCACACTACATACATCGTAGCGATATGACTGAAACATTGTTAAAGCTACGTTAAAAACTTAATCACACACACGTTTCCTGCATCATTCATAATCATTTTAGTGAATGCAAAATTCAGATCGGAAATATAGAAACAACATGTTACCACTTCTGGATTTGCTTTTGTCTTTGCTTTACTTACACTATGCATCCGTCTTATGGTATGAAAGCATATTTTGAAAGAATGGAATATTAAAGCTGATGTATATGAGGGTGTTCTCGTCTTTGGTGTAAATAGTATAATCATTAACATGGTCAGTATTCCACGTTCTTGGTTATTATAGTTCACTGAACAGAGAGAACGATGTTATAATTTTCTAAAATACTACTGAATTTTGACAGTTTACGAAATAAAAATACGAGTCTAACAGCAAAGTAACATTCTGCTTTCAGTGTAATAATTAGCTGAGCCCATATGATGCCGTTGTATTGTGGAAGTGACTTAGCTAATACATTAAACTGCTGTATATACTTGACACAAATCTAATGAGAATGATCTGAACATATACACAGAACAAATAAATTTTAATCAGTGTTTCAAAGTAAGTACAGAACAAAATATATTGACTAAAATTTAAAACAAAAACAACTAAAGTTATTAGTGTATGAATTTCTTAACATACAATGATTACCTGGTTAGTTTGGTAGAGTCCGTTTTATATATTTACCCTTGTCGACATTTTATTGTATTCCAGGGGCCGTCGACAAAGTGGACAGTTTCATTTCTTCGTTGAAACGCTTTGTTATCTTATGTGCGTATTTAAGCGTTATAAAGCATCGCCATTTAAACGGTGCTAATTTACGTATGCATATAAACATTTGAAATGTGTAATTTAGGTACTATTTGTGCCTTTTTTTATACATGCATGTATATAATTATAGCAAAATATTGTAATAATATTATATAGTAATTTGCAATAATTGATAGGAAACATGGGTTGCTATACGCTAAATAGACACATAAAAACCTTTTGATTCAGCAAGGAAAGCAAAATACTTAAGAATCCTTTAATATCACTTAAAATGATATTCGTGTAACAACTAATGATTCTTATCAGAAATGTATCAAGGATTGGCGAGGACTTAAAATGCCTATTACGATGTAATGACCGCGCCAAATGTCTCATCTTTGGCCTCAAGTGAATGCAAGTGGTTATTATTTGTAACAAAGATGTGTCAGTAATATAGGACAGTATTTCGACTATACGGATCCTAATGATATTATTTACATTATATTTGGTACCGTCTGAAAAAGTATTCTGTTTATCATTCATGCTATGGACAAGTATTATTTACTGATAAATGGTTATTGAAACGAGCATCATACCATTCGAAGACAGGCATGTACAATCTGTTTTAATATCGACATTTATAGTAATAGGCTGGAGCCTTTTATAGATTTATATTAAAGTGATTATTGCAAAAATACAAGGATTGTTTGTATCGCCTAAGGGACAATTCTCCATTTCCCTAATTGGGTATGAAAGATTTTTGCTCCAGGTCTGTTTTCGCAAAAGGCTTTTGTTGAATAGATTTTAATCATCATGTTCCCTCTTACATACCTATTATATACCTATTTTATACTTGCTATTTGCCTATTATAAACCTTTTTATATATGTTATATACCTCTTTTATACTGTTAAATACCTATTATATACCTCTTGTATAACTTTTATATACCTATTTATCTACCTCTTTTATATATGTCATATACCTATTATATATATATCTTTTTATACCTGTTATATACCTACTGGATACTTTGTGGAACCGAGGAAAGTATGCATCAATTAATTGCGCAATGGTGCATTTTATCTGGCTTTGAATTATTATATCCAGCGGGAGAGGATTTGCGGAAAGGTAAAAATACGAATAAATATGTCGCAGACAAACAAAACTTTAAACAGAAAAGAAATATTCTTTGACTTTTTGATAGATATAGTACGTTACGAAACTGTCCTAATTTTAAATATGTTGATATTAACTAAGAAATTGTTTCTAAAATTAATATGTTGGTATTGTTTCATTATATATTCGAATATTGTAGAAATACACAGAATATTAGCAGGTCAATGTTCATGTCAAACAAGTATCTGTACATTTTTACACTCTACAATGAGCCCTTTAGTTAGCACAGTTAGTTTTATCGATATTGAATTATGGATCAGAAGTCATGGATTTTTTGGAAATCAAGTTGAATTTACAGAGTAAATGTGCAAGTTTGCAAACTGAGTTTGTGTATGTGGAATTAGGAGCCGTGTTATAATAAGATGTTATCAAATTCTACTTTCATGAATGTCGGTCTTAAGTTAAAATTCCAAGTACCTTTCACCCCTTGCTTGGAATAATGTTCCTAGTCCATGTGCTGATGTATCGCATAGATCACTCACTATAGCTGATGTGTGACGCTGCATCACCGCTTGTATATCTGCCGGCTTCATATTAGGAAGCGTCTGCTTTGCTCCAAGTTATACACAAATCTGATGACATCCTTTTAGGCAAAACGTAAATATTTATGTCAACAGAGTACAAATTGATCCTTGAAAAACTTGACCAGCTTTTCATACCTAAAAGACTTGTCAGATTTGCTTAGCATGCGGACATTTACCTTACGTATCAAAGTAGCATCATGTATTATCGGTACTTGACTCACTGTTGTACAATGATTTCACCCATCTATTGTGTTAACCGGCACAAATCATTATTAACCGATCAAACGAGAGAAATCCGAAAACGACATTCATTAACTTTGCAATCCATTATATAAATTTTCTTTATATACACGTTAGCAAAGGAGCTGTAAAGTGAAATAGTTTCAAAGCAGATGTATGTTAACATGTCTTAGAACATTTACACTAAACTCAACATGTTTGCTGTCACAACACATCAAACTGTCAACGGAGCTTTTATGACAATGTATAAGGCAAATCAAGAGCTACACTACGGCACTGTACTAAAACAATGAAGACCTGTATCATATCAAACATGATCGAAGATAGAACGTTGTTATATGCCCTACATTCGATAGGGTCAACTTGCATAATGTCAAGAAAAAATATGTTAGCATACATATTAAAAAGTCACCGTGAAGAGCCTATGTGTACAACATCGTGAAAAATAATTGAAACTCTGTGCTATGATATGCTTCGTAATTCCCGTTTCTTTCATTTATTTCGTTCATATCAAATATCTTTCAGTTGATGCCACTAAAACACTTATGTGTTCATTAGTAATTTCAAGACTGGACTATTGTACCTCAATTCTGTCTGGTTCATCTCAATATCTACTCCAAAAACTTCAAAAAGTTCAAAACAGCTGCTCGGATCATACTTAGAGTACCACGATCAGAGCACACCTCCCCACTGCTCTGTATCCTACACTGGCTATCCATTCGATCCAGAATCAAGCACAATTTTTTTTCTCTGTGCTACGTTTCACTGACGGACCCTAGTCCAACATACCTATCCGACCTCACCGATGTGTACACACCAGCAAGATACTTACGCTCCTCTTCCGACAATCGTATACTCATTATTCCCACTATGAAAACAAAGTCATATGGACAGCGTTCTTTTGCATACCAGGGCCCAGAAATGTGGAATGAATTGCCCACTGAACTTAGACACAAAGACACAGTGATCCCATTCAAGAGTGCTCTCAAAACTCAGTTATTTCGACTGCAAGAACAAACTTAAAGACCTAATAATGTTTCCTACCTTAAATATTCTCAGCATGTTTTTTCTACGTTTTCTAATTTCATGGTGTTTGTGTTTGTAATCATATCATGATATGTCTTATATATTATAGGTGTTGTCTAATGTTGTAAAAAGCTTAGAGCTTCTCAATATTAGGCGTTATACAAAGTCCTCATTATTATTATTATTATTATTATCATTATTATTATTATTATATACTCACCATTGTAGTCTAACACAAGAATTAGCCAGAGTTAATTCCGTTAATGGACATGCAATGTTTTAGGAAAACACTCTTTATTCTGATTATTTATTTTATTTTTCTGACACTTAAAAAGAAATATCGTCCCCCAAATATTAGGATATATTTACATCTTTTTGCCGTAAAAGGAGAGACACACTGTGAGCCACTGGCTGTGTTTCTGACCTTAATCTTCTATATTGTATCTCCTGTAATTTCCAACTACATATTTATGAAATAACATACATTTGAAAATAATTAGCATCCAATTTACCAAACAAATTGACAAGGTGAAGATTCTGCTACGTACCCTTGGTTTCTTGTTTGTAATTCATGGCATAATATAGAAGAATATTTAGTTAATATGACATTCAGATCAACTGAATAATTCGCGTAGTACATTTCATTTTGTGAGGCAATTAGACAAGATGAATCAATGGGCCAGTTTCAACCACAGTGCCATACAGAAAATTATCCACATTTAACATGTTGAATGTATTTCCTTTCAGATGAGTCTTTCCTTTATTTAATTATGCATATCTTCTTTGTATTGTTTGTTGGCTTTTCATAAAGATTTTATGTTATGTATATATTTATACAAGTCCAAACTCTAGTTTATTGTGTACCTGACCAGTGACATTTATCTTGTAAACCAAATATTACATAGCTAAATGTTTCACTGTGATGATGATTGAATAATCCGATCATTATTAGTTGCTTTAATTTGAATTGAAGATACGGTAATCAGCTTGACCTTAGAAACTTCCAGAATGGAACTCTTCCATCAAATTGACAGAGCATTTTCAGAACATAATAATCGCCACCTAAGTCACGATAACGGGTATATAGCTTGTTTTCCTAAGAATTATTCGCTCGTGCCATAACATTGGAAGCAGAACCAGATTTATTGGTGTTTTCAGGTTTTAATATGGTGGGAATTATTTCTTCTCATTATTATTCAATGGAATTACAAAGTGCTGAATAATATTCGTGAACTAAAACATTAATTTGGAATTATAGTGAGTTCAGACAAGGACATTTTGATTTATATTACTGTGGTACATCATCAGACTGTTGGGTAATCTCCACATTTCAGACCATTGAAACATTAGAACGTTAGAGACTACAGGCACATAAACACATTCAAGATCGGATTTGTTTTTGGAATACCACTAGAATTCAGTTGGAAGATAATACATATTGACTTATATTATAACTTGTTGGAATATTTGGGGTTTATTTCACAATACGGTGAGTTCGTTTCCAATTTCACGTTGTGTTTTCGGGAGACAAAAAGCTCTTTTAAAGTTTATAAAACGTGCTGGTTTTTGCTCTTTTCAGTTACATCGTTTAAGAACATAGAATCGTAACAGAATAATGTTTGAAAGAAGAAGGTGCGGGATGGTTTAATATGTTTATTTGCTTCAGATATACACCAAAAGCAGACACGTAAATGACAATACATACTTCTTGACGACAATGGTGAAACAATTGGTTCGAAAGCTAACAAAACAATCGCAGATGGGGTGCTATATAACTTTCAATTGCATCAGGTATTTGAGTGGCATCGTCGTACGCATTTCACCAAAGGTGTTCCAAAATGTGATGGTGTGATGTGTTTCACAATGTTGAAATACATTTTGTGCAATAAAATAATACTGGTATTATGATGCATGTCCTTTACGTGTAAATCAAGGTTGAATCATTTACACGAGACGATCTGTTTGACTAAAATTCGATCAGAATGCCTCCTAGAAACAAAATAGTTTTCTTCTTGGCGTCTTTTAAGAAATATGTAAGGCGATTACCACTATTTTGTAACAACACGTGATACGTTGTGGTGAACAATCAAACAAATGCGATTTGTTTTCGATCAAACATTTGACAAATCCGGTTTAGCGTGAACCCCATACTATCCTTTCCTCCGCATGTTAACCTTATTTGGATAAAGTTAGATCCCTTATGACCCCAAAGCGTGCCACAGTACTGTTACTACCATTTACGTGTCACCTAAATGGGTTATATCGCCAAATTTATATATATCTCGATGTAGAGCAGAGTCTTCTTCGTATGTAAGCACTGCCGTTTTATCATGCACATATAGACGTTTATGTGAGCTATATACTGTACGTGCATAATGTGACCATGATATATGGACTCGGCGTATTAATTCAAATACGGATGCACGCTATTTTGTTTAACTGATATGTAATTTGTTTCATTCATGAATATTTTAAACAAAAATGATAACATATTATGTACCATCTTTCGTATCAAACAGTCTGGGATATTCAGTATGTTGTGATGACATTATTTGTCCTGAAAGAGCGCTCTCATTTATATGAAAGATAACGCACTTTCGTCGGAATTAAGACAACATTTGTCAGCAATTTGTTAAGGTTTCGATTCAATAGTTTCATTTGTGATATATTTCCTAAATCCATTGATAGATTCATCGTAACAGAATTTGAAACTTTGGAGTCATTGTCACAGTCTTGTAAAACTATGTGCTAAGGCTTTGGCTAGAATTATGACGATAAGACATTTTCATTCCGCGACAGGCTGACTCAGACTTCTGACAGTTAGGTCAAGGTCACGGGTTTTCTAGCAATTATCTGATCGTAGCCGCGACATGTAGGCCCTGGCAATGGTGCTGCTAATACGAGTCTTTATACTGCGTCTACACTTTATACATAATTGTGTCTAACAAAACAAACCTCATGGATGATATGTTTTTGAAAAAAAACACTGACCTCTTTGCACTGCAGTAAATTTAGCTACAGATTTATTTGAATCAGATTCATTTTCCTTTTTCTATTTCTCCCGTAACCCGGCTGGCAGTATTGGTGCCGCTTGTGACTTTGTGACAGCCTCTTTTTGTCTGGCCCTGTTTTCCATTGCTCTTTGGACTTTGTAAATTTCACGCTTTTAAGTTATTTGTCAATATCTTCTTCTGTCGTCTCGTTTATTATGCCTTTCACTATTTCTAGTAGTGGTAGGCTTCGGTTGCACCTTGTATTCAAATGCACACATCCTCATTAAAGACGAGGTTTAAGTAGAAGAGTTTCAGGATCCTACGATAATGTCTCGTCTCTAAGGAATAGATTTATCTCTCTAGTTCTCTTGTCAGGGTCCATGTCTAACATGCAAACATAAATATGGATATAACGAGGGAGTGCATAAGATTGGTCTTGGATTTATGTATACCATTGCTGTCATTCCAAATATGTATCATTTGTCTGCTCAGTCATGGATGAACCCCTGGTTTTGAACCTTCATCAGAGGTTGTCTCACCTAGATGTTTGAAGCTTGTCAACGTGCCATCTTCTGTACATTCACGCTTATTTCCTCTAAGATGATACTAGGGTTGCCTGTCATTAACTTGGTCTGTTTAGCACTTGTCTCCATCGCATACGTTAGTGATGTTCGGTTGAGAAAATTCACTAATGTTTCAATAACTTGTTCATTACCTGCTAAGCCATCGATATCATCAGCAAAGAGAATGTTGGCTAATTTTCTGCCTCCAACACTGAAAATGTAATCAGAGTCTTCCAAGTCGTCGAATGTGATCCTTTCCAGGTAGATGATAAAGATAGTAAGTAGGAGAGGGCACCTCTGTCTGATTAAAACTGTGATTTTGAACCTACGTTGCCATTGATGAGAACTGCGCTAGTCGCCTTGTCTTGCCGGTTTCCTATGGTATTGATTAGTTTTGCGTTCATGCTTTATATTCGCATTGTGTCCCACCAGGCTACATGCTATACGTAGTATAAAATATTCTTGAAGTCCCTGAGGGCATGGTTGAAGTCATGTTGATTCTTCAGATACATTTTACGGAGGATTCTAAGATTGAAGATTTAATAGTGCTATGTTCTGCTCTGAAACTTGCTTTACTTCAGCACTGTTGTGCTCTGCGTGGTGTTTCAGCCTACTGAGAATGATCTTAATCATATCATCGCCTGGGTGATGGATGAGGCTGATTATTAGGAAGTTCTATCACAGCTGCAGATTCCCTTTCTTCGAAAGAGTGAAAATGAGAGACGGGGTCTATTGAGTGGACTAATCTCGTGTTTGCCAGATTTTGTTGCATAATTATGTGAGAACATCTATGATGAATGTTTTTCTCGTTTGAACAAGGTAAGCTGGAATATTGTCTGCCCCAGCATGAATTATATTGAGCAACTGGTATTTTAAAGCAGGGTGACTCGGCTTACTAATATAAATGGCGAACTAGCTAAAAAGTAGTCCGTCTATATCGTTTGGATTAACTTTTCTCCTATCCCAAGCTGAATTCAAAATGCCAGAAAAAAACATTTTGTTTCCTTTATATGACAATAATTGACAGGTTTGCCCTCCATATTCGGGTACAATTTTCGTTTGGCATAATCAGTCATTTTTCAGTACACGATAGGCTATACATGGCGGCCAGTATTAATGG
The DNA here is from genome assembly GCA_028554795.2 of Sinohyriopsis cumingii. Classification (NCBI taxonomy): domain Eukaryota; kingdom Metazoa; phylum Mollusca; class Bivalvia; order Unionida; family Unionidae; genus Sinohyriopsis; species Sinohyriopsis cumingii. The sequence goes on along the minus strand of CM068837.1, from coordinate 65,965,807 downwards.
TGGAGGAAGAACCCGGGAAAACCCCAGAAAGAACCACCGACCCACGACAAGCTCCTTGCAAACGTTCTCACAGACCCACATTAGCCGAATCCGAGACTCGAACCCAATGCAGACAGAGGTGAGATGGCAATGATCCGGAACGTAGAGCGCTTTAGACCACTCGGCCACTTGGGGCTCCACAATATATGTAAAGTAGGCCATAAACCATAATATTAAAGTTACAGAACAATATTGGTGAAATAGGCCATAACCCATAATATCAAAGTTATACAATAATATTGGTAATGTACGTTATAGCCCATAATATACAAGTCACACAACAATATTACAATGATGTAAAGCACTATTTTAATTATAAACTCAACACAGTGAGGTGAAAAAGGAACGAAAAAGGAAACAGAAAATTACAGTGGACACAGTAGATATTTGTAGAAAGATGAACGGCAGCTAACTTTATTAAAAAGAAGTGATCATTTATCGCGACTTGTTGTGCAATGAGAAGATAATGCTTTCGACACATTGTGAGAATTTAAATAGTTTTGAGATACAAATTTCAAAAAAACACTTCTGAAGTTTCAATCATACAATTGAAACGGTGATTAATTTATGAGTAATTACGATACAGCTTGATTTTTAAGTACACATACCATTGATGACACGAAATCTAGCCGAAACTGCATACTGTGCTCGCAAGTGTTTATTTAATCAGCTTTCTGAACTTTGAGACATCTGGCCAATTGACTTTCGGATTTTCCCCAAGCTTCACAAGAAGCGAAGATGTGTAATATGTTGATCAACGACTGAAAGTTAGATTCTGATTAATATTTAAACGAACCTTCAATATTCCAAACACATATGCATATTGTTGATTTCGCATGTTTTGTTTGAGGATATTAGCCACATTACTATTTACGTATTGGTCTTGGTAGTGTTTCAGGATTACTGTTTCTTGCTAATGGTTAATATCGTTCTCGTTCGTGGGCGTTCCGTTGTCATTGCGTTGGTTAGTGAACATGGCGCCAACACATGCTTTTTCAGATTGTGAGTAGATTCTGTTGTATTAGTCCGCCAGGTTTTCGGATGATTTTCAGTTTGCCGTTTGATTTATTGTAAGAGGAAAGCTTTTCAATCAATAGCCAATTTATTGAATGCAATATAAGCCATTCGGTTGTCGTTTCTAGATTTTATCGTGGATTGAACCAACGCTTCTCGTCTCTCATGTTATGGGTGTAATTGTCGGTAATGGGATGTGGATATGATCATTTTGTATCACTTCCTTTCTCATGCTTTATAACAGACGCTGCACAATTTATTTGTCTTTAAAGTTCTCAGTTTGGTAATTATTGGTCGCGGATTGCAACGTCCTTGAAAAGAATATTGATAAATTACGGATAAAGAAGAATAGATTCGTGAGCATGTTTTAAATTTACTATAACAAATACAAATGCTTTACGTTAATAATAAGGCCAGACTATTTAACAGGGGATAAGACAGGAACCCTTTTATCAACTCAATGGCGTCTTCCTTGCGCAAGCCGACAGCTGACTGAGAAATGCAAATCTGCTTCTTAACCTGGCCTTAGTTTCAAAATACATATTCATCTGACTATAAACCAAGTCTGAAATCTAACACTTGAGTTAGATTCCTCTTAGTTTCAGTTAACCAGACTGCAAGATTCATTACGTCAGAATGAGTCTAAACTTATGACCTTGAGCATATTTGAATTAATATAGCCAACTGTCATATATATTTGATCACAATTTCTAACGTTTGTATGTCCCATAACTTGTGCAGTCTAGGAAAGTTGCACAGAAAGGCAATGCTCCATGGTTGGCATTGACCATTATGTTTAAGCTTATATTTATATATAAAAGTCAGTGCTTCAGACAATGTTAAAACGTGGCATCTAATATAGCCCAAAATCAGATCTATCTATCTATCTATCTATCTATCTATCTATCTATCTATCACTAGGCTTAATATGTACATACCGTACACGTGTACTACGCAAAAGTGTACCTATCGCACACGTGTACTACTTAAACATGTACGTATCGTACACGTGTACTACTTAAATATTTACGTATCACATACGTGTGTTAATTAAATATGTATATATTGAACACGTGTTCTACTTAAATATGTACCTAATGCACATGTTTACCACATAAACATGTATGCATCGCACACGTGTACTACTTAAATATGTACGAATCGTACACGTGTACTCCTTAAACATGTACGTATCGCATGCGTGTACTACTTAAATATGTACGCATCACCTACGTTACTACTTCAATATGTACTTATCGACATGTGTGCTACTAAAATATGTACATATCGTACACGTGTATTACTTAAATAAGTACATAAGCACACGTGTAATACATCAATGTGAACGTACCACAAACCTGTGCTACTTAAATACCTACGTATCGTACACGTACACTGCTTAAATACATACGAATCGTACACATGTACTACTTAAATAAGTACGTATCGCACACGTTTGCTACTTAAATATGCACATATCGCACACGTGTACTACATAAATATGTACATATAGTACACTGTACTACTTAAATATGTACATATCACATACGTGTGCTACTTAAATAGGTACGTATACTACTTAAATACGTACATATCTTACACGTGTGCTACTTTAATAGGCACGTATCGTTCACGTGTACTACTTAAAGATATGTATCACCAAATTTTCAAATAATCAATCTCCTTTACCCCTCTCTCCTTCTGTTTTTCATTTTTTCTTTTCTGCCTGCGATGGTTGCCCGGGGCGATTCACACCCTTTGCCCCCGTATCCGATACACCAGTAATGTTTGAGAGATTCAATTAAACATGAATCTGAAGTTGAACTTTATCAATTGCTGATGATGTTATATATATATATATATATATATATATATATATATATATATATATATATATATATATATAGAAACACACACACACACACACACACACACACACACACACACACATTGCTCATGTGAAACTTTAACTTCATTGCCTTTGAAGCAACTTTGAGTAATTTAGAATCAGCAAAAGTAGCATCTTTGCAAGAACAAAATATCTTCCCTGTTTCCTTGGTTATCCTTGCTCGCCATCCTTTTATCCAACCACAACTTGAGACTGATGTTTCTGTAATGTTTTCAGCAGTCAAACGATGTAAATATTGTAATTATGTATCACCGTTTTAGCTCCAAGAATAAAATTTCACACCATTATGGACGTACTATTAATTTTAAATATAACTTGATGTGATGATCTATGAATTTAGAACACATAACTCAAAAGAAAATTCAAAGATAGTGCAAAATTAGTTAGCAATTACCATGTGAGGTGAAAAAGTCAGTTTATAATTGGTAGTCTAGGCGGAAATCGCGTAACGGGTAGACGAACAGATGGCTAGACATAATTTTGGTATCAAGATATTCCCGGCACATTTTCGTATGATCATCATCATTTTCGTCATCATCAATGTTAGATATAAGAACTGTATATCTGCAGTGATAAAGTGTTTAATATGTTTGAATCATAACCACAATTTATACGGGTTTGATCCTATACAACGGATTACCACGTATCGTGTATCGTGCGCGCGCGCGTGTGTGTGTAATTGGCAATACAGATCTCTGTTTGTCAATGCACGAGATAACTCTCAAAGTTTTGCTTTGCCGTAAAGAGCCACAAAAAACCGAACACATTTAGCTCAAGGGAGACAAGGTGTTGCACGAATACGAAAATCAGCGTACATGTTACGCCTCTTACAAGCTAAAGCAGTTCGGTCACAATCGCATTACTTGCAACTTTGAAGCCTTAATGGGAGCATACAAATCAGAAGATAACTATTAATCCTAGCATTTTGCACAATTGTGGTGAGAAAAGGAAATTTTAAATACCTGTTTTTTGTTGGTAAATTACACAGTATTCCGAATAGGCCATTTTCCATCGGTCCTAATTTTTCTTTCAAAACTGTGAGAAACATAATTCTGCGCTGCATGAGGCACTCCGTAAACGTTCATATATAGAAATGTGAGGAAAGGACGTGTTTTCCTCAACTCCAACCCCTATCTCGTAGCTGGACAAAAACAACTAATAAAGGCTGGCAGGACAATTTGGAAGTCATTTTTAAAAAAAAACCATGATGTATGTTGAAAACAGTTGAAAGTGTAACCTGACTTAGGTCCCATTATGTACAATTCTAAACTGGGTTTCAAGTTATGAAATTTTCATAACTATACAATTCTAGATTGGGTTTCAAGTCATGAAAGATTCATAATTGTACAGTTCTAAAGTGGGTCTCAGTTCATGAAATATTCATAACGGTACAATTCTAAAACGGGTTTCAAGTCATGATTTGTAAAGCCACACCGAGGAATGGTGTAAATAAGCAAACAAAACCGTGTCGTAGGTTCCATCAAGTCGCGGACCATCGGTTTCACAAACCCGATGATGACGACATGTTTATACATGTACAACACAATAATGATGATATAGATTATATAGAGAGTAATTGTTGAAATGCAGTTGTTAATCTCAAATAAAATATAAAAGAACATGGTCATCCTATCAGCTACTGTCCATACTTGTAAATAATATACTGCTGTTGTTTCAGCCATTCTTGCTGAAAATGGAGAAGTTTGCTAGATATACTTTGTTAAAAATATTCCCCCTACACAGGGCCGATAAGCGGGGTGATGGCATGGGATATAGCCCAACAACACTATTTAATTTTATATAAGAACTTTTTTATTTGAAGAAGAACTAGGAGAGGCCTGGGTGTTTCTTACCCCAGGACCAGTCTCTACGGCCCTGGCCGTACATAGGTAGCCATGGGTCGGCGATCCGTCCAATTACCTTACAATTCATTTTCTACATGAGTGTTGTCTTTTTTTAATTAAACGCTTTAAAATCACCTATATTTTTAGTGCGTATTAAGGGTATCTGTAGGATTAGAAACGAAGATAGCCCGAAGAAAGGAAAATACAGTAAGATGTATGAAAGGAAAGTGAAAGAAGTGTGGAGCAGAAACGTTTTTTAGACAGTAGTATTTTAAGAGTATATGTATATAATAGGTATACTTATAAAACTAGTTCTTAATGATGTGGACAATAATATAACCATGTATTTTTGAAGACTATAGATGCATCAACTGATTTTCATTTAAAAAATATTTAAAAATCAAACAATAAGTATAAATTAACTAATATACGACAAAATTAATAATTATGTGCTACTCAGTATAAAAAAAAACAATTTTATCAGTTATCAGGTAACAAAGTTATATCGATTTCGAAAAAATAAAGTCTTTGGGCAGGGATGTCTGACAGTTCAGTAAATCAAATATTAATATAACTGAACAAAAAAACATTAGATGCAAATATAATGTGTTAGTACCATTGCCTTTCACACAGGAAATGACATCATTAGGGAGGAGACAAGAATATAAAGAAGAAAGCAGAGGCACAAATGCATAAAATATTTTTTTATCTCGATATTAAAGGGTATATTGATAAATTAGAAATTAAAATATTTCTAATATATTTACATCCTACAAATAAATTCCACAAATATAATAAATACTTTTGCAACAATGAAAGCGAGCAGTAGATTATTCAAAATCATACTTTAAGAATACTTTTAATAAATTCGTAACAAAATAAAAACGTTATCATAAAAACCTCGCAGAAAAGATAACAAGCAAAGAAGCTATACAAAAGCAATATACATACTAATTTCATAGTAATAAAGGTTATAAATTTAAAAGAGTTGTAAGTAATGCAAATGAAAAAAGAAAAAGAAAAATAGAAAAATAAAATTCGCTAGCAAAATTTTGCGGGCATAGGTCTTAACAGTCACATGGCAAAAGGGTAACAATACTATGACAAGTCAATGCGACCTCAAAATAGAACAGCAGACAAATACTAGAGCCCCTATTTCATGTCGGATGCATTTCTGTATTTTCGTTGGTAGATATTCGTTATTTGTACACTATCCTGGTACATTTGTATAGAAACAGCCTGACGAAGACTTTACTTGGAAGAGTCTAATTAACCGTGTTGCACGTTCACATAATACGCGTTTTATTTTATGCATGAGTGAAATACCCACAAAAATACTATTGGCTAAATATATATATATATATATATATATATATATATATATATATATATATATATATATATATATATATATATATATTGTTTATTTTTTATATTTAAAAATACAACATTTTCCATCATGACATGCGATGTCTGATTGTATGTGCCTAGATAAGTTATATTTGATCAAGAGAAAATCAGAATTTGCGAGTTAGAGCAAAACATGGAAACTTTATTACGTTTCAGATATGGATACTGTTTATTTATCAAGATGATTAACTCGACGCCATTCACATCTCTACGGAATATCTTTGCCAGTACTGATAGGACGTTTGCGTGTTCGAACCCCTGCCGAGCCATACCTAAGACTTATACACATGGTTAATACAGCCTTATCACTCAGCATTAAGAAGTTAGTGGTAGGACTGGTCGGCCTGGTGTTAGGATACTATTAATAGTGGGATGTGATGTTATATGTCTACGACATGTTGCCCCAGTGTTACTCATCACTATAAACTGCCACACTCCAGACAGAGTAGCGATAGGACGGAAAAATTGTTAAATACTACTTTAAAAATCCAAATAACACACACACACACACACACACACACACACACACATATATATATATATATATATATATATATATATATATATATATATATATATATATATATATATATATATATATATATATATATATATGTGTGTGTGTGTATGTGTGTGTGTGTGTGTGTGTGTAACAAAGGAGCAAGTTTCAGTACAAAATCACATACTGGTACTAGCAGCTGCCTCACCTGGAACTCAGCATTACGAGGTTAGTGTTAGGACTGGCCTTTCTGGTGGCAAACATAGTAGCGATATCACTGAATGTTTTAAAAGTTGCTTTAAAAATCACATACATTACACACAGTAATGTGTTAAGGACCTAAGTCACTGGCATATAATTGGTGATGAGATGGCAAAGCAGGTATTCTGCTAGATTCTAATCATCTTTCAACATTTTTCTTTGTCGAATTTTACTGGCTTCTTCCAAAAATATTTCCTTATGAGTTCATCCTTTAATATCTTCAACATGTAGCATAATATACATAGTGTAAAATTAAATTTACGATGCAGTTATTCAAGGTAGATATGTTTGGTTTTCATATCATTAAAGCGCGCAACGTCAACATTCTGTGTTTTGCTTTTAGACGAATGAAAATGTGATAGCTGCCGACAATAACTATAACTAAAGGGAGAATTTAGAAAATGTAAACAACGAGTATAAATGTGTTGTTCGTGTTGTTTTTGGTTTAACGTCATTTTTCAGCACGTGATAGGCTATACATTTCGGCCTGTAAATTGGTAGAGGAAGAAGCCTGGGAAATCCCGGGAAGAACCACCGATCTACGGGAAGCTAGTGGCAAATTTTATGACGTACCCACGTTAGCCTAGCCTGAGACTCGAACCCATGTAGACAGAGGTGAGATGGCAGTGATTGGGAACGGTTACCGATTTAGACCGCTTGGCCATTCGGGGCCCCGTATAAATGTGTGATTCACGTTTAACAATGTACTTAATGTGTGAACCTATCTAAACTTTCATTTGTTTATTCTTGTAATTGAAGAGCATTTACCGACAGGGAATGCGTGTGCTTCATTTTGTGTGTGCAATTTCATAACCAAGATGCATCTGAATGGTTTACGTTTCTTGATTTATAAGCGACGTAAAATTTAGGAGTAGGATAAAACCACCCGGAAAGATGGTTACTATGTGAATTTGTTATAAATTCATTTGTTATGATCATACTTTTCAATATTTAGCATTATAGTTTGAGACGCTATATGTTCACAATTAATAGCAACGTTGTTATGAGCAAACAAAGTTTAACCATGTAAATTATTCAGCCCACGTTTCCAGCTTTGCCCCTAATTGGATGTTGTAACAGAGTACAACACTTATAATTACAACGTTCGTATTAAAGTTCGTTTCAAACCACTTGACATAATTCAGACGATCTGCAAAAATAATGTCTAAATAGAAACCACTATTTTATTCGCGAGGTACGTTTTTTGCCAATTTTCTTTTAGAGCTATTGTAAATGTTGTTTCAAAGCAATTGTAATATACATGTGTATAATATTATAGTAATTAAAAATAAACAGTAGACGATTAAAGGGAAGAAATGTGATCAGGGAGATAAAAAAATGAATTAGGGTTAGTAGGTACGTTTACCTTAATATACTTTCCCTTCGTAGTTTACTTACCAATTTACAGGTTTTGCACGTGCTGGTGGTATGACACTATTCAGTTCCAATGCAAATCTGTCTTTATCCATATCTCCTGGGGGTATGAACCTTTTCAGTTCCAGTACAGTTCTGCTGTTTCGCACGTGCTGTGAATCTGACCATATTCTGTTCAAATACAAATCTGATATTTTTGTGCTAAAATTGCTCACTAGTTTGAAGCAAAATAAGTGTACTAGACAATGCTGAAATAGCGAAGTCGACAGTCTTGTTGCTGTGATGGAATCCAAAGCAAATGTCGCATGTACGATAAATGAAGTAATGTAAATAAAGGTATCAACTATTTTGTTTTCAGAACAACATGGTCTGATAAAAGCAATAATTTAATTGATAAAAAGTACATTAAATAATATATAAGTGAAACTATTCGTTGAGTTAGTACACATACATAATTTAAAAGTACGTGTCAGATACTGAAATAGTAATAAGGAGGCAAACATTTTGGCGCTTAATCAAACAAAAGAATGCATCATAGATCAATGCAGTACATATTTAGAAGAACCATTGACCCAGGTTTTTTTATCCGGTGTATCTCACTGGAGAGAGGGTGAGCTATGTGTTTTATCAAACCCTTGAAAATAAAAAGCACATTACATCGAGTTATTACCATCAGTATGTTCAGATTTCTGATACACAAATATTTGTCAAAACGGTGTACTATTTACATGAGCCTGAATGTAAACATATTATTAAGGAGATTCTTTAAAACCAACGAACAAAATGTTTATAGAGTCAAGGGGGCGGGCAAATCACACAAATTAGGATAGTCACTTAAAGAAATTTGCATGTTGCTTCCGTTTTACTGAGAATATAAACTGACATAATTCAATTATAGAAATCCTCCTTATTTAAATATATAACTAACTGCATTGAAAGTGTTTTAGTTTCTGTAATGTATTTGTTTTACAGGAGTTCAAAAGAAGACAGTATATTCGATCAAAATACGAGCAGTGGATTTTATTTATTTTTAAATACATCGTGATGTTATGCTAAGAAAGAGAAAAGGAGGAAGAAAATAATGAAATGAAATATTGATAAGTTAGGGAATGTATTTATTTATATATTTATTAAGTTATTTATTTATACAGTTATTTAGGCAATGATTTTCCTTTCGCTGTCTAAACAGCTATTAACTTCTGCTAACATTCCAGTATATTTCACTGCGTGTTAGAAACCACATCCCATCTCAGTCGCTAACAGGTATTCTCAGATTTGTACATCGATTCTTTACTAACATTCTTCTCTTTAGCTTTGTTGTACACTGTGATACAATGTGTACTACACATGTATGTAGATAGGAAAGTTCACCAATTGATAACGAACGATTTTCCCTTTCTTAATAAACACAGCCTGCCATTCAAAGTTGAGACATTTGCAGAAGGGCCTTTTACCTTAAATGCAATGAAATTTTTTTTATAAAACACCGTAAGAAACCAAGTTACTGATGTACGATATATATATATATATATATATATATATATATATATATATATATATATATATATATATATATATATAATGTGAACTGTGAACAGTGTTAAACTTCGGTACGCAAACCTGCATTATTTGTTCCATACATTTTGATATACAACATATCCACAAAACATAGTTTAAACGTGCAATAACTCTCTCTCTCTCTCTCTCTCTCTCCCTCTTTCTCAATGGTTTGAGAAATAAAGCGTATTCATGAGGTGACTCACTGATGCATTATAGCCGTTTCAGAAGGGACACTATATGGTATTTTGGAGTTAACGTAATTCATGTTACAAGAGTCACTTGACACGATCACAAATATACAGATGCTTTATATTACGTCATTTACATTGTTGTTATATATATATATATATATATATATATATATATATATATATATATATATATATATATATATATATATATCGTTCAACCAATATGAACAGCTAATATACATATTCTCAGAGGCAAATTTTGTATTAACATATTCAAGACATTTTGAAATGTAGACTTAGAAAATTAGTGAGTTTCAGAGAGCATTTTAAAATTAGCACTTGAACTTAGTCTAATTTCATTTAGGAAATAAAATCATTGCAAATTTAATGTAGGCGAAATTTTGGTTCGATTCTTTTCATGACTGGAAGTTTGAGAAGCGCGACAGCTGCATTGCTCAAATTTCAGACACAACGGAAAATAATACGAACTGGCTGTTCGTTCTTCGTCCTTGATTTATGTTTTATTATATTTATATTAAAGCAGAAGTAGATGTATTATTTTATATATAACGTGTATTTCGTATGATATGAATATAATGTAAAGAGTGACTACTATTCTAAGGAAAAGAACTATTTTAGCCTCAGCTGAGAATGTACAATTTCCTTTTTAATGTTCGAGAAAACCTATATATCCAACTGAACGGAATTTGCAATAATGCAGAATGTTTCGGGCAAACTGTCAAAACTCGCTTCAGTGCCAATTATCTTTTCAAGTCAGTAGTAATAACTGAAGTCTTGCAAAGGTGGGGAGATATAACTAGCTTTTAGGCGACGGTATCAAGTAATATACCTGACTGTATGCTTAGCTATTTCCGCTAATCATCTTTGCTATTCTTTCCTTTCATGACGTCTCTTTCTTATCCCTCATTCTGAGACCTAATCCTTGATTCTTGTTTTGTTGTGTTAGACAAAAGCACCACATAAGAAGATTACTGTTTATTAATATTATTTTCATGTACTGCCGCATTTTATTTTCCCACCATTCCATTCAATCCCTAGGGTCAATTATCCCGTCAAATATGTGTACTTATTTGGCTCTGGAATGATGATGTTCTTTACTAGTGTTTCAGCTGTTGGCTTCGCGTTCTTTTGATGCGTCATTTCTATTTGGGGATGGCTGATAGTCATACATATCTCATCCGTATGGACAATAGGTTCATTAAAGCCTCGGGCTAATTACATTTTAAAGCAAATGCAGAGATGATTGTTTTCTGTGCATAATTGGAAGACAAGAAACAAATTAATGGCATTATTTTCTCTATGTAAGTATAATAAATATATTGTTGACGTAATTTCCACTTTGAAAACATTGCATTCATTCTAAGTTAACCCATGTAAGATATAGAGATGTACAGGTCTTCATGTTCTGGAATTTATCTTTTCAACCAAGAAATTATTTTGGAACAGCACGGTTTATATTAAATTACAAAGGAAACTATTATCAAGTTTTTTTTAAGCCTTGACATATTCTTTATTTTGTAATTGATTGGCAAGTTTGATTAATTAGTTTTAATGTATTTAAACGTTCCCACAAGATACAACAGAAAATATGTTACCGAACCTCTATGATTGAAATGTTCGCTGGCCTAAAGTCAGGCTACATTGATGTACGTAATTTCCATAGTAAACTTACTCAAATGATTAATGTATCTATATGAATTGAACTAGAATTACCTAGTGTTTTGTTTCATCGCACTTGTGGAGTTTCCATGAACACTACCGAGAATACAGTATCACTAGGTACTGAGTCGGTTTAATGTTGCCTCTTGATAGTTGAAAATGGGCCTTATGAAGTTCACTGTACTATATTATCTTGACTTGTCCTAAATTTCATACTAAAATCAACAAACGATGTCATTATGTAATGTATCTCTACCCAGAAGCTCTCGTTTTTAACTAGCGATTGTCACTATTACATTAAGGTATTTAATATATGTTTCGCTTGAAACATTCGAATGAACTAAGTCAATATGAAGAGACAATTCTTTCTCCATCTTGATCATATCACGGAGTTGCTGAAATAAAAAGCTCAGTGGAAAATATTCCTCTCTTGAACCAAATCTTGATCTTTAGACTACATTTTTATATCGAGAACAGCAAACTTTGAAAACAAATTGTGCATTCTTTCACTATTATTCATCAAGTTTAACTAATTACACAATTTGCCAATACAAAAGCAGTGTGACGAATATGTGGAGTCTGCATCGAGTGAAAACAGAAATGTCATCATATGACATAATAGCATGCCAGCCAGCCTGTCGTATGAAGTGAACAATATTTTGTTTATTATGGTTGTTATATATATATATATATATATATATATATATATATATATATATATATATATATATATATATATATATATATATAATAAACAAATGTCCGATAGAGTGGATATTCTTATATATATGTGTGTGTGTGCGTGTGTGTGTGAATTAGATATTTAACTTAACTTTAACAATTTTTCACTCATATCGCTATGATGTCTGCACTGGGGCATCATGTCGCAGACATGTATCGTGATGTCCCACCCAGTCCTATTATCCTGACACCTGGCCAACCAGTCCTAACACTAACCTCTTAAGGCTGAGCGTCAAGAGAGGCAGCTGTTAGTACCATTATTGTAAGTCTTTGGTATGACTCGGCCGGGGATCTAACCCGCGACCTCGCTCATCAGAGGCGGACGATCAAACCACTAGGCCATATATATATATATATATATATATATATATATATATATATATATATAGATACTGTAAACTTATATTTATATAACGACTTCTGACGACTTTATCTGTACCTACTGCAAAAGCTGCCGCTATTTTTATTCCCGTCGAAACGTTGCACTATTACAGAAATGGGAGTAACGCAAACTAGTTATATTTTCATATATGACATCCATAAGCTCCAAATAAATAAATAAATAATATATATATATATATATATATATATATATATATATATATATATATATATATATATATATATATATATATATATATATACTACAGTAAATCCTACACAGTCTTTCTTCTTTTTATGTTACTGACATGATAATCAAATTAAATATTAGATAATAAAATGGTTGAGAATAGAACAACATCATATTTATTTTTCTAACTGTTGTAACAAGCTCCTTTTCAACAACGTACAACATTTTACACTTATATGTCTTCCGATAAATTATCAACGAAAGTAAAAATTGATGGCTCGGAACCTTGAATAAATTCTACTTTCGGTTATTCTGAGTAGATAAATGACTGTCTCTTTAGGAAAGAAGCCTAGTTTGTAGAAAACGGCTGTATATGCAAAATTGGTCATATCCATATTGAACTGATTAAACTTATCCATTATTCATTAATAACCGTTGTCACTATAAATTATACTTCTAACTGAAACCGAAACTCATTTATCCTCTAAACATAACTGAGTGCTGTCACGTTTATCAGTTATCAGGCTTCATTTGATAAAGAACGTTTTCAGATACTGTTAAGTTATACCAATTAGATCGTGCTAAAGTGAACTAGAGGAGAAGGCCATGACACTATGGCAACTGGATATCTGTGCAAGCAAGACAAAACTATATTAATCATTTACATAAGTAAACATGTCAATAAATGACACTCAAATGATCATGACATGTCTTTATACAAGGGTAAAAATAATAGATATAAAAAAGAAAACAATAAATTAAGTCCTTTATGAGCGACTATATTAAGCATGATTTAAGTATTTAAGTATCCATTGAAGTAAAACCTATCTCATTAATAATTTCAGAACCGTAGACGCATAATTATTCCTATGAAAATAAAGAATTAGACTAACCTTTGTTAACAAACATTGGCAAAGCACGTGCTAAGGGTACTTGAATATATATATATATATATATATATATATATATATATATATATATATATATATATATATATATATATATATTATTTCTGGAGCTATGAACTAGCGATGACTTGTTTCTGTCACATAATGAATCCACATAATGAATCTTGGTAAAACTTGTAATAATATGTTCCAGTAGCTACCTAGAGAAAATCAAGGGAATGATGGCAATACATTTTATCATCACATGACTGTTTGCCTGTCTGAATACTTGTATCAAATACAGATATATTACCGTCAGTTAAAGAATCTTTAAAATAAATGATTTTTAGATGAATAAGTGCCTGAAGATTATTTTTACAGTTGCGTTCATTTTAGTATTATGACAGACTGATTATTCGTTTCGACATTTCGACACTATTTATCATTCGTTTAGTATTATATCATATTGATCACTCATTTCAATGTTATCACAAATTGATCACTCATTTCATTATTATCACATAGTGATCATTCATTTCAATATTATCATATATTGATCATTTACGTCGCTGATGTGATATATTGATGAATTATTTCAATAGTATGACATTTAATCACTCATTTCAATATGGGGCTCCAAGTGGCCGAGTGGTCCAAAAGCCCTCACCGTTGCGGATCACAGAAATCTCATCTCTGTCTGCACGGATTCAAGTCTCAGACTCGGCTAATGTGGTTAATGGAAAAGCATACCGGTAGTTTCCAGTGGGTCTGTGGTTATCCAGCGTTCGTCCTCAACGATTTTTACTAGCCTCTATGTATAGCTATATTATGCTGAAAAAGTGTTAAACCCCATAACAGTAACAATTCATTTCAATAGTATAACAGACTGATCAATCATTTAAGTATTATATTATGATAATATTATGTCGTGTCGCATTTATTATGCACTCGTTGAGGTCTTAGAAGCAAATAAAGAAGTACATTATAATTTAATACCGAAAAGCTGTTTATATTTACTTGTTGTAAATATGTGTCATTTTATCCATACTTGTATTAAAACTCAGTCTCTGTATCTCTACTAGCATCAGAGAGGGCAAACAGACCATTTGCTGAAACGTCATTTGCTGAAAATAAAAGCTTCATACGAAATGGAAATAAATAAGGTCACTGACACTAAACCGAAGCCTCTAACTATACCGATAATTTTTCTACCAGTTTTTCTCTGGGGGATAAGTTTATTTGTGTTGCGTGATTTTGTTTACCCGCCGAACGTCTCATTGAGGTCGGAACCCTCTCTGCTGCTACAATTAGATCAGTATTTTTACATAAATAATGGCACCTGGTGCTAAATCTGATACTGCTAGATTAACTCGAGAGAGATTACAAGCATTTAAGAAATTTCTTTCTGTTCGTGATTCTGTTAGTTGAATACTTCAAGAACGTTAGGAATCTCAGGTAGAATTTGCAGAAGATACAGAACAATTATTTAAACCTATCACAAAAGTTACTGGGAGAGTAGCAGAAGCTACTGAAGGTCTTCTTCCAACGTCAAAACAAACTGTTGAGCAAACTAAAAAGATAGCAAGAAGAACTAAACAAACAAAATATATTTCAAACGATATTTTAGATGAAGTAGATGATACTCAGCCTGCTGACATGGATGATACTCAGTCCGTTGACATAGCTAAAGAAGTACTTGAAGATACTGAACAATCTCGTGTTAAAAAGGGTGATACATCCGAACAAGAAAACATTTATGAAATTTATAAATTTAGCGATGATGGTATTTCCCACATAATAAGTATTAAAGATGTAGATTCACCTATATTTGCCATGGATAGTTATTATACTAAAGAAGCTTTTTTGAAGCCTGTGTACTCTGATAAATATGTAAAAGATGAAACCTGGTACGTTTGGGTATATAAAATACGTTATAACCTTGATATGATCGATACAAAAGATGTAAGATTAGTTATTCTACTGGTGAAATAATTAACTATATTAGAAAATTACACAAACTATTAGAATTACAGGAACAACCATCTCCAACAATAAGTGATGAAGAAGCTGAACACAAACGAAAACAAAAGGAAGAAGATAAACGAGAGAGAGAAAACAGAAAAGATCCGCAATTTGAGAGAACTAGATAAATGTGGGAATCATCTTCGCCAGGTAAGAAAGAAGCAGAAGAAACAACTGGATATGGTTTTTACTCAGCTACTTAAGGAAGTGGTTTTATTACTTATCCTAGCAAAATTCTTTCTGACGCAGATAAATTAGAAATTCTGATTGGCGGAAAACGTGCTGGAAATAATTCAGCGGAAATAATTAATGAAATTTCTGATATTTTTCGAAGACTATTTACTGCCGGTATTATGGATATCAATGTTTATCATTCTCTCATTGATGAAATTGCTGATGATTATCACAGCGACTAGAAAAGGCAACTAATTAATCATCATGTAATTTAAAAATGGTTATACACAATGCACAATGTGGACCTGTAATGCTCAGGGTAGTAAACGTGTGATTATGAACTTAAAAAGCGATTTACGGAGATGGTCTTTGTGATTTTGTTATGGATTTAGTCAAAAGGATGGCTCCAAAAGCAATACCAATGCAAAACAATTAGGGATGAAGGTTATTGAGGCTGTTCGTTATATAGGTATTAATGCTGTTGGTAATCTTGCTGGTAGTGCGTTCTCGACAATTAATGATAGACTAGCTCGATAAGTACAAATAAAAACACAACCAGTAAAATTATCCAGCACTGAAGTTATGCCTGTAAATGTCAGTAAACTAATAAATCAAGCCGATCATTGAAAGCTGTCAGAGTTGGCTGGTGTTCCCATGATAGATAAAGAAAAGGAAAAAATATAACGGCAAGTTTAATAGCAGGAAGTGGTCTTCGTGTTAGACTATAACAATTATAATAAAATGTTAAAACGTATATCCGACCCAGCGTTCGATATGGACGCACCGTTTCTTAAAGATGAATCTCTACGCGATTATGAATTTTATCCTTATGACGTACGTGTATTATGAATTTAATTACAAGTTCGAGATACAAGCAGATATTTCTTACCTGCTGAAGCATTTATCTAAGTAGATGGTAGACTTAAAAGCAGATGATACAGCATACTGACGATTTTGTTAACAATGGTATTATGGAATTATTTAACAGTGTTATATGCATGATTGACGGAAAAAATATTGAAGCGTGTCTCGAAATTGTTGATATGGCTACAATGATATTGGGTGTGCCAAGATATTCAGTTGATTATTCAAGGATACAGTTGATCAGCGTGAGGATTGAAACGTAACGCTAAATACAACTGGGGACGCAGTTACTTCGATAAATGAAAATTACAACATTGAATTCGCAGCACGCAGATCAGTGTTAAATGACGAAGAAAATTTTTCATGTGCGATTCCATTTTCACATATCTTTGGATTTTGTAGAAATGTCAGAAAAGTTATATTTGGAGCTAAAAGCCACTGGCAATGATGCAATCTGACAACTTAACGCAGTTGATGCTGGTAAAGTAATACTAACAAAACTGTCATTGTGGATGTCGGTAATGACTCCATCACTTGCTGCAGAAGAAATATTACTTGCATTTATGAATTCAGGTGGTAAATCATTGTTGTCATGGTTGACAATGATTACATATAGCGTTCAAAGCAATGGGGCTTGGTTATTGACATGGCAAATATCATCACAACAAGGAATGTCTGCGCCACGACATATATTCATTGCATTTCAGGAAAATGTTAGAATAGATTCACAGGAAAAAATACAATGATATTTGATACGCTTGGAGTTTCTGAAGTTGCTTTGATGATAAACGGACATCAAGAACTATTTGAAGAAGTTTTGTTAAATTTTTAATTAAATCATGTAGCACGTGGTTATCATCGGTTAATGACATTGGGGGCGTGATCAAAATGTTAACACTGGCTTGCATATATCTCAGCGGGATTTCACAGCATTATATCCGATCTACAACATTATATCCGATCTATTGCTTTTCATTGGAACATTTAGATGTATTCAGGCAATCTGTCGTTGATATACACTTCCGAGCTCGTGTAGCTCGACTGCCCGCTTATG
Source organism: Sinohyriopsis cumingii (assembly GCA_028554795.2). NCBI lineage: Eukaryota > Metazoa > Mollusca > Bivalvia > Unionida > Unionidae > Sinohyriopsis > Sinohyriopsis cumingii. The sequence continues at coordinate 65,947,713 of CM068837.1, read as the reverse complement.
GTTACAGAGCAATCGCTGTTATTCAAAGCAGTGCTACTTGAAGGTGTTGGTGGACGAATGAGATTTGTTGAAGCACCAGTAGAAAATATGTAATTAAATCGCTCATGATATTAGAATATGTCGTATAGTCACGTTAATGTCACTTTGACTCCCGGTCAGGTGACAAAATTACAATAAAAACATGCAAGTAAATGCGGAATAAAAATATCACTAAAAATGGATCAAATTTATGATGGGGGTCCAAACAAATTATCATTAACCAAGACTCAACTTAAACATTTTTATAAGGCTTAAGAATCAAAAACCCGAGTTCAACTTCATCTTTCTCCTAGCGCTATGAAATATAAAGTTAAAGTTGGTGGAATATGTCCTCTTCGTGCAGCTATACCAGATTTAATAGCCGCTGCAGCTCCAGCCATTGGAAAAACAGCAGCACTTGTTGTTTTAAGCGGTACTGCCGGAAAGGTTGGAAGCATGCTTGTTGATAAAATAACAGGAAAAGAATATAAAAAAACGGAAGTGGTCTAAGATTACCACTAACCCATCATCGGTACGGAAAAGGTCTGAGACTTCCAGGAACACTTCGCAACTTTTACCTATGTCAAATTTCGGTTTACTCGATGCTACTAAAATAATAAATATAAAATATTTCAGAGGTGCTTTTATGAGAGACCAATTACAATATAACCAAAAGATTTAAAAGAGGTATTATTAATTTTGATGCTAATTCTGTTCCAGTAACTCACTGGGTTGCATATGCAATTGATCCACGTAGTTCTATTTAGTTTGATTCATACGGGCATCGCCAATATAATGTTTAAAATATGACAGACACGTTCCAATTTGGTATTCAACATTACCAACGCAAACATTAACTGATCCGCCAATATGTGGTCGTGAAGTAATTAATGTGCTTAATGCCAGATTAAAATCAACTTACCACCTCATAAGGTCGTGCATGATTATACCAGTAACCGCGTCGTTTTAAACCGATCGTATAGTATAATGGTTGATATTTGCGGAGGATCTTCTCTTAGTGGTACCACTAAAAGCAAGAAAAAAGATGATATTGATCTGTCAAATTATGTGACTAAAGATGGACTCGCTGATATTATGAACCTCTCTGGAGTTGACCAAGATAAAGTTGTTATTTTTCATGATAAACACTGCGTTTTGAAGACGAGTAATATCAAATGGAATGACATAGTTCGTAGAGTTATCGGTGCTACTACGGATAATATTCCAGTGTTTACCAATAAACGGTAAAGTCAGAGACTCGAGTATATCAATCGCAACTATTAGAAATGAAATTACAAAAAGTGTTGCTAATCGTTTGCGAAACATTGACGATCCCATGACCGGAAATAAAATAGTTGTTTTAAGAGATCCAACATCTGATGAAGATGCTGCAATGAATATAAAGTATGTAGACACAGTAGATGCTAAATTATCCACGTTGTGCACCGATTATTACGTTCAGGTAAATATGCTTTTAAATACTCGTAGAAATATTCAAACACTCAATAAAATCGAAGATGATTTCTTTGGCACCCCGTTGATTGTTGAAGTGAAACTCTTTGGTATTAACACAAAGCTCGGCGATATAAAACAGCTAGGTCAGACATTGAAACCATTAGAAAGAACTAGAAAATGATATAAATGGAATTCCTGATATCGTTAAAAAAACATAGTATACACAGTCGCGTTTGGTCTAGCATAATGGTCACCACTCAATAAAACTATTAAACATCGCACTGAGGTTACTGGTATATACAGGCTCTCAACATTCGGTGTTGTAACATTTATAATATCTACCACGATTTCACGGCGTAATTTGTCAGGTGAATTTATCTTAGTAATGTTTGATAAAAACGACGAAGTAACATTTACTCTAGAACCTGAAGAAAAAACCTCGGCTTGATTTATTGTTGGTGCCTTGAATTAGTAGCTAAAATGGCAAATAATTAAAATACATTGAGTATTCCGATCAACGTTTAACGTGATATTGCAGCGCAACATTTTATATATAATCAAGCACGTGAATGGCAAACAAAATTAAAAGATATCGTTGACGAGTATATAGTGAAATTTTAAAAAATATCGCACACGTGTAGTTATTGTTGATATAATTGTTTATTTAGCGTCTGCTGTTATTGCTGCAACCAGCTTATTATTTTCAACAACAACAATGATGACACCAGTAGTTGTATCAATTTGTGTTTCAGGTGCAAGTTATGATTGCCAGTATTCTCGATATCATTGCAAAACAAATATGTGCGTGTCAAATGCAAAAATGCATTACTATAAAATAACATTACACACAGCAACGTTAGCATACTCCAAATTATCCTCGTTATTATCAACGAGCCTTATTGATGGGAAAATATCAGATTTTGAGTTTACGGAGAGGATCAAAATTTAAATGAAGCAATGACCGTGATTGATTTAGAAAGTCAGGATTTGAATACTAATGTCAACTCCACTGATATCGCCAAGCAAGCTACTTCAGAAAATCGTAACGAACAGAACTCCGTCAAAAACTACGATGATATGAGTGAGGTCAACTAACCCAGAATTTAGTGTTAACCTTCCAACTGCAATTCCAGTGAAAGAGAAATCGCTTGCACAATTACGAGTATATTACAGCTGGCCGAATATCAGATCAAACTCGTTTGGTGGATTACAGGCGAATAATTCGCCTCTATCTGCAAATAAAAATAAACCAGATGGAACACCTGATTGGAAGTAAGTTTTCCGATCAGACAAATCAATTATGAATTTCAACGCAGAATCAAACGATAAGAGAAAACGAAGAAAAAATAGCTATTGCAGTTCACAAACCAACGGTATCACCTGCAATTGAAACATATTCTCCAGATTACGTTGTTGAAATTTATCAATCATGAATTTGATCTGTTTCAAGTTGGCCAGAAATTTCACCATAGTATCATGGTCCATCAGAACCAAAACGAAATGATTGCAACACTAAAAACAATTTATTATAACAATATAAATATTTTCCCGTGGAATGGAAATGATGATATGCATAATATCTATGCTTTTAGTGGCGACATAAGATACATTGACGTTTATAAAATGTATTCCGACCCTTTAATTCTGAGGTCAAACATTCAATCGGCAAAATACAAAATCTGTTTTTATCGTCATCACAACATTATACCGATGATATAAAACAACAAATCATTGAAACAATACAACATCTAAATCAACTGGAACGAGTCTTTAATCATGTTAATGACAGTTTCATAAGGGAAGTATCTAACAACGCTCTGTCTTTTCTCCGCCCTAGAAAACCATTTATCAAACATTATTAAATATCAGAAAAAGAATATGAATGACCAGGTAATTTTACATTTGTAACACCACAATTTAATAAAGAAGAACTAAAACATTCATTAATGAAACTTTTCCCAAAATCCTAGAGTCCTGGATAAAATTAGTCTGACCAGCATGTATTCTATGATATAACAATGATCCATACGGTGGCGGGCGTCATATTTTACCAGGAATCGTTAATATAATCTCAACTATTGCAGTAAATCTTGTATGCGATGTAATTGATGGAGCTATCAAATAGATCTTAAAAAAATCAAATCAAGCTAACCAAGGATATATTTTATATAAATTTACTCCGCAAGTACCTCTTGGATATTCGATTGCACAAGAACCTATTAATCCTGTTTATCTACGATGTGATATTAATTTATTATCAAGAATACATTTCACACTTACTAACCAGTTCGGACACTTAATTTACGTGCGTGGAGAAATTTTAAGTTTAAATCTCTACGCAAGATCATAACGATTTTTAATCTCAGTGAGATCAATTTATTTTATTCTGATGACAAAATAATTTTTTGTATAAAATTGTCAAAGAAAATCTATCAGACTTCGTAATTCTTGAGGGTGAAAGCCCCAGCGATTCTCTAATTGGTAGTGATCATTTTTCGATAAATTCTTGTATAACACAGATGAAAATGATGTTTTTCGTGTGTTTATTATCAGTTTTGTGACCATTTTTGACTTAAAGAAGAGAATTTATCAAACATTATCGATTTATCGATAAATCAATTAGATAATCGCTGGTGTTTTCACCCTCAAGAATTACGAAATCTTATAGATTTTCCTTGACAAAAATGACTAAAATAGGTGACAAAAAATAAAAATATAAGCCCAAAGTTCAAAATCATTTAAATATTTCAGAAAAAATAGAATCATTATAAAACAAATATTGTCCGTTTATTTTTTGATCTTACATAGTGTTTTACAATTAATTAAAACCAGGATGTATATTATATAATGTACCAGCACGTGAGGGTTTTCATACACGACAAGGAGGATGTACTTGAACACGCCATCAGAACAATAATGACAGTCTCCAGTCAACACAGAACACGGATACGGTAAAGAATAATTTTTATTGACGCGGGCACAATCAAATACGGCGAGAATATATTTCTTTGATCACGTGAGATAGAGATCAGATTCTTAATTATACACATTCCTGCATTAAATTTGATCAGCTTAAAACAAATATTGTCTAATTCTTGATAAAATATCAAATTTCGTTTGTTCTATAAAATCGTATAAAAATATATATTACAACAGAATATCATTTTTAGTGATTCTCGGGTAGATTAAAATTAAGGGGATACTTAATCGCGACATTGCCGTAACTTTCATTTTCATCACGACGTTTTCACTTTAGCTGTTTCACTTTAATTTTCAAAATTCTCAGTATTTTCCCTTTCACGATCTGACATGATCTTTCTTATCTGTCTCACGCGCGCGTCAACAAATTTCTTCGTTTCGTAGTCGTGAGCTAATTTTGATCTAATTTTTCTATCACGCTTGAGAGACATAAGAGGTTTTTAACTTCCGTATTTTACAGTTGCCAAAGATTGGAACATAAGCCTGTTGTATAATTTTCATGAACCTGTCTTCAGCTGGTAGTGTATATTTATTTTCAAATTTACGATTTTGTAATGATTCAAAGTCAGAAATACTTCTTTCTGGATCAAGTTGACTTTTTAAGTCATCTTTTTAAAATCTTTCAATGAAGAAATAATATCATTAATATTTTCGTAATTCATTTTATTGTATATAGAATAAAATATATTAGGTCATCATGGACCTATTATTAGGACGATACAACCTCCATGGGAACTTCTAGATTGCCAGACGACATTCTAGGAAGCTCAGAAGGCGACATATTTTAGAGAACACAACATAACATATACCTATAATCTTAATTCTAACGACAGCACAACATATAAGTTTTGTTTTTCTGGACGGCAAAAATACATATATAAGCATATTTACAGCATTGTATAAGCATATTTACAGAGTATATATACAATCTTAATTCTAAGCACTGTACAACATATAATATTAATTATAATGACGACACAAATACATATAATTTTGTTTAAAGGACGGCACAGATACATATAATCTTAATTCCAAAGACGGCACAACACATACGGGAGCTTTCTGTACGTTCAACATATTTTTACACACACACACACACACACAAACACCCATGATCAACCCCGAGAGAGTGCAAAAGATCACTCACAACGTGGTGATATGGTCGTGGTGGGGGTGAGTTTGTCTCTTGAAGTTGGAGGTAAGGCTGGGCCCTCAATTTTAAATTGAAAAATCGCGAAGTATTAGCAACCATCGACAGTTGTAAGTCAAGGGATTATGTCGCCAGAACCTCTAGTATATTATTGAACACTACAATACGCCACGTTCCAATTTTACAGATAATACGTTTTAGACATTCTTATAAAGATAAATATGCTGGATTGCCACATACAGTACTGATTAAAATTACACTTTGAATATCAGTGGTTTTCAATTGTAAATATAATATATACCGATATGTAGAAACAAAACTATTTCAAGTAATACCTAAGTTAAGTGTAAATATTTTATAATAACGCAAGATGAATTATATAATCAATTGATTGTTAACAAACAACGTTAACTTACTTGCTTTCTCTCCATTTTAACAGTAAATTTGTCCTTATATAATAAATTAGAATGTTTGTAAGCGAAAACACCCTGTCTGATATGTATCATTATAGGAAATAATACTGTATGTAACCTCGTAACGATTGGTTGATCTCATTCAATCCAAAATTCAACTTTATTCAAAAGGATCACTGGATTAGACATTACATTTATGTTCAAAATCAAGTTCTGTCGGTAATATCCAGACATGAAGCTTTCACAAAAGTCCGTCAGATGATGTCCATCGCTGTTCCATGTAAATCAAAGCTGAAATTAGTAACACACTCCTTAGTTTTATGTATCAATGTAGCCTTATATCAATCATGGATTTGGTCTTACTCTGAAATATTAACAGTATCATTGCCTAGTAATGCCAAAAGTGTCCAGATGTGACTAAAAAGTGTTTCAAAGTATTAATGAACATTTACGCAACACAGACATTGATTTTAAACAAGTTAATATGCTATTACGTTATTATTACTCTCTAATATATATAATTGCAAACTATAGTGTTCAACATAGCGAACTGTATGAACTGGTAAATGTTTCTCAAATGTGCTACAGACGTGTTATATATTTACCAGCATAATGTATTGCCACACATTTATTGTAAATTCGAAATCAACGAACTCTTGTTGACGAATTATTTTATCAGTCCGCTTAACCTTGTTCCGATCATACTTATGTTTGGATTTACATATGAAAACAAAAATTACGATAAACCACTTTTATAGTAAAATATGTTAGATATAAACAAGAAATATTACATTTATAAACCTTGTGTTTGATCATACATAGCACATGTAAAGGACACATTTGTAAATCATTCGCGTATTAATTGCTGACTTCCAGACAATTTCAAATATTATTCACGAATTTTTACATTAGGGTTTTATTTGTTTCATTAGGTCTAGTTGTTTTAAGGTCTTATACATTTGACCTGTTTTCATACATAAAAATGAATTTCACTCAGTAGTACATGTAGAAACCGTTATCATACTATAATATAATATGCCTCAAGTCTCACAACAAACAAATTATCCGTACATTACCATGTAAAATCGAACCGGCTTTCCTTGCAAACCGCTCCTATTGTATTTCCATTGACTTCCGAAGGTATATTGATCCACAAATAATTTGACTGATACAATTAGTCACACCCCATTGTATTGATGCCTAAACAAATTATATGGATTCATTCAAGGTAGATTTTGACATATTTCAGTTACTCAGGCAAAATACTTCATTAAATTATTATTATCCTTATTATAAAGTCGTTTGCGTAGATTGCAAGAAATATGTTTAAATAATTACTTAAAACTAGTCTAAAGAATAAAAATAACACTGAAATCGCTTCGTTCCGTTTCAGTGCTAACACGTTTACCATTGCAATATCGTCCATTTGATACTGTGATTAAACAATTTCTGTGTACTAATAGCATGTGGAAGACTGTCAAACAGAAAACGATCTTGTCATTCAGCAAAATAGTCTTGAAAATATATGTTAACATAATCAACAATTTTGTGATATCATCGGTTACTTGACTCGCCGTGATCAAACGCGATCGGCTTATATGAAAGCGTCTATATAACAGATATGAAAATCAGCTGTGTGAAAACTAAAGTTATGAAAACTTTCTTTGCAGTTCCATTTTATAAATTATAATTCATTGACAAGACGATTCATCAACGTCTCTCAGTCGTGAATTGACAAAGTAAAATGGTAATGTTTTATTCATAAAATAATTCAATTATTTCCGTCTATTTCTTCAAACATTTATTTGTTATGTTTTTCCTGGTCAAGGTTTAATGTTGAATGCAGAAGTACTGAAGGTGAGCTTTCCCTACCAAATATGGTCTTCATTATGTTAATCTTTATAAAAACTGCATTCTTTTCATTTATAATATAGTATATATCATGATGAACCTATTCCAGGAAGACGCGTAAAGGTTGTTAGTCGTAAAAGTACGCACGCTTTCTCGAAACGTTCACACGTTTAAATGAGTATATTTACAAATATTAATTTGCCTAATGAACGATGCATGTTTATATCGAAAATATTACTAATATATATGACTTTTAACTAATTAGTCCATTCATCAATGCCCTTTAATGTTTCATCGACTTAATTTAAATTATGTGTCTTTATATTTCCGTAGAGTTCTATAGCTATTACATTAAACTTAACCATGGCATACATGCATTTTTGGAACTATGCTATTCTGTTGTACATTACATGACAGAAGGCTCACAGCAGCTACTCATTAGTGGAGCGTATACGCGAGTATTGCTGTTTTGTTGACTGTAGTTCCTGCAGTGGGATTCTTGGAAAACTTGGCGTTGATAGTTGCATTTTTTAAGAATCGTCACTAATAGACGCTTAGTAATTTATATATAACCGGTATGGGCATTTTTGACTTTTTACACTGCACCATAGGAATGCCAGTGTTGACCGTATCAGCTCATGCAGCAAAATGGATTTTTCCTCGTGAAGGATGCGCTTAGTACGGGCTTATAACCACGTTTCTTGGAATCACACAAACCACAGTTTTAACTATTACAGCTTTACACCGCTACATGTCACTGCAATAGATTTAAAGATGCGAAAGCTGAGTACTCACGTGTCTGGATAATAACAATTCGGCAAAGCCACAATGAACACATGATGGCATCAAATACAGGAGTCATTCGTATGTCAAACGAAACAACACTTCGTTTTCTTTGAGTGTATAACTTTTACTCAGATCACATATGCCAATTTAGATACACGATTGAGACCATGCTGTGAAATATTCAAAACCTTAGATCGCCTATATGATTTCCTTAGAAGAACGTCAACAAAATAAGTCATCGTGAAAAATATAAAAGTCCTAAATTAGATATTAAGAGATAACGATCCAAAGAAACGAACAATTATGATGGGTACATAATTTAAAGCAACTAAGTAAGTAATCGAAACACGTATAATATTACGAAGAAACAATACTAATTAGTGAAACAAATTCCCTGAAGAGTGACTATCTTTATATATTTATTATCTTTTTCTTATGAGTAATAGCTAATAGACAAGTTTTTGATAATATCAAAACAAAACTGTAAAATGATTGTTGAATAATTGTTGACAAAACTCTCAAGATAAGTTTTGACTGGTAACTGGTAAGAATTTCAAAAATCTTTACCTTTTGCGGTATAAATATATATTGCTCTTTAAAAATAACAGCATTTGCTATTTATTCTTAAATAACTAATTTTATTTGTCTTTACTTTTTTCGTCATAACAGTTAGTACTTGCTTCTAAAATAAGACATTTATGTACAACTGATAGCGTAAATAGATCTACATTCTATTATAAATTTAATTTCTGCTTTGAGTCTCAGCTTCAAATACAAACTACGTGTTAACATCGATTACCTTAGCCCATTAGTCTCAATGATTTAATATATGGCCAGCTTAGTGGAAACCCCGTTTATGATCATGCAATTTGTCAGCTCAGCTAAATTATGTATCAAGTCCTAACACGTTTTGTGCGTAATTGCTTTTATAATGAGTACAGGCTGGACACTTTTCCTACGTTGGTAACCAGTATGTAGGTATGCAATCGATATATCACGTTAATTTCTATTAAATGTCGAGATGTATTGAAGTATGTTTTATGTTTAATTGGAATGCTATCGCGATATTCATCAACAACCGAGTTGATCACATAACATAGAAAGTCAAGAAATAGTTAATCACACATCATGGAAAGTCATTAAATGTAAACCTTTGCTACATCCCCCGATAAATGCCATATAACTAACTTTGACACGTCATTAAATCGGTTTAGGAATATAGCGTAAGAAGAATACATAACCTGTTATGATTATTGTATGAAGCAGCGACGAGTTAAGATACATTAAGATGTTACATGAAACCAGAGAAAAACCATTCAATCTCCTTCTTACATCCTGATCCGTTAATCAACATGAAACAGTTTCCTGCAGATCCGAAAATCGTATCAGCAATAGAGTCGAATGTTTAGCGGGTATTGTGGAAGGGAGGATGGCGGGGACTATTATCTGATGCATTTGATGAATTAATTCTCTGTGACAAAAGTGATAAATTGTTACAGCAAACGTGTTTCTTTTGCGTCTTAAACTGCTTGGACAACGAAGTCACGAGGAGCGTCATAGGCTTCAATTTAACCCGGATAGGCATGGAAGATAAAAGAAACTGAACGGCAGGAAAACATGTATACAAGTGGACAATCCGAGCAAAAAGCATTCAGTCTTATTACCAAAAAGGTAAGATATTTATATTATCATCACGACGTATACCTTGTGCATCTCTCTATTGTGTTCCCTTCTTCCCCCTACTATACTGATAAAGTTTTCCAGCTGATAAATATTGTAATATTATTTAACACCTCCCAGTTGCATTGATGTGCTGAATGTCAAGGCCACAGTTCACTGGCATTAGTGTCCTGCTTCTGTCTCTAAAGTCTAATGAAGATGGTGCTAAATTGATTATTTCTCAGCTACAAAATGTGTTGAAATAACCAATTTGCATCATTATTTCTCATTATTTCTCATGAGAGCCTATCGATCTTGTTTCCAAAAATCTGTATGTGAAATGTGCATATAACATCGTAAACTCCATCATGGGAGACAAACATATCTCAGCATCGAGTGGTATAACAAATTCGAACATTAATTAGGAGTCATGGAATATTTTGGAAATGTGGACCTGAGATTTTGAAATTATATATACTTTTTCTTATATTATTACTTGCAGGTGAGCAATGTTTAGCAGTCTACATCAAGGCATTTGGTTGCACTAAGAGGAAATCGAAACTATTTCAAAATATGTCTAGTGATTGTGGATCCTTTGCGGAATAGTACACACATCATTCGGCAAGAGGACATGCCCGACACAACTGTATAGTGTGGGTGATGACGAACAAGATGACATGTCAGATCTATACAACGTTCACACAAAACATGTATAGCTTAACTATTATATTCAAAATATTTCAAAAGGATTGCTTAATACGTACAAGTTGTTAAATTTCACTTGCATATTTTTAAGTCTGCAATCACAAAGGAATAATTTCTTTAATGTTTTAACCTAACCAATAAATGATTGCTGTCTTAATATGTTTACCAACAATTTCGCATGACTTTGAGATAGTATTGTGAGCGCAGATCCTTCAATCTCATAGATCATTGAAACGTATGTACTCCACAATAATGCTTACATTATGAATACTATATTCTTAATAAGTACACCTTACATTAGGCTCAATAATTTATGTGCATACCTGCCCATTCTATCCAATCATGTCATACTACGTTTCGCCGGCTTGATTTTAATTACGTTTGTATATCTGGATATAGAGACATCGCTATATGTATATTGCCGGCACACTGTACTTACAAGAAACCAGAATATCGATGAATCTTTGGAACTAAGCCATTCCGCGATACCGCATCAATGATGAATAATAGTTCGTTGACAGAAGGCTCCCAGCATCTACTCACTAGTGAAGCGTATACGAGTATTACTGTTTTGTTGACTGTAGTTCCTGTTTTGGGAATCTTGGAAAACTTGGCGGTGATAGTTGTATTTTTTAAGAATCGTCACTTATGGACGCCAAGTAATATATATATAACTGGTATGGCCATTTGTGATTTTTTACATTGTACGATAGGAATGCCAATGGTGACTACATCAGCTCATGCAAGAAAATGGATTTTTGCTCGTCAGGGATGCGTTTATTATGGGTTTATAACCACGTTTCTTGGAATCACACAAATCACAGTTTTGACCACTATAGCGTTACACCGTTACCAGACTCTGCTATTAAGACGTGTTTCAATATATAGATCAAGTCTATCTCGCTATGTGATAAGTTTGGTGGCTTGTTACTGTCATGGATTAGCCTGGGCCATTTTTCCGTTGGCAGGATGGAGTTCATTTCAAACAGATAAGGCAAATCTGTCATGTTGCATCAACTGGATGAGTAAAGCTCCGGTTGACTTGTCATACTTGATGTGTCTTACTTTGTTTTGTTTTTTTATTCCAGTTGTGTGCATTGGTTATTCTTCCTGTGGGATATATCTTTTGGTAAGTACATATAAACGTAAAGACGCAGATTGCAACAAATGTTTAACTTTTCTTTCTCGAAGTTGTGTTCTACAGTAGCCTGTTTGGGCTGATCTGACGGTAGGATTCAAACATGTACCATTTCGGTCGCAACACTGGCGCTCTCTCCAAAAGTACCCTCCTACAGCATCTTACCTTATGTGGTTACATCATTCATTTTACTCACAATATTCGAGAGAAGCAATTTGCAAAGCGCATATGTATCAGTTTTAGTTACTATATATGATGAAATTATTTAATTAACTGTTAAAAATATTACGTCAGTGTAAATTAACGATTTTGTCGTAAGCCTGTCAAAATCTCCAGTGATTAGTTTTATAATTTTAGAAAATAATTTTAAAATAGATTGAAGAAAAATAATTACAACACCTCGGCAGCAGTATGTTGATCGAAATCTTGATTTTTATTTAAAACACCAGAAACGACATAAATATCTTATATGCTATTAAAGTCTTTAGTTCTAACTTGTTTTTGAACGTCTTGTAGTTTATGTGTAACCAGTGTGGTCATTTGTGGATTTACGCACAACACAATGTGAATGCGAATGGTGGCCGCATTTACTATGCACAAATGAAGTTTTGATCGAGAGGGCCATTAGTATTACGAGTTTATAACGACATTTCTTGGAATTGCATATATCACACTTTTGACTAAATATAGCGTATGAGTGCTACAAGTCTATAACAGTTACAAATAGTTCAAAATGTAAATCGCATATATATATATATATATATATATATATATATATATATATATATATATATATATATATATATATCGCAAGGTGATCAGTCTGATCGCTTGTTTCTGTTTTGACTAATACTTTTAATGAGACAAGTAACACAACATTCAATTAATGTATCAGTCTCGAAAGGTAATGAAAGTACCATGCTCATCTGACTCTGTATTACCATAAGGCGCTTAGATTTTGGAATATGCTCAAACCTGGTTTACAAGAGTGCAATATATTAGATGAATCCATTTACTGCACTGGTCACTCCGTATTCAGGAATTAGGACACCTCTGTACATGTAGTGGTTGCATTTTAAGACATGTTACACATAAATTATATTTCCCAGTCGTATCGTTATAAACAACAGCTTTTACTACCTCTACCGTCTACTCCTTGTGCGCTTTTCCTCCGGAACTCGTGGCTATGGCCATTTTCCCTTCCTAGGTTTACATCTTCCTTTCTCTGAGTTACCTGCTTGTGTATACATCACCCAATAAAATTATATATTGTTTAATTGATTGACCAATATGTAAAGTGATTATGTCAATAAATTTATCAATTGCTTGATCAATCAGGTATTCGATGAGTCTAGTGCTCTCTATATAGCATTGCCGTAAAATATATATAGCATTGCCGTAAAATAGCAGCTATTTAAATCGTTTTCATAGGTCGTAGCAAATATGGATATTCCAGTCAGTAAGAAACAGTCCAATTATTAACATTCGTTTTAATGTTTACTCTCTTCCCATGTGACATTTTGTCGGATGTTTTATTTATGCTAGTGAGTGGACCATGTACTCGGTGAATGATCTTCATTCAAAGTATTAAAAGAAATTGTATAAAAAACATGCTATTTACCTCATGATTAGTTTCTTTTCAAGAGGTCATTACTTTCTATGAACAAATATTGTAAACTTACCATTTTAGAAAAAGAAGTGATCCATCAAATTTTTGACTTCCTCACTCCTTATCGTCGTTTATTAATTTTCGTACCAATTTAGCAAATAAAATGGATCAGAATGATGACCATTTTTCACAAAGAAAAAATATTTCATGTTTGCTATGTATAGATTATTTTTGTTATAAATTGGATATGTGGCATTGATTTTATCAGATTAAAAGTGTATTTTAACTAAAATAAAATTGTGTGATGAATATCAATGGGTTCGTTTTTGTATATGCTTTGTTTTCTTTTTTGTCTGGTGGGGCTCTGGGGTGTGTGTTATTTGATGGTAAGCGTATTAGTATGCAAAGAAAGTCCTTAGTATATTGCCTTCCCATATAAGTGATGCAATATAACAATCTAGTTCTGCAATGGTGGTTATCAACAGAGTCAAAACAAGCACTCGAAAATAGACCAAGCATGTACAACTTCCTCCAGGGCGCGGGCCATTTAAGTCACATCTCATGATGTACATAAGAGAATAAAACCAGAACACGGGCATGATAGTGTTAGTATGGACTTAGGTTGCACAGTACTGGTTGAGACATAAAGGATATATACTTTTCTTAAGTAGATATATGGATAAATCACATGGATAACATGAAAACATTGTACAAAATGTGGCAGTTCAGTCACAGTTTCCGTGATTCGTGTAGAAATCTAATCATTAAAATGTCAATACATGAAGTCCACTTTATTCTGTTCGGAGTTCGTTTCTTTCGGCATCTCGTGATAGCACGTCACTTATTGCATACATTTTATACTAAAGGTTATACAGCTGACACACCTTAAGAACTTCCGTGCCATGTCTGCTCAATTGTATAGTGGTGAGTGACAAGTTATAGCTGTCCCTTTAAAATAATTATCGCTTTAGGCACATGCAATAAAAAAATTCAATTCCCTCTGGCGTGTAATAAAGGCCGCTGGCCTATAATACGCATCCATACATCAAGCGGTACAAAACGATGTTATAGTGCGTAATAAAGGAACATCGTATTTATAAAAAGTAATATACATGAAAGCAATAATTATTGCTTTTTCGGATATAGGTGAGATACAAATATATACTGCACAGTAATCAAACAAACGGATTTAAGGGCAAGCCTAAAACTTGTGTGGAGCAAGGTCTGTGATATTGATCTAAAGTCTTATGTAGCAGGAGCCGTTGATAAAACGGTTTCTCTAATCTTTAAGGCTTTTATAGTAAACATTGCTAAATTAGTCATATGAATTTTAATAGTATCATTGTGTATAAAGGACCTACATTTTTCGAAAGTTAGATTTTTATATACAAAAGGTGGGAAAGTGTTTTCTTCGCATTTCTCCGTATAGCGGACAAGCAGTAAAAAAAAAAAAATTAATGTTCAATGTTAACCTTGCAAATCTGACACTCTTTCCTCATAGCAGATACATTCATATCTTCCCGTATTGCATCTGATTGGCAAGTTCCCCACTCTCAGCATAGTGATTTTATAACAAAGATCGTTATCTTCCAACAATTATATATATTTTTGACAAGTAAAGTATGTTCCCAATGAATTATAGAAACGAAGTCCTTTCATTGACATAATCTCATAAAGCAGCCTTTTGCCTGGAAATAACTTCACAGCGTTGGCTGAAAAATCAAAGAAATATATTTTCATCATTTACGCTTTTTGTAGACCAAAGCAAGGCCAAATCGAAATGTAAATGGAAGCTTTCTAACATAGTTAGACCAGCGATCACAATTTTGCTCCATCTAAACTGTAAAGTGTAGCATTGTTTTAGAATATCTGTCTTCTGACATTTTTAGAATTCTTAGAAAATATTTCAAGATACGTTTATATCTTATACACGGCATGATAATTCTTCCTAATTCGTTGTATACCAATACATTTGAAGTAGGCTTGGATGTACCAAAGACATATTTACAAAATGACAAATGAGCTTTTTCAATATCATTGGCATCATAAAACTCCCAAACTTCAGCTCTATAATTAAGTATGGGAGCTATCTTTGCTTCAAACAGACGAAGCAACCTAGTTACGTGTAATCTGCCAGCTTTGGAAGACTTTGTTTCAATATATGCACTACCTTCAGCGAATGCAAGGACAGTTTTCTGGCACATATCCAAGAGTTTTGTTGAAGAAAATATGCATCCTAATTACTTATAATATGATTCAATCTTTACTTTGGTATGGTCATAATACCACTTTTCGTAACGTCTGAGATACCCAACTCTGCGCAATATAACAACGCTTGTTTATTTCTTCTTCATATTTACCTTTAATTTACATTGTAGGCAATATCTATGCAACCTACTGAGCATAATTTGCAGAAAAACACAACCTTGGTTCACGCCAAATTGGCAATTAACCTATCTCGGTGTTAAGACTGCTGGACTTAGCATATGCTTTTACATCAATATAAATTGACGTGTTTCTTAACATTTTTCCACTAATATTTTCATTCACTAGTTTTTGTTACAGTAAATGTCTCTCTACCCTATCAAACGCTTTCTTAGTCAATACATTCTTCATATAATCTACCTATACATTTTCTTAAATGTTTACAAATTAGTGTATATAATATAAATATATTATTTGATGTGGAATACCCCGCTCTAAATCCTGCTTTATCCTAGCCCAATAATTCTTTTTCCTCCACCCATTCGTTTATTCTGTTATTTAAAATCGATGTTAACACCTTGCTTAGTACACATATTAGACTAATGCCTCTGTAATTGGAGGGTTTGCATCCCCTTTCTTCAAAATTAGTATCCAGATAGCCGTTATCCAATTATATATATATATATATATATATATATATATATATATATATATATATATATACATATATATATATATATATATACAAGTCTTAACATTCTTTAGAGGCTTTCACCTTTTAACAAGTCGATTTGACGAATATCATAGTCAAATTCAAATTATGCAAATGTAAGTTATCGAAGTGGACAATTATTTGTGTTCCCTGCAAGAGTAAATGGAACAATTTAGAAAACCTATGCATCAATTCTTCAATCTTGGTATACAACGTACGTGTCAAGAATAGATTAACATCGGAAATGTTCTCGAGATTGAGACAGAAAAACTTATGTGTGTGCGTGTGTGTGTGTAATATTTTCCTATTCGTCTTCATATATTGGATTTATTTTGTTTATCATTTATTTATGTGTTGTTTTTTTCTCTCTCTCTCTCTGACATATTTTCCTAAGCGTCTTCATATGGGTTTATTGTTGTTGGATGAATATGTTTGAACACGCAATATGTGTTGTAAGCTTATACAATGTGCACAAAGTTTTTCAAAATGAAACAAATAAAGTCTATACTACTTGTTATATCCTACATATGTTTAAATAATATAACACGTCACTGTGATTGGAAAGCTATTTCATGAAATTAGTAATACTCACGCGCTTGCAAATACATATTTAAAGATAGTATTGTGATAATAAAAAACAGGATTTATTCAGATATACAATGTTTGTCTTCACTTTGGAGATCAGCATATAACTGAACGGTCACGTGTGTATGTGTTTGTCAGTTCGACAGCTTGTCATGGCGTCTTCCTTGAACATGTGTATCCATTCCCGTCTTTGCAGTAAGTAGGGACGCTTACAAAATATGAAATTTAGTTGCAATTTGGAACAAGCAGGAATGGTAACATGATTGCACAATTATTTTCTTGTCAGTTCAACAGCACGGCATGGCGTCCTCCCTGGACAAGTGCATATCGCATCTTGCCTGGACAAGCGCATCCCCTCAGTTTTAGATTCCAGTCATTCAGAATGACCTGCAGTCTTCAAACAGCAGTACCTATGGACGAATACAAAATAAGCAATTTAGTTGCATTTACGTAACAAGGACGAATGGACGGCTACATAATAAACAGTGTAGTTGCAACTTGTTACAGCAAAACTGCATTTTTATAGTTGCAATTGCTCCAAATAACTTGTCTAAGAACAATTTTTTGCAGGTACGAAGGAGAGCTAGAAACAAGATATTTCGAGAAAGGAACAGATCCACTGCCTCTAAGCAGTTTTCTTTCAAGGTAGAAAAGGATATAGCGATAACAGTATTTCTCATGATCGGTAAGTACTTGTAGCGATTTCGTGAGGATACTGCAATAACAGAATTTCACATAAAAGTCGAGTATATAGTGATTTTGCATTGATATTGCAATGACAATATTTGACATAAAAATCGAGCATGTGCAGTGATTTCGTGAGGATGTTGCAATAACAGAATTTCTCTTAAAATTCGAGCATGTACTGTTATTTCGTATGGACATTGCAATTAAAGTATTCCTCATCAAAAGTAATCACTTACAGTAATTTCGTATTCAGATGGATTTTCTTCAAACTTAAATGTGTACTAGTTTGGTTATAAACTAAAATATAATTACTTGGAACGTGTTTGGTTGCATTTAATTTTTAAGACAGGCAGATGGGACAAGAACGTTTTACTTTCCGAAATATTTATTTCATTTGCAAAGAAAGAATAATGTGCATCTGTGATCGGTGAAGGAGATAATCGCTAGCTTTTCTGTATGTTTTAGATGTTAAAACAAATCATTGGTCGTAATTGATGGCCGATATGCATTTCCGATCAGTCTTCCTTACTATTGTTACATCGTTTCATAACCACTAACGGCATATACACTTGAGGACGCTAAACATTTGCGTCGAAAGTGAACATACCTTGAAATCAGAAAAGCTTCAACAGCTTCGTTCAACATTCTGACTGCCCAAGATGGCACTCTTTTTTTTCGAATTTTTTGTTGCTGGGATAAGTCAGTAAAGACAGTTGTTACGTCAGTTCTATGTTGGATGGTCGGCATTTTAAGGTTTGGAGACTTTGGGTACACAGCCGATATGGATTACAGACTTATGCGACTTTTCGGACCGACCAAAACACTAAAACCCGCATTTTCCAGTCATACCACATTCTGATTTCAACCTAAGTTTAACTGGGCGATTGTGGTGGCACAAGATATGGAATTTAATTATCGTTCGAAAGGTATCAAGTATAGGTCAATAGCCATGATACAAGCAATGAAGGACATAACACTCTCAAGAGGGCAAGAATACTGAAAGCAGTACTCCCATTTTTCGATCGAGTAATTTCTAGATTAAAATGTGAAACACGTAGCATTATTACAAACGATATGTTGTAATGGAATGGAATAAAACCAATTGAAAATATATAGTTTCATCCATAAACGAATGAATTTATTCCATGTGGCCATTAGTTCGTCATTTTTAACTTGATAACTGTCTCTGAATAATCCATTCCTACATTAATATTAAAACTGCTGCATTTTACTTAACACAGTATCGAGTAAAGAATTTGAGCAGAATCAATGCAGCATAAATAAAAACCGTTTCTCATTCTGTAGATCTAAACAATGCACTAAAATCATCTCAGGTAGAACAGAATAAAAATGTATGTCTTCGTCTGAAAGATGAATTTTCATACTCTCTACTCTACTTAGCAGGACGTCGCTTACTAGCACTGTAAAAGGTCCACAACAAAAAGTCAGAGATCATCAAAAAATGCGGCTTTTAGCAAGTAGAGAACCATGCCAATTGTTTTCAGCATGTATAAAATAGTGGATTTAAATGTTAGAGAGTCTTCCAAATAATTATAAAGTAAATAACACAGGTCATTTGATGCATTTATTTATTTATTTATTTATTTATTTATTTCTAATTGTTAAGTTGGGACTATCCTTGCTACAATCCACATCAAAAACTATACCAGAACATTTGTAATTAAATGCCTGGCAAATTTTTTTTAAAAGGACAAACAAAAACATAAAACTAACAAAGAAAAGGTTATTCAGGCTCAAGTCTTTTTTTTCTGGAATGAACTAAGGTATAGATAATTTCCTTTGTCATGCGTTAAATAAGGGGTTTCGTGGGAGTGATAAACAGGTCTTCACGTGTAAGGAATATTCCCACATCTCGTCCGATTGTCCGAAACGAAATGACTATGTTTAAAAACCTAGCGATTGTTCTTGAAAGCATGGGGTGATCTAGAGGCGACAAACATGACATTTCAGAGTGATAATTCGAGAAGGAATAACATTAGTATGGTATACCAGTCAGTTTCACATGCGGAAATCTGTCGTGATATTATTCAGTTGATCGGCACGTGTCTTCTCCTCTATCCCAGAGTACGAACAGTTAGCCGTACTGCCAAAGGTCACGAATTAACTATTTGTACGGTTATAGTGCTTAAGGATAATCTCGTCCGGGATGACCAAGTGTTCTGGTTGCAAATGCCTATTTATACTACTAAATCAGATTGTTAATCGTGTTCCTGTCGAGAGAAGAGCAATGGTGACGTCTTTCTGAATCGTAACCGCCAAATGTATGTGAATGGTCAATATATATATGACCTAACCACTTGAAATGTGGAAAGCTGGAGACTTCCAAACATGTCAAAACTTCATTTTCCCATTTTACAACAACTGTAAAAAGTAGGTCCAATGCGCGGACATAGGAAACGCCACTTCGTAGACTGAAAGTTCATGCTGCCGTGGCCAATACTAATTAGCAAGGGTATGATGCGTTATTGAGAGTGACTGCGGAGAAAATTGTGTCCACTATTTAGAACGTTTTTTATACAGTAAATGTTTTATATACAGGAAATGTACCAAGCTGGTGGGTAGAAAATTCTTCCAAACGGTCCCATATAATCTGCATGATGCACGAGCCTGGAATGGCGGGTACTTTTGCATGAAAACAAATATCAAAAAAAGAACGGAAATAACGGGTCTAATTTGGGGCACAAACAAATTATCTGGTCCCTTGGAGACGGCCCTATGACGTTAAGCAGGTAAAAAGCGAAATGGATTACAAAATAAATATGAGAGAAAAACAGAATAATACACAAACATATGCTAAATGGATGCAGAGAGAGGTCTGGTGAAATATTTTAATAGGGGTTATTAGACGTATATATATAAAAGTAAAAGTTAAAAGAATGACGAATTGCACAATTAATGTCTCCTATCGGATATATATGTATATATATATATATATATATATATATATATATATATATATATATATATATATATATATATATATACATATCCGACAAGAGACAGTAGTTGTGCAATCCTTCATTTTTTAACTTTTACGTAAGATTGCCATGATATAGGTCATAATTGTGCTTCGAAGCCGCTAAATACATACATACATACATACATACATACATACATACATACATACATACATATACATACATACATAGATGCATGCATAGAGTATGCATACATACATACATACATACATGCATGCATAGGTACATACATACATACATACATACATACATACATACATACATATATAAGAGATAAATTTAATGTTCAACATAAAAAGCAAGGTATATGTCATGTGTAGGGGGCCGAAGTTTAATATAAACATTTATATTTGCACCGACACTAAAAATTCCATGTCTGATTTAAAATGGCTGTCAATGAAGACAAGGAGAGCAATCTACTAGAAACATGTTTTTGTTAGGTGAATTTTAAAGCATGCATAGCGCACTAACACCGATGCTTTCTACGTTTACTCAGATCCACCGTCATCCCTACAATGCGTGCAGAAGAATAAAAAAGGGGACATCACACCGTCAAAAACTATATTGTTGGGTACACTGCTGATTCTAAAAATGTATTTCAGAGCCAGGCACACATTATCTTATTACAAACTAAGGTTGTCTTGTGTCAAGGTAAGAAAAGACAGTCCAATATTGAATTTTATACTAGGTGCATTGTATATACCGTGTTCACAATTCTGCTAAAGAAGTTAACCCTGCTTCATGAAGGTGAAAATTGTGCAGCGAAGAAGTACTATTTTACTTCAAAAATTTAAGAGCCCTAAATATCTGTATCATAAAAGCTGATCCAAAAACAAATTGCCAATCAGCAACTTAAGCCAGCTTGCCACAAATCTTGCCAGTTATCTGTACATTTTAGGCAGGTTTCACTTTTCTAAAAGTGCATTTTAAGATCCGAAAGATTATATGTCAATACACGCGATACGCGAGTGTGCAAGAATTGAGTTGGGTTAGTTACAGATGGAAACAAAATAACAACACCTGTAATACCCATCTGGAAAAAACGAACATTTTGCCAATGAAGCACTTGAAAAGCATGTCAATAATAATAAGTATTAAACGTTAGTATGTGTACCAGAACATAGTACAGAAGCAATGCATATGGTTTTTGGTGTTAAACGGAATCGCAGCAGGAAAACGGACTGTGAGATTTAGTAATGTAGATCATCAGACATGTTCAGCATGCCAAGCAGATCTGGACCACGATCTGGTTTTATCCGTTTATTTAAATCTGTTTTAAAAATCGCTTATCCGACCCTTGGCGTGCAAGACGTTACACATGACTGGTGTAGATGGTTGAAGTTTAATTTGCTTGCACTTTCAACCGTTTGTTACGAAAATGGCGTAAATGTTAGTACGAAGGGAAGCAGTGTTACTGACAAATAAATAAGTAACAGAAATAATAGAGTATATTACATGAGAACTATTTTATTCCAATAAGAAAACATGATGATTCTTTCCTCTCTTTTCAGGTTGCTTTCTTCTCTCTTGGACACCATACGCCATTGTATCCATCATATCAGCTCTTGGCAAGCCCAATTCAATATCTGCTCTCGGAACTACATTGCCGGCCATTTTTGCGAAATGCTCAACCCTTTGGAACCCTGTCATCTATGTGATAAGGAACAGCGAGTTTCGACGGTCCCTCATTGCCACATTGTCTAGATTACCATACAACCGAACATTTGCTAACATATCAAAGCGCACACGTTCAAATAATCCTCCCCATGATACACCTCTCAAAGTATTGAACATATGTCTTCTTTCTATGACTGAACTCAAGATTGAAAATTCAGAACATCATACGGTATTTGGCAAAAACGTTTCTGAACCAACCGAGGTTCCTTTTGTCAGAACAAATTCTATTTCAGAATACGTGCACTTTGAAACAGAATACGTGACGGGAGAGGTACATGTAGAATTGGTCACAACGGCTGTTCAGACAAGTAGCTCGCTTCAGTTTTATGCTGATTCAGTTACATAACCCACACTAAACCACCAGTTTACTTTTAAAATGAGACTGATTCAATAGCCTTAAATATACAATACCATCTTTAAGGAATCCGAGCTAACGTAATCAGTTGTATTTTTTAAAAATATTTATGTTCTGAAAATGTCACAAAATGATTGCTATTTCAAATTCGTGTCCAAGACTGTTTACGTTGTAAAACTAAACAAACGAAATCTGACGTTTACGAGTTTCGTTTAAATCCTCAGTAGGATGAGAATATGCAGTCTAACACGATTAATCAGGTGCACGGCCACATAGCACCTTTAAGCACCTTGTACTGTATAAAGGATGATGGACATGAACGACAGGTGGGTACGCAATTATCACGAAATCAAGTACAATTACGGAGTTAGAAGAAGATATGAAAACAAAACTTGAGATATGTCATAGACGTATGTTGACAGGCCATTCAAATCAGCAAAGGACTACTAAATTGTATATAGTTCTTAATTATTCATTGTTTTGTAAGTTTCCGATAGTTCGCAATATCATCATTAATAGCAATGTTAAATATTAATTTAGTTCATGAAATTAACTTATTTCTGAAAAGCACCCTTAATGTTTGTGGATCATAAAGTATGTCTCAAAGGATATTGTATTTTCAGCTTACTATAAGACCGATATGAGTGACGAACTGAGAAACGTGTTTATACATATGATTTTCTATTTAATGCACTTTAATAAGCTTCACGTTGAAAACAACGCTTGTTTGTAATGTGCTGCTATGTTTTCGTAAAATGTCTGTCTATCGACATAGGAGTCCGTAAGAAAACAATATTCTTCCTCTCTTAAATGTTCGTGTTCTGTAATTAATTTAAATAAAGGAACGACTTCGAACGCATTTTTACCTTTATTACTTTTTCATAATCTAAGATCTTCTGTTTTTGTTAGCTGTCCTGAGGCTTATGTTCTTTCTTGATGCTCATTTACTGTCATATTCTTTCTTTTGTTCATATTGTGTCTGACATATTTAAACGACATCGTATGTCACACATATCAATACATAAGTTATAGTTCTAGATTTGCAATTAATGATCTGTATCACTTTACAAAATCTTTGCCACGCAAATAATTGGCGTAACCGCTAATTTCAAAGGAAGATTGGATAACCACAAAAGATATATTCGAGATACTTCAATATGAAACACCCAACTTAAATAGACATACAGCAGACTCCATCGTGATGCGTCCTATGCAATCTAGCTGGCAGTTGACCTATAGAACGCAATCGGATGGAATTATACTGGATTCCTATATGGAAACTTTGGAATTTTGTTAAATTGAAAAGAAAACAAGCAAGCAATCTTACCCAGAGCAGTGTTGACGATATCACAGTTTCTGGTGACACGTTTTCCTCGTGTAATACTTCTTGACACTTTACTGGAAATTATTATCGATGTCATATTATTAATTGTATTATTATAAAAGAAATTATCTCATTTATGCATAAATTTAATGGAATATGCTTTTAGTATATATTGTACTTGTTGATCTTAGAAATCGTCCTTTGAGGCTTGCCGTGAATGTTGGTCTTTGGCTTTAAGGTAAAATATATTTTCTTTCTTATAATTTCAGAACAATTATGAAAAATCACGATTCTAAACATAATGATTAGCGTAGAAATTAGTGAATAAAATATAAAACCTGCATCATTTTAACTTAAGTGTTCTAGATTTTATGTTTATGTAATTAACACGATCTTATAAGTACATCACTTTATCTAGTTATAAACATTCGAAGGAAAATGACTAAATCGTCAATAATCTGAATGAATTACGATCAAGTTTACAGGAAGTCGAAAAATAATCATACCACAATTTGTTCATAATTTAATCTCTTCATGACCTTGGGTTATCTAGCATCCAACGTACCCCGTTTTCAAATCCACGTGATCAACAAGATTAAATATATTACGTCATTTTCCTTAGTTTATTAACGGTACGTCCTGCAAGATAAAGAATGATAAGTGTTTTTTATCCAATTATAATTTTTAATTTAGTGCTAATGTGTCTAAAATCTATTTGGTCACTAGTGCATGGTTTCGCATTTTATTTTAACTCGTTTATTGTTATTGTGAGTCACAATCAAAACTTATGCTAATCAGGTTTACGAGTGTTACGTCCAATACTGCTTCTATTTTCAAGTTTGTCCTCAAGAGTTTGTAAAGGGCACTAATCTCTATAATGCAATATATTCTATACGATAAAAAAATTTCAAACAAAGATGCATTTTTGCAGAAGATATTGTATGTTAATAATCCAGCAACAAGAACGCAAACTGAGAAAAAACCCATAACATCGATTGGTTACATAGATGATTAGTTTCCTTACTGGATCTTTTGTCCTGAACATGCAATGTGTATGAAATCAGAGTCATTAATCTCTCGAATTAATTATCTAATTATACAAGGTCTTTTTTAATTTAATATATAGTGGACATGCTGACGTCACGACAAAAGACGTTGGATTATGGGAAAAAAATCGTTAATCTGCCTCTTCAACCAGTCGTACCTGATTTTGAAGACACAGAAAACAGACAAAAATGGTTCAATGCTTGAGACGTAATATTTGACTCTTGACCTTCTGAGGCAAGAATTAACGCCCAAAATGTAACATTTAATATTCTTTTCTATTATTTTCGATAGCTCATATCAATGCTGATGGTAGCCACATCACATTGTCATAGAAATGATCCGACATGCATTTTATTTTTAATCAAAACCTCTAATACTTAATAAATATTTTTTGTAATCTAGATTTCGTAAACGCTCTTGAAAACAGCAAGCAAGTTGCAACTTCAGCTCTTGACTGAATGAGATATAATTATGATGGTGATTACCATTTACATAATCTGATCCGATATTTCAAAGAACAATAGTTTACTGCATCAAATCAAACAGTCTATTTTTATTCCAAGTTCAGATGCATAAGGAATAGTTATCCCTTATCTTACAGAATAAAAGAGTTCTTCTTATGCAACCGTGTAGAACAGGACACATATACACGAGGGTCAGAAATGCGTTCCCGAAGGTGGAATGTTTATTTCCTACGCTGATGCATACTGAATTCTTTCTCGCACATTCATGAACTAGAAATTAGGCTCCAAGTATAAATGCCATATCAAGGAAGACTTATATAGGTTTCAAAAAGCAAACCACCTGTTGAAAATACCCTTACCCTCTGGTATAGCGCGAAACGTTTGGTGTCAAGTGTATTTGATAATTCAACACAAAGTCTGGCTTCTATACCTTGCGTACTGATACGTATGCGAACAGGTAAATCACAAATCCCATAGTATCTACAAGATTAAATCAGACAAACCAAACTTAGTGAAATACATTTTCATCTAGAACTGAATAACCCTTCAAACATATCAATGAAGGTATTATTTGTTTAATATAACAACGACAACATAACGTTCTCAAGTCATAATTGGATTAAGAAGTTGTACATATTCTTGGTAGATATTTGCGAAACGGCCTGTTTGTGAGACACTTTCCTTCATCCACTGCGCGTTTTAGGTATTGCAAATAATGTTTCTCTTGAGTTTAGTGAAATAAAGTTTAGCTGATAATGGAAACCAACCAGTTTGTTCCCTTTTGTGTGCAGTAAAAGGTTAAAACATTTCGCTACTTATAATGCGAGGAAGAAAGAATTATCTTGCAACTGCGTTGCAAAGGACCATCGCGGTGCGCATATAGGATTAAGTGAGTACTAGATTAATGAATTAAATCAGTATGCACGTTCAGTTATCTAAACATGTGACCGGGAAAATATTTACTTAAAGTGATAAAAAGTAACGATTTTGACTACAAGTATTTTAGTTCTTTCATACAACATGTGTCAATAAATGTTCATAATGAAATATATCCTTCGACATTTTAAGTGCATTCAGTATGAAGCAGATTATTGTATAGAACACTCAAAATACATCAACATTGGTACATAGAATTGCCAATATAATTAAAGCCAACCCAAACCTGATTAGATTGTGAAATATCAATATACAATACAACCACAATAAAATCTGGATTAACTGAATATCAGATATTCACATTCTCGGCATCCCTCGAATGACTTGTCCAGTCTCGCAACACAGCCTGCTCTTGTCTAAAATCCTGGAAACTCAAACAAAAGAACAAATAAATAAAATAATTAATGATTCGTAGCACTTCTAATTTGGAATGTCATTCTCGAACCAAGATAGTTCTATTCGTTTTCGTTTTTATTCTCGAAAATCAGAAATTAATATTAGATGTATTCGATGTGCTGTTTGAGTTAATCTCGTTTCGTATTCAGTTTATGCACCTCAAATTCAGTGTCATATGACTACCAGTTCAAAATGCATTAATGTCTCTTCTTTTACCCTCGATCCATGTAATATATATCTTTCATGCATATTCCTACTGGATTGGCTTTTCCATAAATAGTTCATTTTTGAAAGCATCTAATTCAAATAATGGATAAAAGAATATTTAGCGCGATCATTTTAAAACTGCTTCTCAAAGATGACGATAATTGTATTTGTATTGTAAGCGTACTCTCTTTTCTCTTAAATAACATGGAAATCACCCAAGTACATTTCACATCAATTTAAAACGAAGGCTTCATTTTGAAGTGGAGATAATTGCCTGGAAAAGTTTAAAATATTACAATGACACACTGTTAAAGATTTTGCGTTTTGGGGCATGCAAGCAATATCTTCATTTAAAATAAGTGTAATTGCTTTTCTTATATCAGTTGTTTAGTGCAGTCCCAGCAAATAAAGAAAAGGAAAAGCCAATATAGTATACAGACTTTGTAACGAAATTACATAAGTCAATGGTTATGCCTGCACCTGTCTGAGGTAAGAAAATGTGTGTCTCGCAGCCTTAATCTACAGCCAACCCCAAATTAAAGCCTAGACAGAATGTCAATCGTCCTCTTTCTGAACGTTTCGTTTTTAATCGTGTGTCAGCCTCTAAAACCGCCTGACGTATATCATGAGCAAATATTAGTTACCATATGAAGACAGGACTATAAGACGTCATATATGAAACACGGGCGATCGCAACTATTATCATTCCCTAATTCGAGACTCTGGTAACAATTATACAAGGTAGAAAAAAAAAAACAGTTCTTCAAAAAGACTATTTTCACGTCATAGAAGACATTTTAAAGCATACTGTCATTTAAAAAAGTACACGATAAACGAAGAAAGATAGAATGTTGCAAAGAGACGTCGACAATTTTTAATCAACAGACAACACATAAATTGAATTGCATGCAATAGGAAATGTCGTTGCTATGTTATTATATATATCAGCTATTGATTGATTGGGAATGAAACCTTAAATTAAACGTGATGTTGCTTTGATGATTTAAAAACAAATGCCAGAAAGGCGAGAGACAAACAGGAATCGATAGAAACTCGTTTTCGTGTGTGAGATAATGTATGTTTTTCTTCTTTCCATGAACAGTTATTTCAGGTAACTAATTTTGAGTTTAATATTAATTACTTGTGTTTACTTATCGTTTCAAAACACTTTCAAGAACGAGGGCTTCATTTCTCTGAAACATGTTTGAGTAGCTTATCTCTGGCAACAAGTGTTGTACATCCATTAATTTCTACATTATATCTTCACCGAAATAGCATCAACATGAAGACGAAAAGCACACGTTTGCTTTATAGGGAAATATATTCATCAAACAGTCACATGTTACGCGCTGCACCTTAGAGAAATTTCAATGCTTTTTAGGTCAAGTACTTTCTCAAGATTTAATACTCTTCATTAATTATATGTCACTATTGAATTAGAAGTTCAAACCTACTCAGTGTAATCTTCCTGTAGTTTTACACATCAAATATTTGCTTCTTGAATGGTTCAGGTCCCTAACAACAGTCAGATAAAAAAAAAAAAAAATATGGGTTTCATACGATGAACATGGTTCATTGAAGAATGGTGTGAAGAAAACGGACCACGTTTCGGTCGCCGATGTAATTAAACAGTTTAATCTATTCCTGTGTCCGGGTCTTGTACATGTTGAAAGCTTTAGAAATATTGCAAATTACTGTTTTTTGGATGGATATCACTCTTACTTTAACACCCGCATGGCTTTTTTTATAAATACTATAGGTTTACTGTTATATGCGAACCATTGTCAAACATCACGAGACACAATTGTTTTCTTCTAAAGTCTTAAAAGTGAAAACGGAATTTAATTGCATTCTAAAAACGTCGGTCTAGTCCACTGTAATTGAAATAAACTTTCACTGTTATTTAAAAAGTGCTGATTCCATTTGAGTGGATTTCAAGGTTTCAGCGCCTTCGTCTCGAATTATATATTGATTACAGTAACTTATCTTGACATAAATCAGATTCAGATCTACTAATTAAATTTAATTCACAGTAGCGGGTGATCAAAGACAATTGTAATATGTGTTCGAGTCTGACGCAGCTCAACTCGTAGTCAGAACACATATTGCAACATATACGCTATGAAAGCCTAGTCCCAGTCTGCCCATCTTGAATGTGTATGGAGAATTTCTTGAGAAGAAATAAGTGATCCTATCCCTTAAGATTGTGTTCAATGTGTTCAAAGCACACTTTGTTTTATGATTAAATTCATTGTACAAAAATAATACATATTAAGACCGCCATCAAGAACCATCATGTTCAGTTCCCTCTTTTTACCGTTTCACTTGTTTGCTGGATTGTGGTTTTCTTTCATGTTCGTTTTGATTTTGTTTTACATCTTTGTGGTTGGCGATTGGTGTTTATATTTATTTTTGTTTCTTTTTTATATCTTTGTCTTTAATTTGATTGGTTGTATTGTTAAGATCCCCTTTTTTACTCTGCCATAGTAATGAAATAAGAAGCATGCCGGGAGATCAAGCTGTACCAAAACCATCATACAAAACAAAGTTTCAGGCGCATAAAAGCACACAAAGAACCAATATTCCGCTAGTGTTTAAATATGTATGCATTATTAAACAAAATCAAGTTGCCACAGAAACCATGTTGATAATAACTTACGTATTTGATTGTTTTAAAGGTCCACTGTAGTCAACACAGATTAGGCGACAATAATACGTTTCCGCATATTTAAAGCACTGTACATTTTGCGTCATTTATCTTCGAACTCTTTTAAAGGTTTTTCATCCATGCATAT
This sequence comes from Sinohyriopsis cumingii, assembly GCA_028554795.2. Classification (NCBI taxonomy): domain Eukaryota; kingdom Metazoa; phylum Mollusca; class Bivalvia; order Unionida; family Unionidae; genus Sinohyriopsis; species Sinohyriopsis cumingii. The sequence goes on along the minus strand of CM068837.1, from coordinate 65,917,561 downwards.
ATTCTCAATGGATCACTGTTGGCCATTTCAAATCAAGCATTCTGAGTTTTAAGCATTTCAAAGGGAGAATGGGAAGAAGGCAGATTTACGTTTGGCAAGTGTCTTTCTGTTTTAGACGAATGCCTTTTTTACATGGCAATCGTCTGTGCTGTGACATTACAACTATCTTGCTGGATATATAATGACACAATTACGGTTACAATACTCAAATATGTTGAGGCATAATGACATATGCTTGTTTGAGACTGTCTTGCCAGCCTACATTATGTGTCGTTAAATCTTTTGCATGGAATCTTTTGCGCCCAATACAGTCTTTAAAACAATTTGGTAATTAAAATATATACCCGAATTTAATTTAATTTTCCTTCTAGTTCAGTCGTATAAGTCTTAGTCTCATACTGTCAGGTCAGTATAGCTTTTTTCTTTGGTACTTCCATAAAATCACGCGAAGTAATCGTCATTTGCAAAAAAGGAACTTTCTTGTCAAAAGCATGTGCTAATTGGGATGTGCCATAAGATATATAAGTATACCAATAACGCCACCAGATAACGAACTGTTTGATTATGTACTAAAGTTTATTTCGAAGCAGTGACAAAGTACATCAGACCTCCCATTCATAGCATAGTTAAATGCATTATTTTGAATATTTTTCCTGTACTTGAAACAAAACGCGCTCATTGCACAAGATCGAACGCTACCATTACAGTTTACTGAAGCAAACTCTAGAATTTTAATTTGACTCTTGTCCATAATCCATCAACACCACTGTCATGTGACATTTTCCTTAATACCACAAAGCTCACCTTTGACGGAATATACTTTGTTTTCTACATTTTTTAGATGCGCCATGCCTTTGTTCTGACATCTTTCCATATCCTGGAATTTGGTTCCGTGTTTGGATTATTTCATCATTCTTCCATTTCGTTAATCTGGTTTGTAGATTCCGGCTGCCATACATATATCTAAGTTTCCAGATTAACACTTGCCTTTCGTGTTTAATGTTGGGTTCTTTCATGTAGGGAATTTCTTTTCCTTACAAAGAGGCTGTCAAGCCCTCACAAACTGTATCAATGATGTAGCACGAGATGTATAAATCGTTCATTAAATGGAAAAGAGGCTTGTCAACTTTTAATGAAATACAATACAACGAGCGGTACATCATTGATACAGCGTACATTATATGCATACGTTTTATTTTTACCACATACAGTCACATATTTGCCATTTGAACGGAGATAAAATTGACTACAGACAACTGTATATTGACCGCGTGCATGAACTCTTGCATCCCGGCCGAGGTTCTATGCCATTTGTGGCTGTTAATAATCGCATTTGCATACTGATAAGACGTTGTAATAGTGATAGCGTATCAGCTCTAAATATCGGTTTTAATGATATACATAATTAATATTATTGATACATGTACATGTATTAATCTCATTGAAGTATAATTGTTGTATTTGTTATTTTAATAAAATATTATATTTTGTCTTTAAAGAAAATATATGTATCCAAGATATAAAATTTCGGTAAACCTAAAATACTCACGGATTGCACAAATTTTTAAAATTGACCATTATTTCTTCAAACTTTATGTTTGTTTAATTTATATTGGAAAATAAGCAGTTCTTTAAAATATATCCTACTATACACACATTGACATTCAAAAATTATTGACAGGTTTTGCCTTACTTACCATACCCATTGAAAAATTATTGACAGGTTTAGCCTTCCTGGTCTCTTTGGAGGGTTGATTTGATAATGTGTTACAAAACTCACCTGGATTAACAGAAATCGCGATCCTGCTATTCGTGGTCATTTGTATTACTGTAAAAAGAGAGCTATAAATAATCGCATTAGTATTATATATGTTCGTTCTTCTATATATCATCTTATAATTTATATTAAGATTTTAAATATTGTTTGTGAAATTATTTGACATTTCGTTTATAGAAACTCTCGTACTATTGTTGCAAGTATTTCATCCAGTAGAATATTAACCAAGAGAGATAACTTCCATCGAGTCATTCGTTTGACCTAAATTTGAGTCTCTTCCCTTACTACGATGAACATCGACGCAAAGCTAGTTTTAAGGCCTTACACGGTTACGTTATAGAGTGTGTGATTTTTGCTGAAATTATGTGTGTATTCCACATCATATTTACTGAATAAAACGTTGCCCACATTCCGTTACCACGATTGTTTTGGGATTTAATAAGTTACGATCCGACGCCGCGCTGGTAATATTGTTGATGTTGTTGTTCTTGAGAGTAAACCACATTCTGAAAGATTTGCTTTGAATTCCAGCGATGGTAAAGATACTCGGGCATTATTGTAATCTCTCTGACGGAGGTTATATTTTCGGTTGCTAAGCAAAGGCAGCACAAATGCCTGGTATTGCACAGGCGTCGCTAGCACAAATCGCCACGATGCTGTGACTTTCAGCATCTGAGGCTGCAAAATTAAACTACGGTCATAACACGAGGATTCTTTCAGCGCAGGTGCTAAAAAACCAGGACCTAGTAGATTCGCAGTGTACAAGGATCACTTGACAGGAGTTGTAATCTCATGAGTATTATTATACGTCAACATATTAACCAGTAATTATCATTCGTCTAAAATGCGCTCCTGCACTCAACTTTCATCCATGTTGCTTTTTAGATGCGGCACTACACATTAACCCGAAGCAAGCACCCCCACCCCGCTCCCACAGGGTGTATGTCTTCATGCCATTAACTATAACTGACTCTCCTAAGTTTGCGGAACTGTGATATATTCCAACATATGTAACAAACAATTCATGTCACACACCGTCATCAGACGATCTATATGTACTAGCAAACAAAAGCTAAAATAAATCTGAAGCTTTACATCTCTACTCGAATACAGAGGAAACAAAGCCATGTTGATTTGTTTAGCAACTTTATTGAAACAATTCAAAACAAAAACGTGAACAAGTTATATACCATGTACACACGGAAATGACATATATCAATGATGATATGAAGAAAACAATAACAAATTAACACACTGTTCCACAAAGATGAGAATATTATCGATAAATCTTCAATCAGTTGAAATAAACAATTACTATTGACAAAGGCTGACTTCCCACATAAACTAAAACTTATAGTGGAGCTACTGTAATTGTAGCTTTTCAGTTGACTGTCCAGATCTATCATTTTAATGAAGCATACTGAAAAATTACATTATCATTGAATGTATTCGTACATTTTTTTCTGCAGTTTTTAAGACTGAGGGAACTTCACACATGTAGGCTGTCCTCCATATATATTTGTCTGATTGATATGCACTTTTATCGTAAGGTAGTTTATAAAACTGACTTACATAAGCAATGAATCATATACCGAAGTATTACGTTTTAACAATTAGCAGGGTTGCGTTAAAATTTGAACTGCCTCAATGTATATCTGTATTCGAAATTCAATATTACCTAGCGCTGTATGTATGAGTTGTTTATAAATAAATAAATTCGCCATTCCATCAGCATTCAGTCTGTAAATAGATATGGTTATGATTTCGTCTGATGTTTAGACTCCATGTATGCATATGTCTTTCTACCTGTCCAATGCTTGTCTGACATGATATACTTACATATGCACTGAACCATTTGTCTCAATAGTTTCCTCTATCTACGGGCGAGGAACAACCAAACAGACGAGAGGCAAAATAATGTATTGATATAGTTTTTTAATAATATGAAATCGATTTATACAAGCACTTTATTTGAACAGTACCTTCCTGTAATCTTGCCCGGTATATACATAATTATATATACAGAGACAGAGATAGATACATAAAGAGAGAGACAGAGACAGAGACAGAGAGACAGAGATTTGAACAACAATATTTCCAGTAGGTGAAGTTGTGCAGATGTGCGGAACACGACTGGTTCGTTTCCCCGTTTAGTCTAATATGTGTTAATAAATTTAGAGTATGCGCATATGTTTTTAGCTCTTCGTTTCAATGAATTATCAGATGTTTGTGATTACTTGTTTGATTAAGGGAACTCGGTCTTGGGAATATACAGCCATTTACTAGGAGAAAACGTCATGGAGTGAAGTGTTAGTGAGTTTTCATTAAGCCATGGTTTGTCTTTGGTGAATTCAGTCAGAACCGCATGAGTGTCCCTGTCGTTCAATAGTCCCTATTGAAATCTAGTTGTGTACATTGGTTGTGTGGCTCCAGGTGCAGTATTTATGATTGGAAACTGATAAGGTATATAATGGAATAAACGAGAAGTGACTGTTCTATTTTCGGCAGGTACCGTTTATATTGTCATTGTGGCAACTTTGATGCAAAATTACAGGCGAAATATGGCTTAAAACCATGATTGGACTGGATAAGGTGGCGTAGTTAAAATAGTTCCCTGTGATATTTGGTTGTGTAGTATAGTTTCCAGCGTGAAATGCGGACGGTACGATACGGAATGTTAACGAAGAAAAAACTAGCAACTGTGCGGTTGATAGACAATATGGAAGTTGTGAGATCTATGTTCTTGTATTAATTAGAGTAAAATTATTATAGTATGGACACGTTGGACTTTCCAATTAACAACATAACAACAGTAGTTGTATAGAGGTCTTTGGAATTAGGGGAAACTTATGACTTCCAGCGGAAAAGTGCCAGGGTTTGACATCGCTCGGTCAATAACAAGTACAACCCCTTGGATTGTTACAATATTAACCTTGCCGCGTCCTCTGTACATTAATGCAGAATGTCAGCGTAAACTCAGTTGAGTAATATACACTCAGCTATAATTTCGGTGGCGAAGTTATACCCACCTAACTAACGCTGAAATATATTTGTTTCGATATAATAAGTATTTTCATTTTTTCTTGAGTCTATTAAATACCATGTTCCTAGTACCGAATTCAACATATTCGAATTTACTTTATCTACTCCGAATTGTTTCAAAGGGATTTAACCCCTGCAATCTTAGAGTTAAGTATATATATCTGTTATTACCGACCTTCATGAAGAGCTTACAGTCAGACGTTCATCAAAAGTAAGCAAACAAACAGGTTTCAGATTTAGTGCCCGCCCTATTATAGTAAGTATAAAAAGACACATCATCATCATCATCATCATCATCTTTATTTCCTTCCATGGAAGATTACATGATATAAGAATAAATCATCTGAATACAATCAATAAATATTAAAAAAAAAAAAAAAAAAAAAAAAAAAAATGATATATATTGGAATACAAATTCTTACACAATATCAATCAACAAAGTGTTCGTCAACTCATAAGTTGCAAGTTTCAGTACCTTATTTACAGAAGATAGCTGCACACTGCATGACAAAGTATGCTGCATACAGGACGAATAGCTTGGAGTTTTCTTTGTCGATTACTCCTGATGGTAACCTTTTACCTAAAAGATATTGTAGTTGCAGCTCATCTTCTGCATTAAATAACGTAATGTGCAGGCTCAGGGGAAATTTATCAGTAAGGAAATCCCAGAAAGAATTTCGAAAGTTCGACATATAAGGACAACTAACACAACAATGAAGTATCAAGTCTGTATAAACATTCCCACATCTAATACACATATCAAGCTGTGTTTGTGGAACAGCAGCCCATAGTTTAGCTACATATGTAAATACCTTAGTGTGTTGTCTAGTTTTAGCCGACTGCCACACTGAGGCAGGTCGTAAGTATTCGTGTATCGAAGAGAATCTATCAAAATCTGCTTGATTAGACATACGAACTCTCCAGAGGCTATTTTCAAGACCAACAATTTTTGACCTTACAATTTCTTTTCAATTATGTTTATCTGGAATTTCAGAATGATGTAAATAATCAGTTAGATACCCGAGCAAGTCAAACTTCTTTGAGGTATAATATAAATTTGAAATTAACCCGCAGCTTGACATGCATCCGCTCAGAATGAAGTGAAATAACGCAACGTTAAACACACGTTTAGTATGTACATTGTTAGGCATCAAACACAATCTGTGTAAAAACATCAATTTTCTTCTATCAATTTCGGACTGCGCTGATGTCCATCCTAGCATTCCCAGGGCAATGTCTGATCTTGTATGTATTGGAAAACCTTGTAAATGTTTGGAAAAATACCTCAGAGTTTTATCCAATAAAGTGAGGTCACTTTTTGAAATGTTACACCATAATTCACTTCCATAAAACATTGAAGGGAAAATTACCTTTTTAATTACATTTGCAGCAACCAAAGGATTTAAACCATTCGGTTTAATGCCAATACCAAACAGACCGTGAAAAGATTTTTTCCCTTTCTTGCATGCATCGAGTATTGCGTCATGCGACGTCAGCTTTGAGTTAATCCGGTGACCCAGGTTTGTTGCCGAATCGGTGACCGGCAAACATGACGGGCCAAGATACCATTCCATATTGATAAAATTCTTGTATTGGGGTCCGAAAATGATAATGTATGACTTTGTAACACTAAGCTCGAATCGCCACTTATTACTGTAGTCGTATGCTATATCTAACAGCTTTTGTAGATTGCTAGGATATATAGCCAAAAGTGAAATATCATCAGCTAGGGTTGGATTTCCCACAGCTAAGGATCCAATCTTTGCTCCAAATCCACTATTTTCTAACTGTAGCAGCAAGTCATTTATAAATATTGTGTACATCAAGGTTGACAAAACACCCCCTTGTCTCACTCCTTGGCCAATTGAGAACCAATCTGAAAATTGCCCATTTACAAGAACTTTACTCTGTAAATTTGTATACATGTTAAAAAATATCAAAAGGGATTTACCCGTAATTCCCAACGTGAATAATTTAAAAAGCAGTCCTTCGTGCCACACGGTATCAAATGCCTTTTTTGTATCAAGAAAAGCAGCAAAAACCCGTGAACCCATGTTTACATTATATTGTACTGATTGCAACAGCACAAAACTCGCTGTTGTGCAGCCTAAACCTTTTTGGTAACCATGTTGTTGTGAACTGGGTATACTAGAATTAGTATCTTTGAGCCAAGTTACCAAACGTTCATGAATAATTTTCTCAAAGGTTTTGTAGATAACAGGCAGTAAAGTAACAGGCCTGTAACTTTCGAGGGAGTTCTTTGATTTTCTGTTACCTTTGTACAGTGGTATTACTAACCCTTTTTTGCAATCTACAGGTATGTAAGATTGATCAATCATCCGAGTAAATAAAATTGTCATACACTCGATGAGGTAGTCGCTGCCATAGATCAAATGTTCATTGCAAATTTGATCATGGCCCGATGCTTTTGATTTCTTTAGACCTTTAATGATTTCTCTTACTTCATTTAAACTGATACTGGTCTGTAAGGCCTCGATATGGCTTACATCGTCCTGTAGACCCCGATTTAATTCTCTCTCTATAAATTCATAAAAGTTTCCGTCAAAACTATGGTTTAAATTCGGCGTGTGAATGTCCTCATAGTATCTAGCAAAGCCATTTGCGATGGAATCATCATCACGGACACAAACTCCATCAGTTGATAGTTCCTGACAAAAATTTGTATTGTTCCCTCTCTTAATGTTGATCATTTTCCAAAAGTGTCTTACATCGCATTCATGTGCTTTTTCAATTTCTTCATACACCTCCCCCATATATTTTTCCACAGCCAGTTTTTGAACGTTTCTAAAGTCTCTCTTCTTATCTTTATATTCTCTGTAAGAATTAAATTGACTACCCCTCGGTCTTCCCTCATTTATCCAAGTATACCTAGCTTGTCTTTGAAGTTTATGTGCTTCTTTGAGTTCATTTGACCAATATGGTTTGGCATGATAATTGAATTTAGACTTTGGAAGCGCGATGTCGCTTGACTGCTGTATTGCATTAACAATGTGCTGGTAAAAGCTATCAACATTGTCCGAAATATTATCTATATCTAAAGTTTTCAGGCGAAGGTCCAGCTCAGATTGATAGTTTTTCAAGATAATTTATTCCAGGCTATGTTGTTTCTCTTCATAGACTGTCTGAAGTCTCTCCCACAGGTCACTGTACGAAGGGAAGTAAGGATAGGGAGGTGGTCAGATATCGCGTGCTCTTCGTGATCTGAAACAATGTGCACACTTCGTAATCTACCTATGCATTGATCCGACAGTACAAAATGATCAATCATCGTTCTTGCTGGGGTGAACGTATAGCGGGAACCAGTGCATATTATTAAATGTCCAGCACTCACTAGATTATTATATCGCAAGAACTCATGAAATACTCTATCTTTGTAATCTCTGAAAGTGGCTGGTTCAGCTACTGCATTGAAATCACCAGTAAAATACACGTCCCCCAGCTGTGAGTACTGATCATAGAGATTTTGAATCAACTCAATTTGCGCTTTGTAACAATCTATGCCATATAATAGGGTCGGCATATATACACAAAAAATATATACATTTTGCATATCGGGAAATTTGAATTCTATGCCAACAACTCTGTCACTATTAACTTCATCTATAAAGTTAGCATATCTCATGAGAGAAGTTTTGCAGAAGATTGCAACTCCTCCTTTACCACATTTTATTAACATACAATTAGAGGAAATATCCTCTGCCTTAGCAGTGCATTTATAATCAGAACGAATAGTATCGCAAAATGGAAGTATGTGCTGTAATAGTTTATGTTCAGTTACGCAAGCTACGTCAACATTATATTTATCCAGCATTGCACTAAAGCTAAGAGCAGAGGACATAATTCCTCTAACATTCCAGGTCAGTATATTAAGATTCATATTAACTTGCAATATAGGCATATTAATACTTATGCATCGTGAAAGCAGGACTAAAATGACAAAGATGACAAAACACATTAACTTACGACAGAACATAATGGCAAATTTATGAACAATTAACTGTCACCCTAGTCACAGAATATCGCATCCTGCACCTTCATTTGCCTCCTGATCGCGATTGCTAAACCTGTCTCGCCAAGATTGATTCCCATACCACCTTCTTACATAAACACCTTTTGGCCATGTTACATCATTTTCAACAGTGTCGCAGTCTGAATTATATACAGTCAGCTTGGCCGATAGACAATTACGTCTACTGTGGATAAACTTTATGGATAACGGATCTATATCGTATTCTTTCAAGAATTTACCGAGGCCTTCAGCAGTAGATTTGACGCCAATGCCACCCACATAAAAGCGCCTTGTTCTACGTCTAACTACACCTTCAAATACAACATTCTCATTTTTGTCATCAACATCCTCATGTCCAACAATACTCTCTGAACCTATTTCTAAACCTGATTTACCAAATGATCTAGGTCTTTCTACCTGACCCCCAATAACGGTAGGTATCTTGCTAGGAGGGGTTTTCAAGTCTATACCTTTCACATTACTGTTGCTAGTAATCGGATGCCTAGCGTTCTCTATCCTGGTCGAAGTCGAAGTTAACAGTTTATTTTGATTCTGAATGGGTGTGCGTACAACATTTGTCACATCAGGATGAACACTGGCTTTATAAATCTGTGGGATATTTCCATCGAAGGGGGCGATATGTCTTCTAACGAAAGTCTGTGAAATTATATCCGAACTTTTTGAAACCAGAGTTTGCAGAGCACTGACCCCACTCTTTTCCATAGTTGTTTGGGCCGTTACACCGGTTCGTGATTCCACTGCCGTTGCACCTGGTGTAGAGTCGTCAGCCTCAACCAACACGGGAGACAAACAGTTGGACACTGCAGTTCTGTTCTGAGATTCACTTGATAGGCGGCAGTGTGTATCGCAACCAGTTTTGTTAGAGTCGATCAAGACGGAAGATGAACAGTTAGACACATGAATCTTGTTCTGAGCAGCAACTGATGGAGAGCTATCACCACATCCATTGGGACTACATGATAGGTTACTTACAGCTGGACTATTCGTGCGAACGACATCCGCATAAGACATGGGTTTACTCAAAGATTTCATCAGCTTAACTCTAAGTTGCTCGGTGATGGTGTGGAGAGTTTCATTTTCTTTCATCAACACGCTTTGAGTAGTTTTCAGTGACGTAATCTCATTACGGAGCATTTCTATTGTTTGAGATTGTGCCTGTACCTTATTGTTTACATCAGCACGGAATGCATTAAGGTCATTCATATTCACCAGTGTGATTTGGGTTGCCTTCAGAGATATAATCTCTTCTCTGAGCGAAACAACAGTTTGTTGTAGATGACCGCAATCACTCTTGATTTCCGCTAGCGAGAGTCTTGCTGAATTAATCACTTGTTCTGCTTGCCCTGAGCTATGTTCATCGTCATGTTCACAATGTTCAGCTTGTACATTAGGGTTTGATTTCTTCTTGCTAAAAATAGAATCGATCTCGCAAGGATCCCCTTTTATAAATATAGCTAAAGAATAACAATCCCTTGCATATTTTATTAAACTACTTACGCCATTTCTGTTTTTTCTAACAACCAAATATCCAGATGGACAGCCAGGAAAACCTCGTGCTCTACTAAATAAAACTGACCTGTACCAGGTTACAATATCTTCACTGTCGTGTGAAACCTCTAGCAATTTCTCAATATACATGTCTCTGGGTAGATTATCTAGTTCCTGATCAAGTCTTCTAATATAGTCCTGATTGGGAACCTGAGATATGACATCTTGATATGTTGAGCTGTTACAACGGTGACTCGAATCTTGGGCATCTCTGTCAAAACATGTATTATCAACATTCTGTGTACTCGTGTACTGAGGTTGCGAGCATAGATCTGCCTTGTTTGCATTGTCAGGCTCATCACTCACCAAATCTGCGTCATAAAAAGCATTTAAACCACAATTCCCATGTACAGTACAATCACCTTCATTTTCTGTTTCCAGTTCAGTATATTTCTTCCTGGAGCGAGTCTCATAAACAGAATTATCCATGATTTGCACATAAGCACTGCAACGTCCATCTGAAGTGTTAGTGAGTTTTCATTAAGCCATGGTTTGTCTTTGGTGAATTCAGTCAGAACCGCATGAGTGTCCCTGTCGTTCAATAGTCCCTATTGAAATCTAGTTGTGTACATTGGTTGTGTGGCTCCAGGTGCAGTATTTATGATTGGAAACTGATAAGGTATATAATGGAATAAACGAGAAGTGACTGTTCTATTTTCGGCAGGTACCGTTTATATTGTCATTGTGGCAACTTTGATGCAAAATTACAGGCGAAATATGGCTTAAAACCATGATTGGACTGGATAAGGTGGCGTAGTTAAAATAGTTCCCTGTGATATTTGGTTGTGTAGTATAGTTTCCAGCGTGAAATGCGGACGGTACGATACGGAATGTTAACGAAGAAAAAACTAGCAACTGTGCGGTTGATAGACAATATGGAAGTTGTGAGATCTATGTTCTTGTATTAATTAGAGTAAAATTATTATAGTATGGACACGTTGGACTTTCCAATTAACAACATAACAACAGTAGTTGTATAGAGGTCTTTGGAATTAGGGGAAACTTATGACTTCCAGCGGAAAAGTGCCAGGGTTTGACATCGCTCGGTCAATAACAAGTACAACCCCTTGGATTGTTACAATATTAACCTTGCCACGTCTTCTGTACATTAATGCAGAATGTCAGCGTAAACTCAGTTGAGTAATATACACTCAGCTATAATTTCGGTGGCGATGTTATACCCACCTAACTAACGCTGAAATATATTTGTTTCGATATAATAAGTATTTTCATTTTTTCTTGAGTCTATTAAATACCATGTTCCTAGTACCGAATTCAACATATTCGAATTTACTTTATCTACTCCGAATTGTTTCAAAGGGATTTAACCCCTGCAATCTTAGAGTTAAGTATATATATCTGTTATTACCGACCTTCATGAAGAGCTTACAGTCAGACGTTCATCAAAAGTAAGCAAACAAACAGGTTTCAGATTTAGTGCCCGCCCTATTATAGTAAGTATAAAAAGACACGGTGTTACACGTATTTCCTTCAAAATCATTGAAAATCTAAAATAATATCGCATGGGGGAAGACGTTACAATGAGATAAAAGATTTTAAAATACCAATTTTGTCTGCAAACTGTTCATTTTGTGGTAGTAAGTAATCCTGGGTAACGAACGCTTAGAGTTAGCATTGAAGAAAGAAACACACCGTCATTTCTAATTAATCTCTCTCGTATACTTGATTTTTAAACATCAATTAATTCACTGCAATAGTTTATGTAAGGAAGAATATGCATAATATTTTCTTAGATTTCTGCTTGAAGATATTGCAGACAAAGCATGCTAATTTATTGCAGGATATCATTGAATATATATCAAATAGATCTAAGGAGATTTGGGGAAATACAGTCTTGATTTTGTTGCTGATGTTGTTTTTAATTTTTAAACAAATAATGCATAACTAATATTACCCATAAGTGTGAGGATTATATATTAGGATCATCATCCATAGAAGTAAAGCTATTTATTTGATTCTAGGTCTAGGACATGGATATCTCATAGACTACCTGATGTTCATCACATCCTTATTATAACTTTAGTAAAAGATTATATATTGTAAACAACTTGAAATGTTCTAGAAAAGATAATTACTTTATGTCACGTTTTTTTCAGAAAATGTTAATTATTACCTAGGTCCGGTAGAGAGGTTAATAATCTTTTTTTACTTGAGAAAGTACTTATTACTGAGGCAGAAATCAGTCATATTGTTTTGTTCAGTATTTCATTTGGGTGGAATATTTGCATTCCAATTATTTATTGACTTTAAATACAAAGAGCACTTACATAATATTCTTGGACAGAAACATTAAACGGAGTTATAGTGAATTCAGGCAAGGACATCTTGGATTATATTAGTGTGATTAATTGTTAGCACATCATCACAATTCAGGGCACTGGTACATTAGTACATTCAAGACTACAGGCACACTCAAGCCTTCAGCGCTAGATCTTATTTCGAACACCACTGGAATTTTATTCGAACTTTATTCATTAGGATTGGTGATGTAACTTTCTTTAATTATTCGACATTTAATTTGCAATACTGTGCAATCTTGTTAAATTTTCACTTTGTAGTTAATAAAATACATTATTTGTTAAATTTAACCAATCTTGTTGGTTTTTGTTTTATTCTATTACTTAGTTTAAAACCAAAGAGTCATGATACTACGAGACGGAGAGACTGCATCTGTAAAATTAGAGGAAGAATGTGAGACAAGTTAATGTAATGATACTTAATAACTCCTTTCCGTTTGTAAATATGTATTACATAAGGATGAGGTTAGGTAGCCGGATTTGATAGGCATGGCTATAAATATCTTCAAAATAGCAAGTTACACTGGGCGATAAAATCAGGTAAGTTGTGTTTGTAATATGATACACAGGCTATGAATTTAAGACCTTAATTATTTCAGCTGCGCTTCAAATTTATCTAGCAGTTTAAATGGTTTGTACGAGAACAATCAAACCCAGTCCTGCGTATCAAATATACATAATATTTTCTTTAGTGGAGGGCGTTCGTACCACCGCTGATATTATCTCAGCTTTTATAATCAAGGACGTGCCTGTAATAGCTAAAAGTAACACTCAACGAGCAACAACAAGACGATTAGAAATACTAAAGCATGACTTGCTTGCATGAATAAGTATGAATGTAGCTTTTGTACTTGTTGAAACAAAAGAAAGTGACATATGATATATGCAAATGTCATACATCCTGCCATTGATTGACAGTAGTATTAACTACGGCGTTTGAATGCCATAAATGTTATGAAAAATGTATAAACAAATGGCGCCTAATGCAGAAAAGATTTTCCTCCAATATGACAATGAAATATCAAGCGAAGGAAGATACAACAATGAAAACCATACCCTGACGTCAGTGATCATGTTATGCACGCGCACCCTATGAAACTCATCGTCATTAGCAACGTTGTCTATCTATGCAGTATTCCCCCTCTTATAAGCAAAAGTGTGTAAATGTATACAAAAACAAAAAAAATGTGAAACTAATAAACAAACAATTGAATCAAATCAAATATAAATTAAATCAAATATACGTAACATTATTGTTGCTTGGTTTGGTCATCTATTTAATAAAATATACTTAGATAAATCTCACAGACTGTTGTGCAAAAAAATTAACGTGAGGTATATGCTTGATGAGGGGATATTGACATCGTTGACAGTGAGTACGGTGATAATTTCATGCAGGACACAAAATATATGGCTGCTAGAGGATGACGATACATCATTAGCAAAAGATATGATGACCACGATGTGTTTAAACTTCGCGAGTTGCAATGCCACTTCCGGCTGCTTCTTCAAGGGGCGATTCGTGATGCATGGCGGATGCGTCAGTCTAAATGGTGGAGAACATGAGCTGAAACAACTGATGGAGGTTTTTACTCAGAGCTACACCGCATTCCCTGTATATCTCTGCTGGGATACAGTCTGAGGCAGGAGACTTGCCGCTAGAGAGCAGATGTATTGCTTTCTTCGTTCTCCAACATGGTTGGTGGGTCATTCAGTGATTCATTGACTTACACATGGGGAAGACCTGGCTTCATCATTGGTCTTTGTTATACTGTTCAGGACGCAGATGAAGTGTTCAACCAACTTTCCAGAATGTTCTCGATGTCAGTGATCAGCGTGTTCCCATCTGCACTGAGAAAAGAGCATGATCCTGATTATGGCGGATCTAGACAAGTATATGTTTATATGACTCCACGTAATGATGGGGAAAAAATTAGAATTAGATTAAATATAAATTAACAAATTCCAGAGTATCGGACATTAGACTTTTATAATGGAATTAACATTAAAAAATTAGTAATATTAGAACATGCTTCTTTTTCCAAAGACAAGCTTTCATTTTAGCAATGGCTGCTATTTTTGATGGTCATTAACGCAGGTAATTGTATATTTTGATGTAAAAGCAACTAGTTTGAGGACAGGTGACATTGATTTTTCAATAAATATTTGGAAGATAAGAAGGGGATTGATCATCGGAAACTGTTTAGAATGGAAGGGAATCTGTTACCTGACTTAAACTGAATAAGACAGATTAAGTGGCCCAGGGCCTAGGTTTTCTATATTACTTAGGTTTGTAGTGTCTATACAGACTTTATTAGGTATCGGGAAGAAGCAACGTTTGATATTTCCATGGAAGCTGAATTATGTTCTAATTGAGGGCAATGTTTCACATTTCAAACAAGCTGTATTAAGTGTCGCGTAGCAGCAAGGTTTGATTTGTCAAACAACAGTTCAGAGATAGAGGTTCAAAAAAATATGAAAATATATAAATATATATCTGTAAATTCTTTATGCAAAGAATATTCGTGGAGCTTTTTCGTGAACCTTTGTTGAGAAGATTTTGTTCATGTTTATTTATAATAATAATAATAATAATGGATATATACTACCGTATATACTCGCGTATAAGCCAAATAATTTAGGAAAAAATAAAGGATTGGAAGAAGGGAGGCGGCTTATCCGCGGGCCAATGTGTAAACTTGACAGTTTTCAGGTATTTGTTTTTGTTACTACTGTAATGGCTGTACATCTTGGGACACTAAACATAATTCTTTCCGTGTTCTACGACATAGGCATGTAAAAAAGGTAACTTTCGGTGACCCGACAATTATTAAACTATTATTATTATTATTATAAAGTAATGTGATTGATTTTGTTATTATTTTGAATGTGCATATTTTCTGTTTTCTCCAACACGAAGTTAAATAAAGATAAATATAGACTTCATAATTCGCGGTCTGGTTGAGTTTACCAGGAAGACCATGTTGAACTATGATGTACGGTACTTACACAGTGCAAATCGTGCATAGTTTCACTTAAATCCTTACTTGTTCCCAAACACAGATGCAGATTTTGCTATATTCATTGTTTTGACCAACTTGCATCTTACAGATAACAGTTCAGCTAGTCATTAATAGCTGATTTATTTGCGTTGAATCACGCCCTCACGAGTTACCCATTTTCAATGATATAAGCGATTCTACAAAATTGAGGTAATATTTTTAAAACGGTACACACGTTTATTTATACAAGGCACATGACCATCATAATTAACATGTTCACGAAGAGTGGTAATAATAAAGGCTAAAGTTCTCATAGAGATCAACTAAGATCAACATCAATCAATTTTAGTTTTGTGTTTTAGCTGAACAAACATAACTTTCCACACAATGTAAAACTTGATGTTTCTGTGTCTCCTATGTTGATAGTCGGCGATTTTGTCTTTCGTTTTGCGACAGCAGTACAGGTAAGTTATTCATTAAGACCCTGAAACTGGCTTGTGATAGGAGGGAATTTCGACACGTAACTATACCGGTTTAACATTGGTATATACGGTATAAAAATGGTAGGTGTTCACTCGTTTAAGTTTCGTGGGAATGGAGCTATATCATATGGAGTTACAGCATTCGTAGTGATCATTCTTGGGATTTAAATTAATTGTGGACGATTTGTTGTTTATTTTTTTGTTCTGTTTTTTAATGATATTTTTTGTATTATTGTAGAAGTATCTATATCATTAATTTCTTGAATAATGTTTAAACTTAACATTATATTTAGTGAAGAAGCGAATTCTTTACACTAAAATAATTATTTGGTCACAACAATAACTCATATTTAAGCTATGTATTACATGCACTTCTCTCTGTATCTATCGCACTTAACTTTAAAAATGCTTAACAAATTAAAATCAATACAGACCCAGATCTCCAGTTGTATAATAAGTACTCAGACCTTGGAATGGGGGAGGGGTACATATCCTTAGGCAGAACACGATGTTTATCGCGCAGCCTTTTGTCTGTGAATATGTTCATGATCACAGAAATTCCATGTACGATTACCCAAACCGCAACACAACAGACTTTGACCTTTTGTTTACGAACGAAGTTGCTCACTTCTTTGATCACTGACACCCTGAGATGACCTCTGAGTATTTCATGTAGATTGCATAGGCGGGTACACGGTACTAATTCGGATCACTCTGTGCTATTTTAATAATAAAATGGTTGATAACTTGCTACGCTAAAGCTATATATCATATATTGTAAACTTACTGCATTGTTTCATGTTTTATACATAAATAGTCCGGCTAGGAGAAGTTGTCCTATCCAACGATTTCACAATTACATGGTACAGTTTTCATGCGCGAAAAAACCAACACATACCAGTGCCAAAAATCTGTTTGGATCGGTATTTATAGCTGGTCCTTTTAATATTTATATGAACTGAATTGAATCGAATCCACTTTAAATTTTATAGAGCACTGAAAACGTTTATATAAAAACACATTTTTAGTAGCATCATGGAGGTAGTTATTTGTTAGTCAAATAATCACATCTATTTCATGCACTAAACGTTATTACAAAAGGAGAGCGTTCTGAGGTTAGTTTTTGGGCTAGCCTTAAAGATAAAGTTGGAATAAAATTAACTATAATTGGTAAAGACTTCCCTATCTTATAAATAAAAGGAATTGTTTCTTTATTAACAAATGGAACTGTTCAATGACTGAATTAATTTTTAAGAAAAAAATCTTTCTTGTCTTGAATTAATAATAGACCAGAGCACTCCACTGAAAGAAAGTCTAACTTTTTTCACAATCTAAATTTAACTGACCCTTACTTTGAAGAGCGGGTAACCAGTAAATACATAGACCAATTGAATCCACCCAACTAAAGGTCACATTGATTTTAGATCTTGCGTATTTCAAAGCTATTTACCTAATAAACGGGAACACTTCAACAAATTCGGTCGATACTATCTCAGCCTGTCAGCTGATGCTGATACTATTATTGAATGAAGCCAATAGTAATCAGTAAATATCTGCAGTATGGCTATCCCACCCAGCTAAAGATCATCTTGAAGCGGTTATGGGCGATATAATCAGGACGTTAGATGACCTTACATCACCTTCAAGGAAGATAGTGAGAACACGTGTCTATCTACTGATTTAAACTGTATGAGTAATATATAATAAACGAGAGAGAGAGAGAGAGAGAGAGAGAGAGAGAGAGAGAGAGAGACTGTGGTTCCAGTACAGGGTTTATTGTCTTTTATTTATTAAACTATTTGCAGTGTGTGTGAAGATTAACATCAAAAACATATAATTATATTAAAACCCGATAATTAATAACTGCACGTAATTTTGTCTCACCCTCTGGAACGGTCGGGGAGGATTTTCGAGCACGTATGGGTTTGTTAATTGAAAATGATAAGTCTAAGAGAATGAGATTTATTTAAAATAATAAAATAATGAAATGTTTTTGTTGAAAGACTTACAAGCAAAATACAATAGGTTATGACAAGGCGTAAAAACAGCAAACGACGATGCTCTTATGTGCCTAAAGTATATATTGTACTCCATGTCTCGCAGTTTTCAAATAATGTACACGAACGGAATTCGACTGAAACATGTTCACTGCAAGAAAAACCGTCCTTCTCGATTTCTTTAATAGTATGGAATTATTTGAAAGTAAATGAATGTTTTTATTTTGAATGCCTGCTTTAATTTTGTTTTAAAAATAGATGTAGTGCATCACTAGTATTGCCACATTGTTGTGCATTAGAACTACAACACGCAGGTACGTATTAA
Source organism: Sinohyriopsis cumingii (assembly GCA_028554795.2). Classification (NCBI taxonomy): domain Eukaryota; kingdom Metazoa; phylum Mollusca; class Bivalvia; order Unionida; family Unionidae; genus Sinohyriopsis; species Sinohyriopsis cumingii. The sequence continues at coordinate 65,899,019 of CM068837.1, read as the reverse complement.
GAGGGTCAGTCAGTCAAGCATACCGACCATCTCAGACACATTTGAAAGATGTCAATAACCCCATCGCCCAATTTGCGGCATTTCTTTTAATGTTTGTTTTAGAATTTGGGTCCAGAATAATAGTTGAATAATATTTCAGGTTGGTCTTACTAAGTTTTTAAAAGAAATTTCCGTGCGTTTTTCATTTTTTTCTTTTGGTATATCTTTTTAATGAATCCTAAATATCGATTTTCCTACTTAGTAACTTTATCAACATGTACATTCCACCTCACCTGTTGTCATCGACTCTCATGCAAAGCGCTGACAAGATAGCTAGTGCTTCATCAAACAACACGTGACCACGTCCAACTTTGTAAATATGTATGTACATTGCTGTATCAGAAGATGAAGTGTTCAGACCTTGAAGTTTTAAAGGGCTGATTACATTAAATTATCATCATGTAGATCTTATCCAGTTCAATCAAGCGCCGACCCAGATCTACTGTCACAAAAGGCACCTGCAGATTAGGGTCTACACTGTTTGATCATTGGTACGGAAATCATAGATGAGGCAACGATAATCTGGCATAATTTACAAATAAATATATAAATTATTATGTAATTGGATATCAGGGTCCATTTTATTCTTGATATTGTAAGCATTATGAACGGTTAAGTACGATATGTATAAATACAGATGTCCATATAATATATAAAATACATTCAGACCCCATCTAGTGACGACATATTTTGAGTACAAAATACTTAGCGAAGAATTAATACAACTGGATCAAACTTATAATTTAAATCATGACATTCAAAGATTATTTGCAGTTTTTGAAATAACGTAATTTTAGTATCCGTATATATACATAAAAGTTGAAAGGTACTGAGGCCGTAGGTATGTATGTATGTATGCATGTATGTACGCACGCACGCATGTATGTATGTATGTATGTAGGTATGTATGTATGTATGTTTAACGGCACATCATCACAATCCTGACTACATGATGCTGAGAGGCAAAACAGGTATGGGATGGAGGTCGAAACTTGAACTTTGTATTTGCCCAGAAGGAAGGGATTTGACACACATATTGGCCATGACTTATACTCCTATCTGTTTATCGACACTCGTAAATGCTTCTTCCTAACGACTTTAAAATGAACTAATACTATTCAGCTGTCCACCTCAAGCATTTTTACAAAATATAGAAAGTTTGATGGGCATTTATCAAGGAAATATCGATCATTTTTAACTTTATCATATTTTCTTTAACTTAAAAGTATAAACTGATCCGCCTTGTTAGAAAGGTACATGTATTATTTTGGTTGCAAATGACGAGGTCGAATTGTGATGTACTGTTCCACTCTCATAAGTCACATTTGATTGCTATGTGATGTTCAAAATAAATGAAAAGACTCTTGTTTTCCTGCCCATAACTTCTGTGAAAAACACAAAATGCATATGTTACATAAACGCAGCAATTTAAATGGTGGTTGTGTCTGTCACTATTTAGTTACTATTCTATCAATGGGTTGGAAAATGTTGTCCATGGTAGCTACGTTATTTGGTGGACTAATATTTTAGTGTTTTCTGAAAATTGCTTGCACACCCATACATGCATCAACCAATCTCTGTCTAGCCATTTGAGCATCCATATATGTATGTATGCAGCTGTCACTTAATCTAACCATCCTATATCTTAATTCATTCCTGTATCTGTTTCTATGTCTGTCCTTCGATCGAAAACATTATTTTGTTACGATTTCATCCTTTTATTTGGCATTCTTATTTTAACCATGTTTGACTTGTTTCCAACCCACGTGACCTATTATACAATAATTGTTATTTGACCATAATGCTTTCCATTATGTATTTTCACTACACCATATCAATGTTCTTGTCTAAACTAGACTTATATATTGCAATGTTATACGAGTTTATAAAACAGTTTTTGTTCTGTTCTTTACTGAAACTGGACTCTTAAAGGAAAGTACTGTAAATACTTACAGGACATACGACCGTTTCTTTCTTGTTTATTATTTTTTTCACATCCTACAAGACATATAGTTGTAAACACCTAAAGAGTGAATTCATTTCTATTTTTTTCATTTGCTCCTGTCGTCCCAGCCCAGTGCCGTATTCCTTTGCTAACATTATCTTGCCTGGTAATGACTCAAGTGTACCTGCTTGGAATATTTAATAGGGAACCAGATTTACAGCTGAAAGATATGCATTTGGAGATGCTACACGCAACTCTGCTTCCTGAGCATAAACCCAGAGTGTTCGGACTGCTATAGTTGTGCTGCATTTGCAATTTATGCATGTTTCAAACTTCATACGATGTTTGTCCTTAACGCTTTATCTGAGTCTACGGAAGCCTAGTAATTTATAAACTCCTATCAGAAACCATATTGTGTACTTTTTTAACATAAAACACGCCTTTTTTCCGCAGGTATCCAGTAAATATAAAGTTATAGGTCTTCAATGTTTAATTTTAAATAGTCAATTATGGAGTTGATGTACCGATTATCCTAATTAGTAAGCCCTATAACTAATTCTATAGTGCACTGCGTCTTTGTATCTTAAAACATAGATTAAATGTGTATACCGTTAATTTGTTTCTTCAAATAGATCAATGACAGCTGCCGATCGGTTGAGTGTTATGTATATTTGATTTAATTATATCTGATTTAATATATATTTATTTCAATTTAATTGTTTGTTTGTCAGTTTTAAATTTTATTTATTTTTCAATATATACTATTATGTAAATTATTCACTAGAGATGATACATTCTCCATAAAATAGTTTGACTTTGACTGTTCATTTCGGTAAACACCAGGTGTAGATCTAGATCCTGAACGTGATTCAAAATTAGTAGCAACCACGTAAATAAGTTCTATTTTTATATTTAAATGATTGGTGGTTGTCGAGGCTATGATCGGACTACGTTTTTATAAGATGTAAACAATTTTTTTTCTTAGAGTAAAATGATTGGTTTTTGTCAGGGCCACACTGGGTGTACGTAATCTTTAACAAGTACATAACTTCGATGAGGTCCTGGAACATGATCATGTGACCACCTTTTGCGTTTTAGAATACCATATAACCTTTGTTTTGGAAAGATATTCTCAGTGTTAGTTGGGCTGTTACACTGGAAGTTGCATGTTGTGCTGTTTTGGAGTTATTTCAAATTACTTGGATTCAAAAGAATTAATTCTTGTTCCTGGAAAATGGGTGTGCTCATATGAAATTCCTGAGCAAAGACAGCTGTTATAAAAAATTTATTCAGATTTCCAAAACCGGAGTAATATTTCTTGTTTCTACAAAGAACTGTAGACTTCAACACTATAGATTACAGCATACGTCATCGTCTTCCATCTTGGATTCTTCGCCGGGATTCGAACTTGAAATTATTAGAACATTTTATTATTAGGACTACTAAAATTTCAATCGTGGAATATTCTTGGATTATTTTTGGATTTGATTCTTAAAACCGTAAGTTCGTGTTCTTTAATTTTTACAGAATATTTCCAGGGAAATAAATTGTTATATTTTTCAAAGCTTGTTGTTTTCACTCTTTCTTGTGTTACTGTTTATTCGAGCCTGAACACGTAACGTAAGACTGAGCACATGATATGAAACAATGCGTTTCTATCAATCCAAGAAAAAGGACAAATATATTGCGAAACGTACGTATTGGTAAATATATAGGTGGAGGGCCAAGATAGCGCTTGCCACAAACGCCATCTTTAGTTCGACCCTAGTTTATAGCTTATTTTGGTATCAGAGGTTGAATATCAAAACTGAATAGTTTTCTCTGGTTTCTCAGGTTTCAATTACATCATTGAACATTTGGAGTGGGTTGCATAACATGTCAGAACTGTTCACATGACAATGAATATAAGCACTATACAGTTCAAAATTTATTTTATTTTATAGTTTATTCCAGAATGAGATGTCGAATATAAAATTTGAAGACTTTTCTCCAGTTTCGCAGGTTTTGCTCAGATTAATGACGACATCATGTTAACAGCTGACCCGTCTGGAGAACATTGCATAATATGTCGCATGACATTGAATAATAAACACACTACTCAGTTCAAACATTATTTTAAAATGAAAACGAATCGGTTCCTTTCTCACCAAAAAAATGGGGGGAGCTATCTCGCCAAACAGTATAAGATAATGCTCAGACTTTGGTCTGGTGTTCATGCCAAAACCACCGAAAAAGTGTTCATAGAGCAATACGACATAACATGTGCTGGTTTTGATCGTCGCTCACATGGCATACTAGTAATTCATAAACTCCAACGAGGGAATATACGGCTGCCTTTTAAGGCATCCTAACTTGCTTTGACTGACACGCACTCGATAACTGACAATGCCAATTTTGTTTTACAATTCAGTAAACTGGGAGAATAGTATATGTTCAGTTCGATTTTCTTACATTTGGTAAGACTTTGCAATTAATTTCAGGGATTAGTATATGTACAGGATGAATGAATTAGGCTTGCATTTTTAACTTTGTTTTGATTTAAATTTTCATAAGTCTTGAACAATCTGCAAATGTATTTGGATGCAACCACCTGGATATTCTCCATAGCTTTGTGGAATAGTGTAAGTCGACCTGTTAGGCTTTTAACGATTCCAATATGACACTCGATACCTTAAGATAACCGCATGTTTTCTAATATCCTATATAACAAACTTGAAAAGCATCTGATTCAGGAAATAAGTGAAACATTCGGGCTTATCAGTCCTGTATCACTCAGGACAACTTCTGATCTGGATTCATTATACCCTAATATGACCAAGCAGCACGTGCTGGCACATATATCCTGGCCCTGGCTACCCCGGTTTAAAGCAGTGCATTTGTTGACTTTGATCATATTAATAGGCAGATATCTGATTTATGTACATATCATCCGGCTAAAGATCATTTTAAAGTGGTTCAGGGCGATATAACCAGGAACGTAGATGACGTTTCAATACCATCCACCATCCAATGGGATAATCTGTGTAATTCGTTCATCTACAAATAGCACTATATGCATGAAGTCAGTGGATTCAAAAATAAAAAGATCAGAGAGAGAGAAATCTAACCTTGTGGCGTATCTTCCCATACCATAAAAAATATTCCAACCTTGGTATCAGATTGACAAAGTTAGTACACTTTTAAAGAAGTCTAAAACTTTGATCCATTTACTCTGTCGACGTGGATAGTAGACTTGGTCAGGATGGAATACATAGGAGACTGAAGACTACAGTACTAATGGTATGAAAAAATGGTAACCAGTCAAGAAAAGGGTGAATATAAAATGGAGTATATATTGATCTGGTTGGCAAGGATTGCGTAATAAAAGAAAGTTATACTTAAGGAAAAGGAATCTTGTTAGAGCTGATCATAAAGCTGACAAAACTATAGCCACTTTTTTATTGAGGGAATTTAAGTGTTGTAACAGACTTGAGTTTGGAATACTCATTACTAGAATTAGCACCTGACTGGTTGGCCGCAATTGAAAGTACATATTTCAAAAGAACATATATCCAGAACATACCGGGGCTTATATGGTTTTCTCTGCATAGAAGCTGTCATCAAGGCTACATGCATACTGATAAATATAGGTTTGATGATGAGCACTCAGAAATGTAATGTTATTGAATTTTTAATATGGTATTTGCATAGGTTTAACTGAAGGAATCCAACAGTGTGCTGGAGAGAATGATAAGTCCCATCATAGTTGGTTGCTTTGCTAAGAAATCCTGAGGACTGTGATAATGACCGTGTGATGTGTGCATGAGTGACAAGATGAACTCCTTTACCGTTTAAGATAGGGACACCGACTATCCTTTACTTTAAAAGGGGGAAAGGTCAGGAACATTTAAGTTATGGCTGGCAGGATTGCCTATGAAGGTATAAGTTCAGTCCCAACAGAATCCGGTTTATATCGGTTTCTTTGTTTATTCACCCATATTTGTTTCTCTCCCTGTATATATCCATGTATCATTCCGCACTCAAATTCACTATCTACCTATTCATATAACCATTATTAATTTATTATTCATCAATTTATTCATTCATCCTGGTCTGTGCGTACTTCAATTATCCTATCAATCTTTATTGGAGTTTATCAGAGTTTTGCCAGTTATAGTGGATATGAATTGAACCATTTATTCAGAATTATGCTTCAGCGAGTCATGTATATAAAATCAGATATCAAGTTAGATTTATGCTACAGCGAGCCATTGTATTTAAAATGAGCTATCAAGCTAGATATATGATACAGCGGGTCCTTGTAAGTTTGGAGATGACTTAAATATTTATCCAGTAACATTTCTTCTTAGAAAGACTTATGTACAAGACTCATTTAACAATATTCGCCAAATTCGCGATAACTGGTAGTGCCAATGTGGAAAACAAATAACGTAAATTTGGAAATATGGTTTAATTTAATTAATAACTTTTAAAATATCTCAGGAATAACTTCATGGCTTTGCGAATTTCATAGGATAAATATATTCGGATTATTTGATCATGCTGCTAGTCTGAACTTTCATTTAATGGAACTACCTCGACATTTTTATGTGAATACTTGGCATATATGAAGTCGCACATTAGGGTTTCAAAGAACTCCAGCCTTCCCCCTAAATTCTTTCAAATATACACATTTGTAACTAATTTTGATGGGAAAATACACCAGCCTTGTTTTAATACCCAAATTTGTTATCAACAACTGTATGATGACTGATTAAGCAAATAAGGCAGTATTTTGGTTGTTGCAATCCTGCTTCATTGAGAACTACATATATTCTCGATGCACCTTTAATCACATGCTGGTACCCCCCTCACCCTGGTATTGGTTACATCTGTCAGTACTAATCAGTAAAATACTATTTACTTCGATCGCATTAATTAGTAAATACCTGAGGTATGAACATTCGACGCGGTTTCAGATAATTTTCAAGAGGCTTCAACCGATTACCAGTAACGTCACTGATGTCTCCATAAGACGTTCCATGAGCATCGGCTTATAGTTCTGTCTACAAATTGCACTAAGTGCATGTTGTAACGATAAAGACACATAATTCATCTATGAGAGAGAGGGAGGGGGAATAATTGAAGATGATTTGCTATTTCCCATGCTTTTTGCTCCATCTAACACTGCAATAACGTACATCACGACACAATTTGCTCACCTAGACAAGCAGTAGTAGCTGTAGGGTTTAAAGGTACGTCAGCACAATACTGACCACATGTTGCCAATTAAAAGTAAAGTTCTAAATATTTAAACAAAATGTTTAAAAACAGAATGGAAGATTTAGCCTCCGCTACCCCACAATAAATACCCTCAACCCCCAACCCATAAATATTAAATACTCAACGATAAAAGTGGAAAGGTAAAGACGTTAAGATTATGTGGAAGGTATATACAAGAGATAAAGTAAAAATGTAAAATCCTTAAAATGAATGGTAAAATTTGATTGTTATTTAAATCGCATTTCCTCTAAATGTTCTGTATTTTGCTTGAGTCAGATGATACATCGGCAAAATACCACGTCATCTACGTAACATGCAAAGATCAAGTCATGTGATTCATATAATAATGCAAGTCGCTATGCAACAGAAACACATAATCTTTCTCATTTCATTTTCATCAGTACAAATAATACTATCAATTAGGTTAGATAATTTTTAATTCGTTCTTTTCGAGATTCGAACCCAGGTCCGCGGGTAAATGGCGGATGTTTGTAATATATATATATATATATATATATATATATATATATATATATATATATATATATATATATATATATATATATATATAAATGGACCCCCCTCAACACAATTCAATATCGTGGCAATCGTCTTACTGTTAACATGTCTACTTTAAGGGTAAAGTAGATAAATGAATATGCCCACTTTGAGGGCACGCATGTAGACCTTGAAGGCAGTATACCTTGAGGGTACGCATGCCCCCTCTGGGGGTATCATGTCCACTTTGAGGGCAAAGCTTCCAAATCAATTTTTGTGATAGATCCCAAATCACATCTTCCCGGTACTAAACTGTCTGCATGTACTAATGGGTTCTACGGTCTGTTGGTGCATGACCGAAAATATATCAATATATCCATGGAGAAAGAGACATACAGAGAAACAGACAGACACAGAGAGATAATTTGTTTTTAATAGCCTTAAGAACACTTTTGACATATTAGTTGATGGCATGCCAATACAACCGGAGCTTGGTGCCTTTCATAAAGACATATCGAAGCAACCGACCTGGGCTGATGTCGAATTAACTACCCTCAGCTTAAAAGTCCGACGACCTGTAAACTGAGAGAATGCAATTCCTAAATATGTGAATAAAACGAAATAATAAATCAGCAACAATGTGTCTTAAATAAGAGAGAAAGACAGAGGTGTGTGTATGTATTCTTGATTTGGATTTTTAATGTAGCTTTAACAACTTTTCAGTCATATCGCTACGATGTCGTTGTTGTTGTTGTGGGGTTTAACGCCATTTTTCAGCACGATAGGCTATACATGGCGGCCAGTATTAATGGTGGAGGAAGAACCCGGAAAACCCCGGAAAGAACCACCGACCCACGAGAAGCTACTGGCAAGCTTTCTCACATGCCCACATTGGCTGAATCTTAGACTCGAACCGCCGCAGACAGAGGTGAGATGGCAGTGATCCGTAACGAAGAGCGCTTTAGACCACTCGGCCACTCGGGGCCCCGTTGCTACGATGTCAGCAGTGTGGCAGTTTATAGTGATGTCTAGCACTATGACATCATGCCGCAGACATAGATCATCATGTCCCTCCCAGTCACATTATCCTGACACGAGGCTGACTAGTCTTAACACTAAACTCTTAATGCCGAGAGCCAAGAGAGGCAGTTGTCAGTACTATTTTTGTAAGTCCCGCATCCGAGGCGGACGGTCTAACTACTATACCACCGGAGCAGTCGAGAGACAGAGGTTGAGAGAGTTATTCGTATAAGTAACAGACCTAAAACACAAAGACTCAGACAGTTGTTATCTGAAAATTATTTTAACCATTTGAATCGACTGCTTCTGCAAAGATGTGATAGGCGTGTTTTGTTTGAAAGGCTGTTTAAAGCGCTTACAATAGACTATGAATGTGCCGTTGTTTTCTCAAATACATTGGAAGATTATCCAGATAGCAACATAATTTATATTGACCTGTTGTTTACGAACAGCTGACTTTCATCTTTGATACCATAAATTCACCTCTACATATTATCTAGCTTTCTATCTGTGTTTTCCATCTAGATAAAGATCATTTAGAAATATTGAAGGGAGAGATAACCATGATGATATGCAGCTTTTCATCACCATGATGTTCAAATAGTAGTTCGGGAAATAACGATAAATCGTTTTGGAGAGATAACAATTAGGAAGTGAAAACAAAATAAAACGGATAATACAACAGCACCAGCTATTACATATTTAGAGGTAAACGTTTCCTTAAGAATTGTTTTTCATGGTATTGGTGAATTTATAAATCTGGTAGGATGAACATGACCGTTTATCATTTGTTTCCTCATGGTACAGATGAAATCGTAACTTTATAAAGCAATATGAACTGTAAGTTATATTTATATTCCCAACTGAAGCAGTTTCAAGGATTGGGGTATTTTGTTATGTATTGATTTGTTAGCGAATTGGCATGTAGTGTGTGGGAGCTTCAGCATAAAAACAGCGCAAGCGTAACTACATCGAATACTGATAGAATTTATATAATTTGCTTTACGTAATGGGGGAATGTGTTCAGCAACTTCCTTTTCTGACTATTACTGAAAAGGTTGTTAGAAAATTGCAAGACAAGATTAATAGAATGAGCATGTAAAATTTGCGTACAATCCTAATGAAGAGTGCACCAAAGTCATGTGAACTTGATCCTATTCCAACATCACTACTGCTTAGATTCAGTATTGTCTTCACTAACTGATGTTATTAATACCTCTCTCTCATCCTGGGAATCCCATCATTTTTTCAAAACTGCCATTGTAAAACCTCTGCTGAAGAAACCAACACTAGACCATAACGATTTAAAGAACTACCGCCCAGTTTATAATCTCCCATTCATATAAAAAATCTTAGAAAAGGTTGTTCTATCCAAGCTTGTATCTCATCTAAATTCAAACAGTCTTTTTAGCAATGTACAAAATGCATATCGCCCTTGCCACAGTACTGAAACTACTCTTCTAAAAGTAGTTAATGACATTCTCTCTGCGTTGAATAGCGGAAAGATTATAGTCCTCACCCTCCTTGATTTGTCTGCAGCATTTGACACAATAGACCATGATTTATTGCTTCACCGTCTCCAGCATGTATTTGGCATTCATAATACAGCCTTACTGTGGTTCAAGTCCTACTTGGTCAACAGGACACAAATTGTATCTGCAAATGGAATACACTCCAGCCCAGTTGATCTATATTGTGGTGTTACAGAGGGGTCTGTTCTTGGACCTGTTCTCTTCATTCGGTACACTCAGTGTCATAGATCATCATCCAGTGTCTCACCAATTGTACGCTGATGACACCCAAATATACACATCTAGCCACCCCACTGAATTTGATGCTACCATCCAAGGTGTATAGAGGTGCATTTCTGATGTGAAATCATGGATGACATGTAACAAGGTGCAGATGAATGATGCTAAAACTGAAGCCATTCTGATCACAATGCAAACATTTCTCATTCACATCCTTTACCACAAACAATAAATATCAGCAAGACCAACATTAAGTTCACACAATCAGTACGCAACCTAGGTGTTACTCTAGACAGTACTGTCACATTGCACCAACATGTCATGCATATGCAAGGCTGCATATCTGGAGCTGAAACGCATCAATTCAGTTCGCAAATATATTTTAGTTGATGCCACTAAAACACTTGTGTGTTCATTAGTACTTTTAAGTCTGGACTATTGTATCTCAGTTATGTCTGGTTCATCTCAATATCTGCTCAAGAAACTTCCAAAAGTTCAAATCAGAGCTCCAGCGATAATACTTAGAGTACCACGATCAGAGCACACCTCTCCGCTGCTCTGTACCCTACACTGGCCATCCATTCGATCCAGAATCAAACACAAAATTTGTTCTCTGTGCTACGTTTCACTGTCGGACTCTAGTCCAACATACCTATCCTACCTCACCCATGTGTACACACCGGCAAGATATTTACGCTCCTCTTCTGACAATCGTATACTCATTATTCCCACTATGAAAACAACGTCAAATGGACAGCGTTCTTTTGCATACCAGGGCCCAGCAACGTGGAATGAATTGCCCACTGAACTTAGACACAAATACACAGTGATCCCATTCAAAACTCCCTTATTTCGACTGCAAGAACAAACTTAAAGACCTAATAATTTTTCCTACCTTAAATATTCTCAGCATGTTTTTAATTTAATGTTTTCTAGTTTCATGGTATTTGTTTTTGTAATCATATCATTATATGTTTTTTTATCTTATAGATGTTGTCTAATGTTGTGAAGGGTTTAGAGCCTCTAAAGATTAGGCGCTATACAAAGTCTTCATTATTATTATTATTATTATTATTATTATTATTATTATTATTCAAATACTGAAATGTTAAGATACTAGGTTATGATAATATGTAACACCAAATATTCGGCTATGGTTGTATATGGTAAATTGTATTACTACACATCTGAAGAACTTTAGGTATGATGCCGTTAAAAATATTTACAGAATGGTAACTCTACTTAACAATTTCCTCCTGAGAAATGTTTCTGTTTCTTATGGAATTATCTAGAGGTTAAGAATGTCTCTTGTTTAATTGCGGCATTGATATTGCCAAAAGAAAATATCCATTTTTGTAAGTCGACAAAACTGCCGAGCATCGATGACACACCAACGCAGTGTCAGTATGTCAGAGTCTACGCTGTTTTATTACAACCATTTGTACAGTGAAACACACGAACTATGATCTATGTGTTTAGTTTAAAACTGAATGTCTGGGTCTGTATTGTTCTTTATTATAACCATTATAATGGAGTAAGTAATATATATATATATATATATATATATATATATATATATATATATATATATATATATATATATATATATATATATATATAAACAGAGGTACATATAATAAATTCATTGAGCTATTTTTCTTATTACAAAATGAATAACGTAACAAAGAATTGAAATATTTTTATTGTACATTTAAATTCAAATTTAAACTAAACTATTCAAAAACCATTAGTTGTCTTATTTAAACAGGAATGTTCAAAGTTATGTATCTCCTTTCGTGTGCTTATGTTTGTATACGTAGTAATGTATGTATGCAAGAGATTTACAACACACAAGCATCAGTCTGGTTAGATAATGCAGATAGAAAAGCTAGATAACCAAATGGTAAAAGCGAATTCCATAAAAATTATTTTTTTAAGGATACCGTCATCCCAATTAAAGGTAAATATTGACCACAAGACAAAATAGAAAAGGTAAAGCTGATGCAATCCCCACAAAACAAAATCATAAACATCATCAATAGAAAATAAACAGGCATAAAAAACAAGTATATGGGCAGAGCGTTTTACGTCCGTAAGCATTGATTACGTCCTTTAATGGAAACGAATTTAATGGTCACGGATAAGCAGCTAGGTTTGTTGCTCTTCAGCACAGTATCACAGTAAGGTTATTAAGTGCTGATACCATTAGAGTAATATGTGATATTATAGAGGCATAGATGCAGGTATTAAAATAAAATATATCAATATAGCTTGTAACCATGATAATATATCCTTGACAAATAATATATGTTGATGTATATATTATATGTATAATGTTCATAATGATAGTTTTTGTACGGGTCATTTAGTGAATACAATTTTTATATTAATGTTGTATAATCGTATTTTACACTTGAAAAACACGAGTCTTGTATGAATTGATTCATACATTTCCGAAGCTATGTGGTACTATTAGTACAAGTAAACATCACATGATCCCACAAGGACACGAGTTCTCGGAAAGGCCAAGATGACCCAATTTATTAGTCAGCGTAAATCAGCTCATGCTGTTTTCGAAATTGGATTATTGAAAACTTTAAGTGCTACGACCTATCTATTACGATTTGGTAATCTATATTACATAATTATTACGTAGAATTAGGCATTCTTAGTTGTAAACACCTGACTTGGGGAAATTATTCCTTGAGAGGACTCATTTATTTAATTTAATAATTCCTTGTAATTACAGTGCTTGAAATATTCAGATTAATTGGAATAATATTTACCATGTAAATATTGTGAATTCATTTAAAGTCCATTATGATTTAATACTTTCACTTTATTACTTTATTCATTTAAAGACATTTTTGGGATTATATCATAGTGATTCTTCTGTATTTTTGGTACATAATTACGATACTGACCATCATTTGGAATACCTTTAAAAGTCATTCATGTTACTTGATACTTTTGGAATCTATAGAGCCATTATGAATTTAGGATTTATGAACATGCTGTAAGTTATTTAGGATTTATGAACATGCTGTAAGTTATTTGTAATATATTTACTTTGAATTTTAGGGAAATAAATAATAATCTCAATTATACAAAACCTGTTTGTATTCACTCTTACTTGTTACTTATTTAAGACCATATAATCCTATATAATCGTGATTAAATTACAACTTGCTGTCAATAAAAAGTGGAAACCGTAAAATGTAGCGCAACTAAATTAGTATACTACCCCTTTTCCTGAGCTTAATACGGAATCTTTACAATGATAAATCCTATGAATATTGATAACATCAATGTTCTCCCTGTCCCTAGAACTGTACAAAACTAATGGTCTAATGTTAAATTCGTTTTGTCTCTATAATACTGAAGAAAACACACACACACACACACACACACACACACACACACACACGCCTACTATTAATGTCCTCTTTGAGGTATCAATGTCTGTACAATTTTTTTTCAACGTGGATTACCATTTGACATAATAAACCGACAAAGGTGGAATCTTGATGTTATTCACCTTGGATATACCCTTTACATTTTATCCTAGCTTCCTAATATAAAGTTACCTATGCCGCCAGAATATTTTGACCCTGATGAACATAGGGTTGCGCCTACCCCCTGACCGTCAATCTATACCAGTATCGTGCCTAGAGCCCCGTAATTAAAAAATATTAGTAATGAATATTAGTATAAGCAATGTACGTTGTTTCTGAAATTTGTATTATGTTTGTAACACTTGGTTTGAACTAAGCATGAATTTGCAATTTTTGCTCAAGCTGTTTCTTGTGACAAAAAGAACATATCAGAAATTAAAAAAGTATTTCGGTGTGAAGTCCCACAACAAAGCTTCGTCTGTGAAATATGGGGATTTGATGTGTAAGGTGAGGGGATTACTGCGTGACCATAACGATTAGGACGCCGGTGCATATATCGTATTGATACTTATATAATGCGCAAAAAACTGTAAACAGGATCGATGCAGACTTCCCTTCAAATGATATTCAAATGGTATATATATAGAGATATATGTACGTGTCGACATCATCACCGGTCGCTTGGTGCAATTCTGTCTATTTTATCAGTATTTAACCTCAGACTTGTACAAAGCCAAACGTACCATTCAGACAAATTCGTGGGCAAGTCTTCATATCAAAGCCTGGGAAAACACACAGAAGTCAAATTTGCTCTAGCGACCACCTGAGTATGATAATTATTGACGGTCACCTGACTGAGCACTATACACATACGACACTGTTTTTCATAATACTTTTCGAGGAGATGGGGGAGGCGGCTCCCATGTATCTATCCGCCATAATTGGTCAGTTAAGAACTTAGTCATAAGTTTTGGTAAATACCCTCATAACAAAGTAAACAAAAAAGAATATCACATAGATTATAGTGACTTTTGCGCCGCCAAGCCACTGATTGCATAGTATTGAACATACTCCATTCATATGCAACTTTATATCGCTGGGTTTTGTACAACCATTGGAAAACGAACACATTTCGACTCATTTAGTTGCTAAGTGTAAGTCACGATTTTCATCTAGCTCAAATATTCTCTCTCTCTCTCTCTCTCTCTCTCTCTCTCTCTCTCCACGTGTTTCAAAGTATGTCGTCTGTTATTAAAGCATATATTTAATTAATTTATAACATTTTCCAAAGTAATTTTCTATTCGATTTACTATTAGATACTGGGACTGCAACACTGGTGTGTGTATGAGATTATTCCTTCTATTTATATTATAGTAGACTATTGTGGGCAATACGGGGTTTTGTACGTTAAAATGTGGGCCATATGGGAATGGGTTTATGGGCAATGGAGGGTATATTGGGCAAACGAGTTTATGAGGCAGAAGGATTTATAGAGACAGAGGAGGTTATGGTGAATATGGTGGGGGGGGGGGGGAAAGGGTTAATGGGGCAGAATGATTTCTATTGACAGAAGTGTTTATGGAGAAAATAGTTTATGGTGCAAAAGGGTTTATGAGCAAAAGAGTTTTGGGGGCAGAAAGGTTATTATGGTCAAAACTGTTTATTGGGACAATGTGAGTGGGGTAATGATAACATGTTTGAAAAAAATCCAAAATATTAGTATTTCCAACAGCTACTATGTGATCACAACTCAACACATAATATATACAATTAAGCAGCCTTTTCCTTTATTAATAACAATCTAGCACACTCCATATACATTCCATCACCAGTTCTTTGTTTAGTTCCTATCAAACTATTCGAGAAGGGATGAAACCAAGATGGAATCCAACAAACACATTATCCATCTCACCATTTATATCATCCAACATTCAAAACACACTATCAATTACGCCTTGTTTGGAGATAAGCGCTATGTCAAAGCGGTTCGAACAACTTATCATTAGACCTCAAAGTCTATGAGTTTATCAATTATCACTTTCTGGCACCTGTGCCTTGTACTAATTTAGATACAATATTATGATGAAGAAAGTCACAGAGTCCAATATACGCATATTATGTACAATTATTGAAGCATTTACAAAGTAAATGAATGGTGTCTCTCGCCTCATTTGTTTACCTACATTGTGACCAAATAATAGAACAAAATGTTAAAGGATTTAATTTTTTTCTGATAGTATACCGACAAGGAACAATACAAATGCAAGGTTTTTTTTTGATGTGACAGAACCACTTATTTAACAATAAACCTGTCTTGATGGCAGGCAGAAATAATCATCTCCTTTTATGTCTCAAATCCTCGTTTGATGAATAAAACCTACTCTTTTCGTAAGTGCTATATGATTTGTATTATTAATCCGTACATATGCAACAACGTGTCGGTGAACAATCCAATAAAACTCCCTCGCAACGAATTACCAGTGACGATTACATTACAGAGAATAATGGCGATCATACGCTTCATCGAGATTAAACGAAAACACTATATATCCTAATTAGAGACCAAAATCAGAATGTAAGATTTACTACTTAATAAAGATAGGGAGACTAATACCATAAGACAATGGATTTTATATCTTTTATAATTCAAATCTTACCCGAATACATTTAACGAATATTTTAATATGAAAATGGAAAATTGAGTTTAGTTGTATTCTTATGTGAACAATAGACAATAAAAAGTGTTACCATGGTTTCGTTATTTTCTTTTTCAATTCGACATAATGTGCCTTTTTTAAACGAAGGGAAGTTAATAACACAACAGTATGAAACATGTAATGTCAGCGAGTAAAATCATATTTTGTTTTTTGATACTACCAAATTAGACTGAAATTATACACGTCACCTATGAAGTCTTCGGCCCTAATTTATGGGTGTAATGGCACTAACGTCTTAATGATGAGCACCAAGCACGACAACTGTAAGTACCATTTTTTATATGTCTTTGGCATGACTAAGCCGAGGTTTGAACCCGTGACCTGCGCATCCGAGGCGGACTCTCTAAGCACTAGAGGTCGATTGTGTACACGAACAATATCTGACTATAATGTAGCATTTAATGATGACCTTGACATTTGAGATACGGATCTGATTCAATGATATGAAACAGTTACTCGAGTAAATGCAGAATTGAACCAAGATTCATTGTATGGTCCAAAGTAAGGTAATTTGACCTTAGAATAACTGGCCTTGACCTTAATGATATAATTCTGATCCAAACGTGATTTGTATTATCTTGTTGATGTACAATGCAGTTTTGCCTTTACAAATAACACATCGTTTCCAATGCAAGATCTTAAATCTACACTGGCTATTTTGAGCACCTGTCAGTTAATAAATGTAGTTCAGTTTATAAGATAACCGATTAAAGCAAGTTTCCTGTTAGGTTGGGTGCATACTTGTCACTTATATTTGAAAAGGTCTATATTCGACTCTTATTACTCTTTTACACTATTTTGTTGTCTAACTTAAATGTTTTAGCAGCAAATGGCATGACTTCTAGTTATTTTACCGTTTTTGATCATAAATTAAATGCACTATTAAATACGCAATGGTGTATTTGGTCATCAGACTTAGGTTCAAGAATATATAAACATATAGAGAGATCGTATGAAGATATTGATGGTGAGGTTGGAGTTCTAACGGGTCCATTGAAATTCTAACGGGCCGATTTCCTTACTCATACAAAATATAGTAATTTCGAGGTGGTTGTGTTCAAATGTGTTGCAGACCTTTTAGAAAGTCTGACAATCTAAAGTATACAGATTCGATGAGGTAAATCAACATATTAATTTACTAATCTTTAAAATTAATTTAAATGTTTGAAAACAGTTTAGAAAATCAGCTGAATTCAACTATGCCACTATATACATATGCAATTGTTGCACTGAAAGTTAACATGGAGAGTTAGCGATCGTTTGAAAATCAAAGAAAGTCAGGATACATGGGATACTAATAGGCGTTGTATACTTCTCAATGGATAGCATGGATTGTTAATATATAATGTGACGGTATCTAAAATCAAAATCAATACCAGAGCTAGTGTACTGCATGTTTCTATGAATACTTTCCCGAAGGACTTTTCTATTAATTAAGATTTAATGCAATAATTATGAATCGCAATGCCTCTTATGTGTAACAGTATACTATTAGCACATTAATTGCGTGACCTTTATTACTGCTAATACATTTTATATTTTTATACAACTTATAAAATACGTATAATGCAATTTCGTTTCAAGATTTTGGGTCTATAATTTACAATGTGCCCTCAAACAAATTGCATATTATCTTAGCTATAAAATTAAAGCTAACTTGATTTATGAATCCCATTGAAGACCAAACATGGAAATAAATTACTGATTTAATCATTCCTCTCGCTGTTCCCAAATCAACGTAGATTTGATTGCAAAATATTTATTGCAAATTGTACTGGTCTTTAAGAAACACTTTCAACAAAACGTAGATTTATTGGTATTTTATAACTTTTAATTATGCATTAACGACCTTATTGAAAAGAAATCCTCTGGGAAAAATGGCATTGAACCATTGTAAATTTTGAGCATTAACGACAACTAACGTTTGCTGGGTACTAGATCAAGCAATTTACAGAGACGTATATCAGTGTTTACATATTAATGCAAGGTAAGAGAGAACAACATCGAAATAAACAAAAACTATTCGGCCCATGCAAATAAACCACTACCCACAGTTTATACTGGTCACGAAACAATTTTGATAACGTGAGTAGTGCATGGCGGACCCTAGCGACAATGGGACGTCTATGTTAAATTTGTTCGTTTGCACGCTGACAACAATGGGAATTTAAGATGGGGAATTTAATATAGATAATGTATAGCTGCAACGTATTGGGCTTGTCTAGCGACATGGGAATTGAACAGGAATGTCGTCACGGATCTCGATACAGTGTGGCTGACCCGAATACGCACTAATCTAGGAGTAAATAGAGAAATATACATAGAGACGTGGTTAGAGACAGGGTAAGAGACACAGACAGAGACAAGGACATATAACACAAACATATATTTATGTTCATAAATTCATCATACAAAACAAATTCGACTAAAATTTGTTTAGGCAAGAGAGAATACGTATTTTTTATAGGCAATGAATTGGCCCTAAAGAGGGCCTTTGTTGTTTTTGTTAATACCATTCAGTTAACATTGATGGCGTCTCACGGATCTTATTCTCTTCCTAAAGCTTCGTCTGACCTCTTTGCCGTAAATTAAGACTCGCATCAGACAATCTTTATCTCCACATATATTCTTCCTCTTGATTATAGCCCATGCTGATTTGACATACATGGGGTAGTCTGTGTTGAGCAACATCGATGATCGCGGGTTGAAGATTCTACGTTAGTCCATATTTTGTGACGAGAACAGGTGAAGGGAATGGTGTGAACCGTGGTTATTTATAATGGACACGAATTGAGTTGTTTCACCAATCTTAATACACGTTACAAAATAAAATCACAATGCGGCCTCTGTCTTCCAATCCGATACATGTGACGTCACACTCCCTATATAGGTGTGCTAGCGTCTTTGCGCAGTGAATCGGTGCGACAGAGTTAGAAGTTTGTGGAGATGTGGACTGATGGCATAGCAGCGGCTACCAAAGCATTTTAATTGAATTTACTGGATTTATCTCTCTTCTTCACAAGAATTTGTTCCGGAATCAGCACCTTCGCCACCTTCTCCTGCATTACCATACGTCTAGGACTTTATTCAGAGACAGGAAGAAGAATTGGAGAAATGTTTGCAACACCAGAAGAAAGAAGCAGAACAAGCCTTTCTCATTCATCGGCAACAGAGAGAAGAAGAGGCAAGAAGAAAACGACAGGAAGAAGGTGAAGCTGAGAAGAAACAAGGTCTAGGAGAGAACGATGACAGCAAAAGTCAACATGATGACGGTGCTATTAGACATCGTGGCAGAGTTAGGGAGTCGGAAGCAAATGCATCAAACGTCTTTAATACGATAAAAAAGAATAAGGTCTCTCGAGCCGACCAGTCCGATCCCGTCCACACACCTTCAACGCCTGATATACCAACATTAGTGATTTGTACCAAATCATCGACAGTAGCTGGTCAAGTAGTCGGCCTTGGCTGTGGCAGATACAACTTATTACTTCCCGATCCTGAGTTCGTTTTTTTAATATAAAAAAGCAAAGAAAAAAAGAGAAAAAAACACACCCAACGGTCCATTTTAGGGCCACCCATCTCTCTCGAAAAAAAGTTACTCAATGTCTGCCAAAAATAATTAAAACTCAAAATCACTTTTTCCCTATGATGTACCTTTGTGCGTGTGTGAGTGTATGTCCTTATTATAAAAATATAAACCAATATATTCTCTGGTACAAATTTACAATCCAATTTTACACTTTTAAAAAGTTATTATTCGTCTTCGTTGTGTTTTCGCTCTCTCCTTTCTTGAATTTCTTTACTGTCACATATTACTGTCACATATTTTTCCTCGTCTACTTCACTTTCCTATGTATTCACTTCTTCTTTTTCTCCCCATTCTTCCCTTTCTGGACGTGCCTGGGATCTTCCTTTCAGAGGGTACATCCTCTTTCTGTTCGGAACCCCTCTCCTCCCTCTGTTTCTGTTGTTTCTTAGGGCAATGTATATTCCCTTGACAATGATAACAGGTATATTGACATTTGTCTCTTTTGACGCTTGTCTAGCTTTGACGTTGTGGACATTCATAAGACCAATGCCCTTTAGTCTGACGGATATATCAAGTAATTTAAATTTTATCTCGAAAGGAGTGGAGTAGTCCGTCGGCTTCTCTGAAAAATAACTTCGCATGACACCTCTCAAGGCTTTGATCAGAAGAACGATCTGTATTGGCTCTACCATCTTTCTGGTTGAATTGAGAGTGAAATGAATACTTTGAGGGAAGACACTGACCTTACATTAATATATAGGTGACCATGGCGTTTAAAATGTAGTCATTTAAATTTCTGCATTCAAGACGAAACGATTGCATCATTTCGTAAAGAAAGAAGAATAAAATAAGAGGCAGAAACGTGACCTATCGCCTCCCATAGTAGCTGAAGTCTTGGCTTAAATCCATGCCAGCGATTTCGAAGATGACATGAGTAAACCAGAATACTGACCTAGAGAGTCTACGTCAAACAAAAGTTCACCATCAGTAACCCCTGAAAACTACTACCACATTTGAGAGACAGATAAACGCTCCTCAAAAAAAAATCTTAGAACAACAGCCTACACGTACACGGTGAAGTTTAAAAATTTCAAGTCAAGATAAATCAGAAGAATTCATCACCGATTTTTGGGATTCTTTGTTAACTACACTGAAACGGCAATGTCTAGCTAACGAAGACGATCACTTGACCCTTTCATTTTATCACGACAGTCTGAAATCCTCCATTTGGATCGAGTTTATCAGGTCGTCAGAACTGACACCTTCCTAGGTCATCGTCCAGATTCAATAATTCAAGCAATCCAACGACAAGTTTCACATCACTAATGGAAAAGCAACACTGAACTTTGCTCATGATTCTCTTCCCAAAGGGACTGGGCCCTTAAGGGTATTACTGGTGGACGACCTGTGTAGTACCAAAACGAGTCTCATCCGAATTAACAATCCTCAACACCAAATGTGTTAAGCCCAGGCCATGGTGGGAAGATCGCATACAGATAAGAATGACACGTAGAATGGAAAAGAGCCTGGAAAAATATTCAACGATCGGACCGAGCTAAACAACAAAGAGAAGCAGAACTCTTGTTACAGTAAGCTGTTATATCCAAAACACACCCTATAGCATTCCTCAAATGCAAACATTGCACGACATCTCGGTTCCACGCTACACCTTGAAAGTACACCCACAAGAAGTGCGTGGACCTCTGATGTTTGGAGAAGTTTTTTTAAAAGACTGAAAATACATTCACGTCTATCATGACGATAAACATTTTAATACAATTACCAGTATCACCGGATTCCTGGGATACAGTTTTGATTGTGAGAAATGTGACTATGGCTATAATAATTGAGAGGATAAAAGTATTGTGGATCAAAATGTGAGGGATGTTTGACCTCTAAACCCTGTCTTGACGAAGGACAAAAACAATTATACCTTTGTCAGCCCTATATGTTATTAACAACATACGAAGACGCAAGGTTCACAGCGGAAAAGTGCTTGTCAACTCCTGAAATGTTGTTCTACTTTTGAACAAGTCATGCGTACCAATAGTCAAAAGGCTCACGTAAGTTCATAAAAGAAACGATATCACATTTATCACCAATGCCTGGACTTGGAACACGAATGCTACATTAAAAATTACGAACCCTAACAGGAGGAGGAAAACGATGACCAGAAGAAGAAAGTGAATTTCATCTTTTTCAATTTCGAATCCATGCAAGAGATTGATATTCACATTCCTAATTTCTGCGTGACTCACCGAGCGTTCGAGAAGTGAATCCAAGAACCAATCTTTTGTCATTGCCCCCACTGTGGCAAAATTCCTGGAGGACGTGAAGAAATATTTCTGGGATAATATACGCTGGCAGGTTTCGCCCACTGCATCTTAGATCGCATCGACGAGACGTGGAGCCAAGATTACATCGATCGTTGCGGAGATTGACATCGCTATGCCACGGTGATGACTCACAATTTCTTGGGATGCGAAGGAGGGTTTCATCTTAAATACAATACGGAACAAAGTAGAGAACATCGGACAGACACCTTGCACGGAGCGAAAATCATTTCCATGCAAGTGGGATAAGTGCAATTTAAGTATTCGATGATATACTTGGCCATGACATTGAGCCGAATGCCTAAAAGGTCGAGATGACAGAAATAGCCAGAGCCGAATGCCTGAAACGTTGAGATGACAGAAATAGCCGAAGGTTATTTTTTGCACTTTTTAATCCAATCAACATGCCGTTCTACCCCATTTACATGATGCTCAGTACTACGACCCAGACAAGATGCGCACCGAACAACGAGAAGCTTTCTACGCTTGGTACGACCCTCACTTTTTGAACCTCTTAGAATTTAAGTAAGAAATGTTAAAGTATTGCCGTTCCGACATGGACATTTTACGCCGATGCTGTGGAAAATTTCGAGAATGGTTCATGGAGCATGGAGGGATTGATCATTTGGAGAATGCCTGCATCATTGGTACAGTATGTTCCTTAGTGTTCCGCATACTCATGCTAGAGAAGAACCTGGCTGTCATGCGCCTTTTGTCAAACCTCAATACTCGGTCAAAGCCCTACACTGGCTACATTACTTGTGTGACAAGGAAGACAAATGGATCGAACACGCCAGAACCCGAGGAGATGAAAAGACAATCGGAACGTATTCGGTAGTTGGCTGGGACTTAGAAAACTCCAAGAAAGTGATCGAGTTTAACGGATGCTTATTTCACTGATGTCCGACCTGTTACCCGCAAAGGTACACTAAAAATCAGTTTTGAAACGTATCATGTAAGACTTGTACTAGGTCACAAGTCAGCGACGCTTAAAGTTAGAACAGCAAGGATACCAAGTGGTGGAAATGTTGGAACACGAGTACGATCACCGTTTTGAAAATCGATCCAGAGTTTGAACGTACCGTGGAAAGTTGCACGTTGGTGGGCCCACTGAACCCGTGGGACAGTTTTTTTTTTTTTTACGAAGGACGGACGAATGTCACCTGTTTGCTGTACCACGTTGACGAGAAGTAAGGATAATAAATCAAACTACACAGTATCTTCATCAAAATAAGCCTTTGAAAGAAGGCTATTCGTTCCCTGTGCGTTTGTTTGAATAGTGAAGCTTTGAAAGATGTTTCCAAACCTTGCAATGAAAGTGGCCTATATATCGAGAGGCTCTGCCAACAAATAAATAAGCCAGCAGTGGATTTATATACTTGGGCGAAAGTGATAAAGTCAAGTGTTTCAGCTGCGGTGTGACACTTCACGAGTGGGAGCAGGAACATGTTCGATGGACTCCGCTCTGTCAGTACCTACCTTTAGTGGGATTATCTCAGTAATTTATTGATAGATTCTTTACAAGAGAACATTCGTGGATTACCTGTGGAGTTGATAGAATGGATCTGCCGATAGTTTGTCAAAATACAAGTCAAAAGAACAATTGCATCCGTTAAGTCACCGATGTTGAAACCCTTGATACCTGAATGATATAAGAGTATCGATTCATTTCAAAGTGTTCATGAGATTAGACTTTGATGAATCAAACGAGATGCAGAAAGATTTGGATGATACTCATTTTTACTTACAAGGTGATCATAGTTCACACACTTCCAAAGGAAGGTTAGAGGATGATCAACATCTTGTATAGAACCAAATCTTGGTTCACTAGGAAACTTCCATGTGACGTGTCGTGTATGAGTTAGTGAATAAACAATTTTGGTAAGGTACTGAAATAAAGCCGCTTCTGTTCAAAAAGCATATTTCATTCCTTCAACAAAAGAGGATATTAAAACTTGCTACTTTGACACGACCTTTATAAATAGCGATACCGTGGAAAAAAATCATGACATTTTTCAGACTGTCGCGAATTACCAACACGATTTACGAGAACTGTATCCAAAGAATTTGGGTCGTCGTTTGGTTTTGTGTCTTAGTGACTTCCTTTTTCGTTTACCCGCCGATTTGTTTGTGGGCCATTTACGATTTGTACTGTGCCGTACCACCAAAAACCTCAGGTTGGTACCTTTCAATGTACACGAGAGACTAATTTTGTTAAAATCATTGCACTTTCATCTCGATACTTTTCGACCTCCACGGGAAAAAAAAAGATTCCTCAAGATGTAGATACTGTAGATGTTTACAAATATGTGTGTGTAGCTTGTGACTTACACCCTCAATGGCCAGATGTACGTGACTAAACAAGTTTTGCATTCCAGACTTGTACAACAGCTGTGGCTTACATTGCCCAAGATTTGTGTTATGTATTCAAAAGAAAAAGTGAACTTAAGGAGTCCAGTGAAGAAGGTAGCCTTCAAACCTACGTTAGCCACAGTGCCAATAAAAGTCCCCAGAAAACAGCTTCTTCCCGCAAGAGAGACACTTCAGTCTGGGCGCTACATTCCCAATCCACGACCTGCAGCAACGGTAATTGCGTACCCAGTAGCCTTCCCCGTTGCTTGTAATGCCTGCCAAATCCAATTTGACACTCGTTCTTCCACATTTTGATGCCAAATGGAAACCCGTGTCTCCAGGAACTTCTCCAGCGCTGACACCCTCCTCTTTAGTCCCATCGGCAGTTGCTATGTATCTTCCCCCAAAATCAAAGTCCAAGAGAGATGGGGCATGTTAAAGAGTTTACTGTATGTATCCAAGCAAGGACTGTCCCAGTTTAGTCCGTTGCGAACCCCTTCACGAATCGAGATGACTATGATCAAGTTGATACGACCTAGAGACATTCAGTGGCGATGCATTCCACTATAAAAAGACCTGGGGCAAACAATGGGTAGCAGTGTTTTTGTGCTCTTGAACTCCAAAAGATGTCACCTAAAAGAAATTCACACCACCACCATCGTCATTCTTCTGTCCAGAAATGGACAGTCTCGTTGTTTGACGCCGAAACCGAGGAAACACTTAAACCAAGCATCGACTTATACCCGGAAAAGACCCCATCGTCCAAGGAAAAAGAGGAGCAACCGAAAAGGAGCAGTGTTTGATGCGCTAGTCAAAGAGATCACAAAATGACTGGTCACAATCCCTTTGACTTACTCCAACAATACACCTCTTAAACAATAAAATAAAACAACGTGTGCCAAGTTATCTCCGTTAGTGTATTTTGTTAGTGTGCTTCTGAAAAAACAAAGATGTCACTCCCAAAAGCCATCCCTCTTCTACCCCCAAAAGATAAGAAAAGGAAAGAACTGCCTCCTCGTTTAGCCAAACATTGGGATTTGTTGTCTGTGTTGTCCGTCCTGTCCAAAACCCTTCCACCCTTGCTAAAACAAATCATTCAAACAGCCATCAAAGACGTCATCGAGACCGTGTGCGAATGTTTTCTGAATGTATTGAAAGGAACGATACCTTTGTATCAACATTAGAAAAAATTCTTGGCCAATCATCGATACGTTCTTTGTCAAAGAAAATACCCATCAGTCAAAAGAGAACGATATTGATACAACACGGAGGATTTGTGCACTTGCTGTTAGTTCCCATACTAATAGCCACATTGGCACCACTGATTACATGACTCGTGGGAGATGCTGCTTCACATGGGATAGGTCAAAGACAAAAACGATCATGAAGAAAAAAGGGGTCTCTGGAGTCAAAAGATCCCAGACGTGACCTTTCGAATCTGATGGGAGTTCGAAAACTGATTTTAGTGCCTTGCAAATGATGGATGGATTTCCATCGTTGTCAAGAACAACGGACCACGCATGTACATGCCAATCCTCTTTTGACAGAGATGTCCCAGTTACAGCACGAATTGCAATTATTGATGGATCTCAGCGATTTGGCAGACACGGAAAAATCTCAACGGTTCTGGTAAATGTTGATTCGACTTCTACACCTTACCAGAAAGCTTTAGACAAAATAGTTTAAACGACTATGAAAGATTTTAAGACCCCTAACTAAACGTCCATCACCACTATCACCACCACCACCAGTGACCAAGACAGAGAAAGGAGAGAAAGTGTTTAAAACTCCACCTGAAAAAAGTGCGCAAGTTAGCACCACCAAAATCCAAAATAGGTTGGATTAAAAAGATTGCAACACCTTCTTCCTCAGAAGAGAAATGGAAGGTGAATAAATAAGTTAAATATGAACTGATTACCCTAATTCAAACAACCTTCAAGACACCAATTGCTCGTCGGACACGCAAAGCATTACAATCCAAGAAAATACCACACGTATAAAAGAGTAGTATCCGTGAATAGTGGGTGACTAATTAAAAAAGTCCTGATTGATAATTTGTTAGCCAGCTATTACTTCGATCCTGCCCATGTTACGGGATACGGAGGAGTTTAGAAATTGGATCGTGTTGCCAAAATTTGACTGAAAAGTTTCCGTTTACCTCAAGTGAAATGGCAGTTAGAGGAACTACACCATACACAAACTCATTCGACGAAAATGTTCCAGTAACCTCACAAGAGTTGAGGTCATCAGTCATCAATGGCACGAAGATTTAGCCAATGTCCCTCATTTGGCCACCTACAATCGTGGCTACAAATATTTGTTTTGTTTTGTGTCATCGTAGTCTTTTCCATATTTGTCGGGTTCGAGCCATTGACTTCCAAATCGAGCAATGACTTAGTACGAGCCTTGAAAATGGTGGTGATTGAAGTAGTCATCACCCTCTTCGATGGGAAACCGACAAAGGCTCCGAATTTCTGAGCCAAGCTTTCCAATAAGAATTAAAGAAACAAGACATTACTTTGTTTCTACCACAGAAATCCAGAGACCCAAACCAGCATCGTGAAACGTTTTCAACACACCTTGAAAGAACGCAATTGGAAATTGTTACTCATCAACACTCTTGATCAAAGCGTACAACCAATCTAACCGTCGGAGCATCGGATGTGCCCCCGAGGAAGTGAATCACGACAACGAAGTGACTGTCTTTGAACCCCTGTTTGGATAGAATTAATATTAATCTCGGTCACACACTAGACAATGTGTTGCAGCCCTGTATTGAGTGTAATCGACGTTGAGGTGTTGGTGTCCTACTTTCTCAGAAGTGGAGGCAGTGTTAATTAGGTATAATAAGTAATTACATGTAATTGTTCGCGTAAAAGTCTACGTTGAGGAGCAGTTGAATCTAGTCTTTAGAGTGCAGATCTAAATGTGGTTCTTACCACACTGGACATTATATGTTTAGTTATAGTCCAGACTGGATCAATCGCTCTTTTTGCCACCTTCACGTTCACCATATAAATACCTTACAGTCACATAACCTAGTACTGGTTGTTCTGAGGAAGAGTCACGTCGTTGTACTAGTTTTTGTAATCGCGCTGATGGGTTTCATAGACATTATACGAGTAATTTCATTATTTAACGCAGCTATCGCACATAGTACACTTGCAACTCATTCGCGAGATCTTTTGTCGTTCTGAAGTTGATTTAGGGATATTTCCAGCGCATACTGATATCCAAACAATCGCTCAGCAAGTGTTCGATTAAATCCCTCTGTGATGACTTCACCCAGAAATTCTTTGCCGGGATCAACATGTAGTAGCTGTGGCCATTGTAGACCGCCGCCTTGATATATTTGTTCAAGCGCAGATGCAACTTCAGTTGCTGTTTTTTTTGAAAGTGGTTCTGCTTTTTTATATTTACTTGCTACGTCAAAGACAGTTAACACATATTTGTTTGTTGTCGATTGACGTTGACGTGTTTTAATAGTATCATGTGGCATAAACAAAATATCAGCTTGATAAACCTCATTGGGAGCTCCGATATAAATATGTGCGTACTGAATTGTTTAGGAAATGGTTTGCCATATTACCTGTTGTGCTAACTAATTGGCAGCAACACAATGTGTGCATTTGTTGCACCAGCAAGTTTGCTAGTCGATGCTCTATCCCTCCAATATACCCTTGGGCTATAAAAAGTCGATTCCATTACAATATTTATTTGTGATTAATTACCAGCCCCTATAACTAGTTTACCTTTCATCGCAGATCTTACCAACCCATTAGCTAATGATTCAATAAGAGATTATTTTGTACCGACTTTAACGTGTGTATCAACTTCACGTCTGCAATATTTCGTTATTGTAAATCTGGATGTTTATACGTGACAGTATGAGCATAGAAAGCTTGATCAATCGCATCTATAGCTCTTGGTTGATTTTTCTTGTCAAGTATGTTATTGAATCGGTTTCCAGGACCACAATACTTATATCCAGGGAGATGCTTCTCAGTAGGATACTTAGCCCATGGAGACCTGGTAATTTTCCAAGAGCGGCAGCGATACCACAACCCTTGATATCCGTCAAGGACGAGCTAGATCTGTATTGGTTTGTACCACATTTCACACACTTGCCAGTAAACGCACGCTTTTCATTTTTTGTTATTATTGTTGTTAATCCATTTGTTGGAGTGGATGCTCTGTATCGAACACAATATAAATTCATATTGTTAATTATATTTGTACAATATGAATGTCATTGATTTCTCTGCGACACGAAAGCAAGAGCCAATAAAGCATCATCCAGCGCTACCAAATTCTGTCAGAGCAATTATCATAGGTATATCTGGGTCTGGTACGACGCAATTATTGCACTATCTGATAATGGGATGGGTCACGTGGGATAAAATGTATTTAATGAAACCAGCCATAGATGATCGGCGATGCTAAGATGTGATTAAAGGATTTAATG